>JANHMN010000004.1:70141088-70212856 GCA_030674055.1 Rhabdomys pumilio
TCTCTGTGCATTAGATGATGATTTTATATCTTGACAATTATGAGTCCTGTCACAACAAACATGAATATAAAGGTGCCAAAAAAAAAAGAAAAGAAAAGAAAACCCATTCATAGAAATACAAAAAACTCCAGATAGCTAAAACAATTCTAAAAATTAAAAACACTTTTGGAAGTATCATTATTGTTGATTTTAAGTTATACTACACAGCCACAGTAAGATAACAATAACAACAAAACAAACAACAACAAAAACAAGTAACTAGTTTTTTAAAAAGACACGTTTATCAATGGAATAGAATTACTGACCTATAGCCAGCTGATCTTCTTTGATCTTTGACAGAGATCTAAAATACAGCATCTTCATCTGGTGCTGAGTAAACTGGATAGCTACATGTAAAAAGATAAAACTAGATCCTATCTCACTCTACAGAAAACCTATCTCTACAGAAAACCCAAATCCAAATTGATCAAGGATCTCAACATAAGACCTGAAACTCTCATTTTTCTAAAGAAATAGGGAGTAAGCTTCATTTTTAGGTACATATAAGGAATTTCAATTGGACTCTGGTAGTACAGGAATTACAGCAAGCAACTGACAAATAGCACCTCACTAAACACTTCTGAAAAATAAACTATACCATCAGTCAAGTGTAGAGACAACTTACAGAAATGGAGAGAAACTTAAAAGAATTTCAAGTAAAATCAGGGACAAGAAAAGACTGCCCATTCCTTCCCTATCTATTCAATATATGAATAAAGTTCATATATAAAATAAATGAAGTTCTTGCCAGAACAACTAAAGACAAATAAAGGAGATTGAGGGAATACAAACTGGAAAGAAAAAAATCAAAGGTTCACTATTTGCAGATAATATGCTAGTATATATGGGCAACCCCAAAAATTCTACCAAAGAATTCCCGATAGCTGGTATACATCTTCAGCAAAGTGGTTGGATACAAATTAAGTCAAAGAAATCAGTAGCCCTCCTTTATGCAAATGACAAATGGGCCAAGAAAGAAATTAAGGAAAACAAAACAAAACAAAAATAAAAAAATAGATCAGTGTCCAAGTGTGGTGTAGTTTGAGTAAGAATGGTGCCCACAGATTCATAGATTTGAAGACTTGGTTCCCAGTTGGTGGAACTGTTTTGAACGTGTGGCCTTGATGGAGGAGCTGTGTCAGTGGAAGGGGGTTTTAGGTTTCAAAAGCCCAGGCCAGGCCCAGCTTTCTGTCTTTGGGACTACTGCTTATATTTCAGAAGATAAGCTTTCAGTTACTATTCCACCACAATGCCACCCTGCCACCATGCTCCCACACCATGATGGTCATGGACTAACCCTTGAAACTGCAAGCAAAACTCCAATTAAATGTTTTCTTTTATAACTAGCCCTGATTAAAACAGAATAGTAACCAGAACACCAAGAAAAGAACTCAATTAAAAAAAAATAGGAATAAGAAATATAAATGGGTAGGAAATAGTTTTTTTAATATTCAACATCCTTAGCCATAAAGGAAATGCAAATTAAACAAGTTTTGTGATTCTATTTAACTCCCTCAGCCATTGAACACCTGAGTCATTGTAAGAATGGCTAAGAATAGGAAAACAAATTAGTAAACTATTTTGAATTAGCAATAGAAATAGAATGCTTTAAAAATAAATCGAGTACAGCATTGTCTATTTAGTGCTACAATGAATAGAGGACCCACTTGTTATATCCTCAAGCAAGGTGGACAAGAGGAAATACTTAGGAAGAAAACGGAAAAGCTTCTTTCTCATTTGTCTCTTTTCAGCAAACTGCACATTCTCCTGTATAGAAAAACTTATTCAATTGAAGAAATCTTCTTGTTTACTATCTTATATGCTCTGCAAAGCTTTCTATTCAAATCATTATACAGAGGTGTTTCCAAAAGCTGTAGGTTGAACATTTTAATACAAAACTACCAATAGTATAAATAGCACATTTTCTTAAATTCTAAGATTTCATTTCAATGAAAGACTGCAGATAATAGTAACTTTTTAAAATAGTTTAAATAGAAGATACTTAAGGTTCATGACTGCCTATCAGTTCATCATTAAACCTCATGTAGTTAATAAGTGTTAATCATGACTTATAAAGACTAAGTTTACAAAGAAAAAGTAATGTCTTTTAAATGGCTAAATAAACAAAAACATTTTGTCTTCATCATTTTGAATGTTTCAATGCATTATAAACTATTATTCTCTTTTTGTTTTAATTTTTGTGATCTGCTCCTATCCTTTGTGTTAGGCAACCAAGTTTGCAACACCTATACAAGACAATCTGTGAGCAAGGCTCTCATGAAGCGCTTGCAGACAAAGCAGCAACATTACCACATGGTGGGTGTTGGAAAGACTCAGACTACCCTTCAATGCTGCATGGGAAATTATCAATTTGCTCATTTTTTCTTTAGTTTTTAAAACAAATAATAATAATAATTAGTAAGATGAAATCATTTTTATTAGTGTTGCTTACAAAAGCATGGATGAAGAGGTCAAGAGACATAAGCCACTTTTACCTGTGGCCACAAATCTGAATTAAATGTTTTTTCCTTTCCTACCATGTATTAGCTGATTATAGTATTTAGGAAGGAGTGGGGCCTTACAAATCTCATTCTGCCTCAACTGTCCCCACCTACCTTGTGGAAGTCATGACAGGTAATGAAATTCAAGAATTTAGAGAGCATCCCAGGCCTGGAATACCATTATACTGGTGGTTTTATTTTGTCTGGTCTGGGGTCCATAGCTGAGTAAAGCAGCTGATGACAATTAAGAACACCATATACTGAGCTCCCAAAGCAATACAGGAACTTGTCACTGCTCTTCGTTAGCATCTTCTGGCATTGAGAAAGTAAGCACAACTGGGACATGTCTGTTCAGTTCCGACTCAATTCTTCTGTGCTCTGTCATTAGTACATGTTGTATCTTCAACAATACAATATTATCATCTAGTTCTTATTGGCAACAATAAGCAAAAAAATGGCAACTGCCTATATTGTTTTAGGGAGATTGTGGACCCACTTAATAATCTCTTACCGAATAAATGAATACAATGACTAGCGTAAGCATATCTCTTGCATGATGAAAATGAGTAAAATGGTGCCATAATTTAGTAGAGTGTGCAAAGGTAGGTATAAATTAAAGGAGAATCCCTAGAAAGGCTAAAACGATTTGTTATTGTGTGATCACACTCTTCAGATTACAATTATTTTAAGCCCAAAATAATAATTTGCCACATACCATTCATATCACAGTATTTATTGTTCAGCTAAATCTTCTTAACATTAATAAGCTATTTAGCTTCTATAAGCATAGATAACTTAAAATACTAGATTAAATGCTAAGGCTGGGAAACCATGATATAGACTAAAAGATGCTAAAGGCTGAGAACCAGGGTTTATTTAAAAACTACACATTATTTAGCAAAATAGGTGATAGTTATTTGGTGAAATAAGCTAACACTTAAACATTTTGCATTCATACGAACAGGAAGATGTGGAGTGGGGAGGAGGTTGACACTCTTGCTCTTAAATACTGAGCATATAGCCCTACTTTTACACCTTGACCACAGTAATCACATATTTCTTCTTAAAGTAAAAATCCTTGATAGTGTTATGATGGGAACAGTGTTCACTTACCCTTTCTGAGAACAAAGGACAGCAGACTAAATTAAATTCCTAAGAAAGGGTCCCTTTGTGGGATGAAAGTCGTAAGAAAAAGCAACAGTTTCATTGATAATGCTTGAAATGTCCCTTAGTGGAATGATTAGGAGTTAACAATGACAGAAACTGAAGAACCTGTAGGGAAGTCACCAGCATACTAAATGTATGTTTTTACCTTAAGGAAAGTGTCTTATTAAATAAACAAAATAGGTTGGGTGATGGTGGAACATGCCTTTAATCCCAACAGCAGGGAAGTAGATAGAGGCAAGAGATCAAGGCCAGCCTGGTCTCCAGAACAAGTTCCAGGATGCCCAGGGCTCTGATATACAAAGATACCCTGCATTAAAAAACAAACAAAAAAATTCAAAACAAAAACCAAGAAAAGAGGCCTAAATTGATGCTATGTGTTACAGAAAGGTACAGGAACAAGAAGTTAGTTAATGTACACACAAGGTAATCAGTGAAGAGATCAGATGAACATCTCTGAATAGATTAAAGGGAACAAGTCGAGTTAGAAATGTCAAGCATCTAGTGCCTACTTTTGAGTTAAAAAAAAAAACCTTTGTGATTAAAAACAAAGCTTCGGTATTTCCTCTGTAAAGCTGTTCTTGGCAAAGAGATGTTGCTAAGGTTGAAGATATTTACTATACAAAAAGAAACACAAGAGAGAAAAGAGAGGAAAAACAGTAGGCAATTTCTGTAGGACACTTTAGGGAACTGAACAATCTCAGAGAGCCTAATGTTTAGAATAAAGAAAACTGATCCCTTTCCCATATTTCAAAAAAAAAAAAAAATTGAGGGCAGTTATAGAGACTAGTCTAGAAAAGAATTTGTAAGGAAAAATATATTCAGGGTAGAGGAAAATACAGGTAGAATAAAATGAAGCTATTAGATATACTGACTTGGAAACAAAACAAATTCGGAAGTTGAAATTAACATTAATGTATGAAGTAAAAAAAAAAAAATCTTTGACACTCACCAATTTTAACCTCTGTAAAGGTATTCTATCTACATCTATTTGTGTCCTTTCTGGGACATTAGTGAATCGGACTTCTGGAACTGCAACAGCACATATGACATGAGCCCACCTAAGGAAAAGAGACATTAAATATAAACAAATTCCCTAAATTTACCAACTTCAACTTGGTAGTGGCAATCTGGCACATAGAAGAAATGAATCCACAAACCTAATTCCACTGCAAGTAAGTTTTGGATTATAAACCTCTTTAATGACAACTGGATATATTTAGCATAACTGTAACAAGAACTAGGTAAAAAGGGCTGGAGAGATGGCTCAGCAGTTCTTGCAGTGTATCTTGGCAGGTATCAGTACCTACATGGCAGCTCACGACTACGACAAACTCCAATACTAGGTGATCTGATGTCCCTTCTGGTTTCCATGAGCTGCATGCACACTAAGGCATAAACACATACAAAAATCGAACCATATAAAGGCCAAGGACTAAGTCCTATAAGATGGTTACATACATTTGAAAACCATAAGGATACTGAAAATGTAGGTTTTTGTTTTCATTTGATACTACATGTGTAATATGTTTGAATAGATTGACACATGGCAATAGAATAAATTAGTTAACTAAAAATCACCTTTTAATATAATACATGATATAACATATTATTTTCTCAGGCAAATTAATTCAACTACAAATATTTTCTGTAAAATTATAAGTAGTTAAATATTTAAATATTTTTCCTCAATATAATATTAATATAAACAAAGCAATCTATAGCTAAAGAGAAGTGAAATATAGTTTGCTTCCTGGTCTCCTTCTTAAAACATTAGAGCATCTTTTCACATCCTAAATTTGCATAAATTCGTTATACTATTTAGTATCTCTTAAGTGTTAAACCTCCAAATAAACATAGGGCCTGAGAACATCATTAGGATTTATAATACCAAACTATAAAGTTATATTTAAATGTAAGTTTTTGTTTATTTCTTTGTTTTTAAAAGACAGATATAGAATGTCCTGAAGCTTGCTAGATAGATCAGGCTGGCCTCCAAGTCAGAGATATATCTGCCTTTGCATTTCAAGTACAGAGATAAAAGACTGCACTTCTAGGCCTTGCTTAGCCATAGCTTATTGATTTCACTTAAGCGACAAATGCCAGGTTTCCTCCTAAGACCATAAGAAAGGACAACTGTTAACCCCACCAGAAGATTGTTCCAGACTTGAATAAAATTAGCATTCTATAGTATATACTATTAAGATAATTTCTCAGGATATATGCTTTTACAGGAAGCACTTAAGCCATCCCATAGTCCTTACAGCCTATATACAACATCTAAAATCTAGTGACAGTTCTGTAGGATGATGCCAATTTTATTAGATGACTTTATAAAAGGTGGTACAAATTCAAACAAAGGTATTGACTGTTAGATAGCACTTTACCAATGTTAAGGATGATAAATGCTTCTACACTTCATTCCAGGTAACCAGACTTGTGTATACATACATAAACATGGTAATGATAATGCACTAGGAGTTCCAGTTCCAGTGTTACAGACCAGGCAGGACCACTTGCCCCACTGAAGTCAAGTTCTACCAATTTATTTTAAAAGAAAGAAGAAGTGAGAGAGAAAAAAAAGTTCAATTGAAGAGAAGGAAGTATTGCTGAAGAAAGAAAGAGAGGAGAAAAGGGAGATGACAGGGAAGACAATAAAGGAGAAACCTATTCACAAAATGAGAACTATCATTACATAAGAAGCACAGAGTAGAAGCAAGCCCTATAGAATACTCTGTTGGCATTAGTCTCGGAAGCCAAATTTCAACCCTAGCTTCAGTGACCAAGTGTGTGAAATAATGTCACAGGTAGAACTATAAAGCCAACTATCATGCAGAACTTCAGGAGAAGAAAAAGAAATGATGAAATTCAACACAATCAATATAATACTTACTGGTTGTTCTTAGTCTGTTTAAGAGCACCTCCTCTCAAATTGCAGAGACAACACTCCTATAGGGTAGAGGCGAATTAACACAATTATAAAATCCATATAACAAATGTCACTGCCTTCATATAAACTACTCTAGAAATTTTTATATTCCATTTTGCATTTCATGTAAAACTAAAAATGTAAAAAATTCCACAATGATAGAGACTTTCAGATCCAGAAGGAAATGAGAAAAGTTGAAAATGATTGAGTACATAGGTTCCTTGGAAAGGACCACCATATATTGCTTTCAGTCTTGCACTCTTGAGTGCAGTAAGGAAGTTGTGAAAAAGAATTATATCTTACTACACAAGTACTTGTTCATCCATGTCCATTGCTGCTCTATTCATAAGAGCCAGAACCTGGGAACAGTCTTGATTTCTATCAACAGACGAGTGGATAAGAAAAATGTGGACCATTTACACAATGAAATATTACTCAGCTGTTAAAAAAAAGGGAAATTATAAAACTCACAGGCAAACAGAGCCAGAAAATTTATGCTAAGTGAGGGAACCCAGACCTTAAAACACAAATACTATGTTTTCTCTCATATGTAGATCCAACTGCAAGTAAGAGTTGAGGCTTAATAGTGATGTGTTTGTGTGTCAAGTTGACAAGGGGTCAATTGTACTGGCTGGTTTTATGTCAACTTGACACAAGCTGGAGTTATCAAAGAGAAAGGAGCTTCAGTTGAGAAAATGCCTCCATTAGATCCAGCTGTGAGGCATATTCTCAATTAGTGAGCACCACTAATATTGAGATCACCGATGAAGACCACAGTACTTGAAGCTAACAGAGCATGGTTAAACAGAAACTATATATGGCATGGTAGATTTAATGGAATGAAAATCAAAGGCAGATTTAGAGTAAACTTCCTAGAGCATTTTTTGAAAACAGTAATTCTGACCTAGAGAAATTTGTGGTCTTTAAATGGGGAATCATTACTTGTTAAACATTTTGTCTAAAGTTGACAGTGATTACTTCCACTCCATAGAATAGGTATTTTAATCACGCTTGTTAAGGTGTGAATAAAAGGAATAATAAATAAGGGGAAGGTTTCTTGTTAGTTGGAAAACTGCAGACAAATTGTATTGTTTCCTCAAGGATCCATCAAGCAAGACACCTCCCTTGAGTATTTTTTTAGAACATTTATTTGTAAGAATTTCAAAATGTATAGGAAATGAAATTTTTAAAAAAATAAAGCCTGGAAGACATAAATATGGACTTGATGATCTATGGTGCCCGTAGGATCTGAAGTAAAATGCTACATAGAAAGTCTCCTAAACTTTCTACAGGGGTTACAAAGCCATTATGAAGAATGATCTGAATAGAGGGGCTAGATACATAAGAAACATGTACCCAACTTTATCTTTCTATTCGATTTAGCCATGTCAATAGTGGGTGAGAAGAGCAGAGGAATAACATAGTACATAACCTACTTACTGCAGTCCATGCATTTCTCTTGCACCGGGCACACAGCCATCCATCACAGACCTCATGAGAAGGAACACCATAACAACCTGGAAAATAACAGAATGAAAGTACAGATTAAGTCTCTTCCATCTTTAAAGTGTCCACAACCCTGGAAGAAAACCCATTCCCAGCTACCAGGAAGCAGAGGCCTGGTGTTCATATGTTCTTCTCCTGCGTGACCTATGTGGTAAGCTCAAAGCTAATCTGTGTAGTTAATTGAGATTGTTCCAAAATAAAAAGTACAATGAGGGCTGGGGCTAGAGCTCAGTGTTAGACTGTCCAGCATTAAAAAAGAATTGGGTAAATTTCCAGTTCTGTGACAAAATACTTTTTTGTTGTTTCTCTGTGTACCCCTGGCTATCCTAGAACTCTCATTGTAGACCAGGCTGGCCTCAAAGTTAGAGATCCTCCTGCCTCTGCCTCCCAAATGCTGGGATTAAAGGTTGTCTTTTTAATTACTATGCTACTAACTCCCAAAACATGAAAATATGTATTTTTTTTTTTTTTGTCAATTTGGGAGTTTTCTTACTGCTCCTTTTCTTTATTAGGATTAATGTGTGTACATGACGCCAGTGAGTGTGACAGTGTGAACTCATGATTTACCACATGTTTGCGGATGTCAGAGAACAAGATGCTATGGTCATTAATCTCATTCCATCATAAGTTTTGATGATGAAACTCAGGAAGTCAGGCATGCAAAAGCAAGTGTATTCAGTGACTTAGTCATCTAAAAAGTCATCTATTTAGGGTCTTCAAGATAAGTTTTTCTTACATAGTATATGTTGAATGAGACTTTTGATACTTTTTCCATAACCTCCAGAGAACTAGGCCAGGAGGTGCAGCAGCACACCAAGCTTAAAAGGACACATATTAATATTATCAGATCTTTGCATGAATAAAAATAAAATTTCTATAATGTCATACTAATAAATTACAAGTTGGGGGAGTGTTAATCAAGTTTCACATAAATTTCAGTGACTGGGGTAAGAGCTCCACAGTCCATGACAGGTCATGAAAGCTTGTTTTCAATTCAGTATTTAATGGATCCATGCCAAGACTAAGTGTGAAGATGGCAAGTAGTGAAAATATGTGTGGTAATTGCATGATACCAAGATCTTGGTGATATATGTTTTATATTAGCACAAAATAAATGAATAAGCAAATAAATCAATAAATTAACAAACTAGCATATATTACACCCATATTTGAGATTCTGAGATGGAAGAATATAGTGTGTTCAAGACTGACTAGCCTATAGAGAAAATTTCTTAGAGAATAGGAAAGGAGGATGGGAAAGACAATAGGAGAGGAAATGGGATAGGAAAAAAATGGGGAGTCGGGAAGAGGTACAGTATTCTTCATTTCTGAAATAGAAGAGGTTGGAAGAAATAAATGAGCAACTTTAACACCAAAGTGTGATAATAGAGACAATAACAGAATAGAAATAGAATTAATCAAAGAAAATCAAGTCAAACCAAATGCTAAATTCAATCATGTTTATGGGATTAGCATGATTAGACTATATAGCTGGTAACCTTAGAAAACAAGACTAAATCTATACTAATTGTCTGGTACTTTGTCTCTTAACTATACATAATAAGATAATGTATTTAGAAAATAATTGCATTAGCAACCATTGAACCTATGATGGAGAAAAAAAACAGAAATGTTAATAAAATATGTGATTGAGGGCTAAAGAAATAGTTTAGTAGTTAAGAGAATTTGTTGTTCTGGCAGAGGATCCAGGTTTGATTCCTAGCACCCATACTGTAGTTCACAACCAGCTGTATGTGGAACATATATAAACACACAGGCAAAATATTCATACATATATAAAAAGTAAAAAGTCTGAGACTAGAATGTGTGATTGAAGGGTTCGGATGTAGTTCAGTGGCACAACAGTCTTAGCATATATGAGGTCCTCGTGTGGCCCCTACCAATAAAAACAGAAAGAAAAACAATGCCACCAACACAGATAAATGCAATCAGGAACACTGAAATACTTTAGAATTAGAGTTGTAATGTATATTTGATTATCCTATATATTTAGTCTTTACAAATATATTTGATACTTATCTGTCTGTATAAAAGTAACAGATTAGGAAAGATATAGAACCTAACTATTGTAATGACTATTAATAGGGACCTCCCTGTATTTATGAAGAAAAATATTTAGTTCAATATAGTTAATTCTCAGAATCTACAGCATAATATCCACTTCTTAAAAAGTCATAAAAATAGTTTTCAATCAATACCAGACATTTAAGTTAAATTTCCACAATGATTAGAATATAAAATTCAAACAAGTGACGAAGCTGCAGTCATGATTATGGGATTCCTAACAACTGGACTCCTACCAAATAAAATACCCAGGTCCTTCTCTTCACTACTGTTTCATAAAACTGGAAAGGGATGACATTTTATTCATACTCTTAAATGAACCCATTAAGATTATCAACAATAAAACTAGAAATGGAGCTCTCCTGGCAGACTCTGTGCCTACTATGTACAAAGTCCTGGGCTCAATCTTAATACCACATATATCTAGGAATAGTGGTACACATTTACAACCCCAGCACTTCTGAAGTTGAAACAAAAGGCCAAAAGATTTTTAAGGACATAGCTAGCTGATTGGCTTATACAGCAAGCTCGTCAACAGGCTACAAGAGCACTGGTATAAAGAACAGTATCAACAAACCACTTGACAGGTAACACCAAGGTGATCTGTAAGGGCTACATAAAACACTGAAAGTTTAGAGACTGGAAACTCTGATTTATTTACTTGCATGAACCCGCACGAAGCACTTGGCACAGGATATCAGAAGACTTGTTCCATCTTCTTCAAGGAAGGCATTTGGGGGGGAATATTCTACATTTTCTTCACTATAAATGAAACACATCTCTGGAATAATGGGTTTAGTCTTTCTTCCAGATTGAACTACTTCATTTACTGCTGTCTCCCATCTAGAATCATTTTCTTCTTTGCTGTTTTCAGGCTGAAAAACATATAACCCACATGAGTGAAACACATTGGAAAGAGGTTATCTTTTATCCATTAATCCACTTACACCTGCTACAGGCAATACATTACAATCTTGTTTTTACAACTTCATCTTGTTGTTTTCCTTAATTCAAATGGTAGCATTTTACCAATGTTTCCATACAGACTCCCATTCAAAGATAAATCAGTAAGCTCTGAGAGTTCATTCAAGATTGTATGGACCTCTTCAAACTGTGGTCTTCCAAAATACCTCAGGAATGCACAGCTACTTTTGCTTATATATGTCCATGATCCATATGTACTAGGCTAATGTCTGCTTTGACTTATTGAAAAATATTATGTGGTTACACTTCAAAGAAAACATATGATGCGTAGGTTTTCTATAGCATCATTGGAAGATACATGCCTCCCACAAAAGTTTGAAAGACAGAAGACAGGACTGGCATATGTGGTCAGATAAAAATAATGTGCCAGATCTGATGGTCATGGAGTAGTTACAACTAATAAATTACCTTTATTATTCCCTAGATCTTAAACTAATCAATTCTGAAAATCTTATGACTTAATAAGAAATATTTTTATTATTAGAAAATATACAGGTAGATAAGAATGCTTAAATGCACATCAATAAAAACAAATATTTAATGGCTAAAGGAAAGTAAAACAAAAAGTGAGTAAGCTATTAATTAGAAAGTTGAAAATGTAGAACTTCACCCACTCTGCAGCTCTGAAATATCAGAATTAAATTACTTGAAAAAATTCATATCAGGGACTGAAGAGGTGGCTCAGCGGTTAAGAGCACTGCCGCTCTTTCAGAGGACCTGAGTTCAATTCTCAACACTGATATGGTAACTCACAACTGTCTGTAACTACATGAAATAAAAATAAGCCATTTATGAAATTTATGATCTTAAAGTATTTCTGAATATATCAGAAGAACCACAATTTGAAAACCACATTATATTAGTGAGTTTTCTAATATATTGTACCTTAAATCTCATAATTCAATGTTATACACAGCATTAAAGGTCTGTTTCATGTGTGTACTCTGAAGAATACACTCATTCCTGAGCTGAGATGCTGTCGGAATAACATGTATGGAATAATAATGGAATCACCAGACAGCTGAAAATAGTGAAATGGATATGCAGTTCGTAATAAGTCCTGAATGATCCTTTTGCATGTTTTACATGGAAAGGTAAAAAGACTCAATCAAGAGTGGTCACTGGTATTTACATTACTGTACAGTAAGTACTACTTTCAATTTTAGTAAGATACTAGGTGTTTGTTTTTTCTATGAAATGTTTTTTTTTTAGGCTTTAAGTTAGAAGTTTTATGTCTTTTAGCAAAAGAATTGGGTTCAGAAACGGGTTTCTAAAGTGCAATGACAGAAACATACACTAAAAACAATCAATCAAACAGACAAACACACCCCACCAAAAGCCCCCAAGGAAGGACAGCAGTGGAAGGATACAGTGATAGCCACACTCCAAATTACCTTGTAGTATGGCATGAGCAGCGTGCAGATTGCACAGTTTGGCTCCATTTTTGCCACAGTTGCATTGTACTCCTGTTCAGCCATAAAGTTAGGAGACTTTGTCTGCCAAAGGTGGATGAGAGGCTTTGCCCAAGACTCTGTTTCTTCAACCTCTTCATCAATGCTCAGTACCTCAGGCAATTCTTAGGGGAGAAAATAGAAAGATACAATAAACAGGAGACTCAGAAAAAAAATATCAGCCTGGTATCAGACATGAATACTCCTAAGTATCTGTGATATCAAGGTCAAGTTGGCTTTCTTTTTAAACCAACTTTACCAACTATATTCTGAAAGAAATAGAATAAATGTGTTTTTTCATCATCATTGTCAAATGATCAGATCAGATCATGGGGACATAAAGCCTCTTTGTAAGCTATCTCCTTTCTTCCAGGAAAAATTAAACCAATCCCATTTAACTTCATCACTACTTATTTTTATCTTCCACTGTAAAACTACCCACAAGATTAACAAGTCTGAGTATGACCAAGGTAATGACTCGTATTAACATTTTCATTTTCTTCAGGTAACATAGTACACAGTTTATAGTTCAGTAAAAGCTTAGCTGAATTTCATTAAATTGATTTTTGGATTCAAGACTCCATGGCATTGACATAAGTAGAAAACAAAATAGTTGTCATAGAAAAAGTGAGTGGGAAAAAAAAAAAGGCATAAAAATTAAAATATAAAAGAAGTTAGCTGAAGAAAAAAAGGATGCCAATCCCATTAGGTCTACATGGAAGTGACAACCTACATCATGTGTGAGAAAAGCCCCATGATTTCCAAATGCTAAACAAAGGTGCTACGTAAATAACCTCTAATGAAATGATTCATGAAATTGAAGACCCGTATCTTTGGAGAATTATCTTCTTTCAGTTAGCTAGCCAGTGCTCATTTTCTAGAACACTTTTTTCTTTACATTGATAAAGTATCTCTATTTCAATCATTATTCATTAGTACCTGGTTTGATGTACTTTTCTAAAGATGCAATATCCTGTGGACTCTAATAAATGACTGCAATAGCTGGGAAAACACCCAGAAGGTAAAAATCTATGCTATTTACTCTATCATTTACCCTCACCTCTCTCTTTTCTGGAATACTTGAAAATGGTATCAAAGCTCCTCAAAAAGGTCTGAATGACAGCCTATGGGAACAAGACAGACTAAGAGAACTATATTCAGCAATTCCCCTGACTTTTCTTCATGGCTTCTGGATTCCTGTGACTGAGGCTGAGGGTATGTCTGTACCTTCTCTCTTTCTCTCTCCCACTGCAGGCTTGAGGCAGGGCAAAGAAGCAGAAATTGGTTAGTGGCTTCTTGGGGAAAACAACTATCCAAGAGAGCCTATCTTTAAACTGAAAGGCTTGCAAGGAGCCATCATGATCCAAATCAAGCTTGTAATTACATGGAGTCCCTGCTGGAGACTTAGGTGACCACATAATTAGGACTATGCACAAAGAAGCTGCACAAGCAACATTTGGCCAACCAAAATGGTGCTGTCTATATGAGGACAGACATTATGGTACTAATATAAATAATGATAGTTACATGGCTTGGTGTCTATAATGCCAGTGAATCCTCTAAACATAATCTTATCTTTCTCCGTTTCTGTCTACCTTCCATTTTTCCCAGGAGACTACTGAGATATGAGAATGGCAGTCTCAAATGAGGACCTGGTTTAAGCACTGTCATAGCTCTTGGCTGACCCGCATACCTCCCATCCATGCCCTAGAGATGAGGCATTAATTAATTTTCATTTGAGGGCTTTGTTTTTATTTTTGGTATACCAACCACCTAAAAAAGACACACAGACAGAAAGAACATAAAAGACTTCCAACTCTGCTATATACCATCAAGTCCTAAAATATTTTTCTTTGTCAAAAAAACAAGTCCTGGTTTGATAAAAGTCAAGGTCCCTAAAAAAAGTAGGGTATGCCCTTAGACTATGGATAGAGAAGGAACAATGAATCTCAGTGCTAGAACCACCTATGGGCTTTTGAAATGAAAAAAACGACTGAAATGACAACAGTTGATCTCTCATTACCAAGTAGTACATTTTCTACAAGACCAGAAAGAGGACTTGACTAAATTATAAAAGAACAACATAACTTTAAAAACAAAACAAAACAAAAAACAGTAAGTCCAGAGTCTACTGACAGCAAGAAACTGCTTTTTTACCAGTTAAAAAGAAATCTGTTGCCGAATTGCTCTGGTTAGAATTTCAAGTACTGTGGGGAGCCGACAGAAGGCGGCTATCATCCTTGCAGCCATCTTGAGCCATATACCCTGACAAGAGACTTGTTTACAATAGCCTACAACAGCTGAGCACACTCTGATAACATCTTGTTTTAGATACCCAGGATTTTCCCTTGGGTGTATGAGACTTAAAGGTGTAATTTAGAGATAAGACTTAAAGGCGTGACATAAAGGCATGGCTCAGAAGTGAGACATATAAAAGGGAGAAGCAGACAGAAGAAATTATTATACAATTGATACTTGAGATTAGACACTTGCACTTGAGATTTGGACTAGAACTTGGAACTGGGAAAGAGACTAGCAACTTAGAACTAGGAGAAGGACTTGAGACTTATTACAGCTGGAACTGGGATTAGGATCTGAAACTTGGTACTACAAACTAGGGACTAGGAACTAGGGACTTGGAGAGAAGAAGAGAGACTGAAGAATAAACGGAATTGAATCACACTCTGTCTGGTCTCCATTCTTTGCATCCGTCCTCACTCTCTCTCTTGCTGAACCCCGACCCACAGACCTGAGCAGCTTGGGGCAGTGCAAGCTCTAACAATTTAGCCCCCAAGGCTTTTGGCAGTGCGGGTTCCAACACTGATAGAGTGGTCCCTAACATTTTGGTCCCCAAGGGTGGGGCAGAGCGGTCCTCAACATTTTGGTCCCCAAGAGTGGGGCAGAGCGGTCCTCAACATTTTGGCCCCCAAACATGGGGTAGTGCAGTTCTTAATATTTTTGGCACCCAACAGAGGGCAGCAAGAATGAGAGACCCAGTGAGGGATGTTACTGGAAGAAGAATCTGTCAAAAATTCAGAAGTGAAACGAAGGTGATCACCCCGGGAATCTGCTGAATCGAGAAAGGTAAGTCATGTTAATGAAAATGGGGCAAGAAATAAGTCAGCCTGAACTCAACTCTCTTGTTTTTGTTGTTTGCTGCTCATGTGTATTAATTGTCTGCTTTTGTTTCATTGTTTGAATGCAGTCTTTCATGTGCAAAATAAAAAGAAACTTATTTATCCAAAATTAGAATCTAAAATACAACCAGAGGTTGATGACAATTTGACAGAGCCAGATTGTGCTGACCTAGAGGAAGAGGAAGTCAAATATTATGACCCTGAATGGCCCTCTTCCAAAGCCCCTCTCCTAGTGCTCCTCCACCTCCAGATGCTCCCGCTATGGAGGTGGTGGTTATAGATCCCATAAGAGAGTTACAGAAAAAAAAAAAATCTGTTCTTAAACAACAAATAGAGTTAGAAAAGGAATATCAGGACTTAATCAGTCAGCTACAAAAATTAAAGACAGGGACGATGTCTCGAGAAGTAAACTGCGAAAACCCCCCAGCTCCTTGCATTCCTCAACCCTGAGTTCAAAGGCAGCCCCTATCATCTAGCCTTAGATTAGCCACAGACCATCCAGAGAAGGGAGACACTGAGGCTTTCCCTGTATCAGAGACCAGAGACGATCAAGGGGGTGCTTAGAGACATCACACAGGGTTTAATTTTCAAATTATTAAGGAATTAAAAAATTCAGTATCACAATACAGTGCCACTGCTCCCTTTACTCCTGCAATTTTAGAGTCTGCCGCAGAGGAGGAGTGGCTGACTCCTAGTGATTGGAATATGTTAATGAGAGCAGTTCTTAGTGGTGGTGACTATCTTATTTGGAAATCAGAGTATCATGAGAATTGTAAAGAAACAGCTAGGAGAAACAGTCAGGCAGGCAATGGTTGGTCCTTTGATGCTTTAGTAGGAGAAGGGCAATTTGCTTCTAGTGATAACCAGATGCAATATGACCCAGGCTTATTCGCTCAAATTCAAAATGCAGCCATGAAAGCTTGGCATAAACTCCAGGCAAAGGGAGACCATGGTGCATCCTTAACAGCAATCAGACAAGGACATGATGAATGATTTTTCTGATTTTGTTCAACGATTAATGACAACAGCATCAAGAATTTTTGATAATGCAGAGGCAGGTGTAGATTATATGAAACAACTTGCATATGAAAATGCCAATTCTGCCTGCCAAGTGGCCATTAGATCCTACAGGAAAAAGACAGACCTTACAGGGTATATCAGACTCTGTTCTGACATAGGGCCCTCCTACCAACAGGGCTTAGCTATGGCGGCTGCCATGCAAGGACAATCAGTAAGAGATTTTTTGGCTAGTAGAAACCAAAAGGTCTGTTTTAAATGTGGCAAGCCTAGACACTTTGCAAGATATTGCAAGGCAGAAAATGAGTTAACTCAGAGATAGCCCAGAAAACAGCCTGGGCTCTGCCCACTTTGCAAACATGGAAGGCACTGGGCTAATGAATATAGGTCCAAAAGAGACGCACAAGGAAACACCCTTTCCCATAATCAGGGAAACGGGAACAGGGGCCAGCTCCAGGCCCCGAACCAACGCAAGCCAAAACAGGCTTATGGAGCAGTCAATTTCTTACTAGCAAACAACAATCCCTTTCTGAACTTAGTCGAGCAACACCAGAAGCACAGAACTAGACCTCAGTTCTGCCACCCACATAGTATTAACCCCAGAAATGGGACCTCAGGCCTTACCCACAGGAGTGTTTGGACTACTTTATCCAAATGTGTTTGGCCTGATAGTGGGAAGAAACAGTACTACTATGCAGGGACCTACAAATTTTTCCTGGAGTTATAGACAATGATTATCAAGGTAAGATTAAGGTAATGGCACAGGCAACTAAGAATATAGTCACCATTCCTACAGGAAGGAGGATAGCTCAACTATTGTTACTTCCATTGTTCCCCACTAAATCATAGCGTGGGGCAGAGCAGTTCGCAACATTCTGGCCCCCAAACGTGGGGTAGTGTGGTTGTCAGCAAAGTACTATATTGAATAGATAGAGAGTGGACAGCCATATATTGTCCCTGATTTTAGTGGGATTACTTCAAGTTTCTCTCCATTTACTTAATGCTGGCTATTGTATATTGCTTTTATTATATTTAGGCATGGACCTTGAATCACTATTCTCTCAAATACTTTTAGCATGAAAGAGTGCTGTATTTTGACAAAGGCTTTTTCAGCATCTAATGAGATGATCATGTGGGTTATTTTCTTTGAGTATGTTCATAGAGTGGATTACTTTGATTTCTATATATTCTGTATATTGAACCATTCCTGGGATGAAGCCTACTTGATAGCATTAACATAGTACACACATTCCTTCTAAATCTGCTATATGGAGCAAGAAATAATATTTGACCTCACACATCAAGCTAAGTATTCCTGGGGTGAATTCTATCCTACTGCCATTCTACACTCAAGCTCTCTTGTCCTCTTCTCCTGGAGTCCATGGACAGTTTTGGGTTCCCTGTTTTTCCCATTTACATCCCGAAGTAAAGAGTAAGCTGCTCCAAAGTCCTATTTTGTATACCTTAAGGATTCAGTCTAGTTCCAACAAATTCCCAGAAAAGCCAGAGCAGTTCTTCCTTACCCAAGTAGATGGGAATTGTCTCTGACTGTCTTCTGGCTTACTCTAGTTTCTAAATGCACTGTACACTGTGAATGAGGGTTAAAACTGCTTATTCAATTCACTTACACAACGATAATGTTCTTTTACTTCCAAAGATACGAACAACTTAGATTCAAAGGAAGAAGAGTGACCAATAATATAAATAATTTATTTGAAACTATACAATTTTTTCATTGTCATTTTAGAGTTCTTAAAATTTCTAGCCAACAGGAAAAATTTTCCAGTTTTAAAATTCAGTTCTCATGAATTCCCAGGAGGTGCCAGAAGTCCTTATCACGTGCAACTGCTGCAAAGGCTACAACTACAACTGTTTCAGAGAAATACTTAATCTTAATCTCTTGAAACAATTTTGTTAACATAATTCACACATAATTTTGAAAGCTCTATACACTGAAATCAAGGTGGTATTTTCTAGGCAAATTCTCAGTGGTTGACATAAAAATAAGCTTCTAGGAAGAAAATCACATGAAAAAAGGACCTTTCCTTAGAAGTATGTCTAGTACCTTTCCTTCAGGGAAGCCACACCAATAGTAAGCCTTAAGAAAAGTAATTAAAATTCCTAAATATTTATGTTACATATGAATTTTTAGAATCTGTCATACAGTTATAAGAGGACAATAGCTTGTGTGACATAAACTGAAGTTGGATAAAGGAAGGAACTGTAGTAAACATGATGTCTATAATCCTTGCAACTGGAAAGCTGGAGCAGGAGGCTCAGTCTCGGGCCTGCCTAGATTGCAATGCTTTAATTTGTATCTAGGAAACAAAAAGTTAGAACTCAACCTAATAACAGGCAGTATTTCTCTTTATTTCAATTATTCAACTAAAATGCTACTATACATTATAGAAAGTATTACCATCATGTTCTTTTTTCCTACATAAGCATGGATCACAAAATAAAAGATAGTAAGTGGGGTCTGAGAGATACCCCAGTGTTTAAGAGAATGAACTGCTCTTTCATAGGTCCTGAGCTCAAGACCCAGCACCTAGATGGCAGCTCACAACTTTCTGTAGCTCCAAGTTCAGGGGATCTAGCATTTTCACAGGCATAGATATAGGCAAAACCCCAATGCACATAAAATAAAAATGAAAAAAACATACATGGAAAAATGATGCTGATATACCTAGTGAGTGTTATTTTATCTAAACAAGAACTACTATAATGTTTTGCCTGGCCTACATCCTCAAAGACAGGTAACTTTAATTAATATCTGTCTGAAAAGGAGACTCTGAAAGAAGGACTCAAAAAAAAAAAAAAAAAAAAAAAACCCAAACAAACAAAAACCCACAAAACAACAACCACAACAAAACACTTGAACAGATCTCTTAGAAATACAAGAAAAAGGTAGTAAGAAAATATTTAAACACTACATAGACAGAACAAGTTAAACAAAAGAAATAAACGTCATATAAATTGGATACATGACTTACAAATGAAATAGTTTTACATCAAGCCTCATCAGAGTAGTCTATCAAACAATGACAGAGATTGACCACACACTGCTAGAGGTATGTTAAGAGCTGGTTTCTTATTGGAGGATGTTCACATGAATTTAAATGATTCAGGTTAAAAGTACAGACAATGCAGAGGGCAGTGGTGGCATACGCCTTTAATCTCAGAACCCTGGAGGCAGAGGACAGCCTGGTCTATAAAGTGAGTTCCCAGACATCAAGAGCTACATGAAGAAATCCTGTCTTTAAAAAACACAAAAAGTACTGACAATTCCTATATGCCATGACTTGAAGTGATTATTCTGGAATTTTTTCAGGCTATGTCAGGAATGACTTATTTATGGCATGAAACAAAATATTTGTACTAATAATATTATTAAAGTATATGAAGCATGACATTATTTCTAAACTTCAATTGCTTTTACCTATAAATCATTTATTATTTATAGTCTCCCAATGATTTTCCAGAGTAAAAATTTCCTTTGTGAGAAATTTGTTATTACAGCTAATTGCATAAGCCAGCTATTACAAAATACTATGAATAATAGCATGCACTCACCTTCATCACTCACTACCTGCTGCTTCACAAGAGTCATTGGGGATCTGGCTGGTGGCTTACCAAGTGGATGGCGCCAACTCTTAGTAGTTTTTGGCTGTCCTTCTATTATCTGGTTATAGAACAAAAAAGAGGTAGAAATATCCATGAACAGTGTTTGGTTCTTTTTGGTTTTGTTTGTTTGTTTGTTTGTTTGTTTGTTTTTGTTTTGTTCCATGTGTTTGTTCTATGCCTGTGTGTATGCAAGAGCATACAGACCTAAGATATTCTACTACCTCACTGCAAGGTCTCAATGAACCTGGAGATCACTTCTTTGACTAGCCTGGCTGACCAGCAAGCTCCAAGGATCCTCCTCTTTCTACCTCCCAGTACAATGGACACAGACTAGTGCTGCCATGCCTAACTTTTCTTCATGATTACACAGCAAGCACGTTACTCACTGAGCCATTTCTCCAGGCTCAATAAATATTTGTTTCAGGGAAAAATACATACTTCAAAATGATAACAAGATTTATAAATAAATCTTATACTTATTTAAGAAATGAACACTTTAAGAAACGAGAACTTACAAGCTAGGGTACATACAGCTCAGTGGTAGAACACTTACCTAGCACGCACAAAGCCCTGGGTTTTCATCCAGAGTACTACCAGAGGGACAGAGGGAGAAAGGCTGAGGGCAAGGGGAGAGAAGGAGAAAGTGAGAGAAGCAGAGTGGGAGAGAAAAGGGAGGTAAAGGAAGAGGGTAGCATTTTTCTAAGAGGGCAATTAATTCTCCTTCAAATAAAATTGTTTCATGGAAGGCTTACCAACAATTAGCAAGATTTCAAAGAGCGTTTAACACTAACAATCTCAAGTCCACCAATACATACTAATAAAATGATGACAAACTGTGATGTATCACCTCTAACCTTTTATACATGAATACTTGGCAAGTGATCCAGCTTTTACCCTCTCAGAGAAGGAAAATCAGTCAAGTGTTAAAAAGGACTTTTTCTTCCATTAGGTTCAATTGAAAAATATTATTAAATGAAACATTTCTCTTATTTTGAAACCATTAAATTGTGAATGATATTTTTAAGTCCCTATGAGATACTCTACCTTTTTAATTTTAAGACTTTTTGAGTCATATTTCATATTTCTGTAGAATACACATAATATAGAAAATGATCAAGTCTGTTGATCAAATTATTAAATTATATTTAATATATTTTAAGATGACTAAGAAATAAATTATTTAAAAATTACTGTCTTTTTATGATGTGTTTGTTACTAAAGAATGTGAAAAGGCTCAAAGTAGGTTTAGTAAACTAGGAACAATCGTGAGATTGTTGCTCAGGTCGGCAGACAGCTCAGCTGTCATTCCAAATGACAGAGAAGCTCCTCACAGACACTTATAAGTCCCTGGTGAGGTTCAGAATGGTAGCACAGCATTAGCTCGCCTGACCCATTCCTGATCTGGGAATGTTCAGGATGTAAGAATTATAACATTAAAAAAAATCAATGGAAAGTGCCGAGAGGAGGCTGTAGCCATAAAGTCAGCATGGGAAGCTTAACTTTTCTGAGAGGTAACAGGTTTGTGGGAATAAACATGAGCATAAATACAGCTCTGAGTAAGAAAAGGAAACACTGATCATGTGAGCCATGATGTTAAAACCGAGACTATATAAAATTGATTTCACAATACTTTCTACTGTCAGGATGGCAGTGCCCAAGAGGCAATTGATCTCAGCCTGGATAACAGTGCTTGTTATGGAAACATGCGCTACCATGGCTGCCTAAATGTCAATATGATTAAGATTTCAAAATAAAGTTTATCAAGTGCTAGTATTACTGAGAAGTAGTTAATGAGTATAAATGAACTCTCTGTGTACTATTTGCAGTGAAGCGTACATTATCTCCAAATACAGATGTTGCTTATTTTAAAGGATAAAGTAGAAAAAAATCAGACTTCAACAAGTATCCACAAGGGTATTAATGAATTACAATGTAAGCCAGAATAGTATGTCCCTGCCAAAATCATATTCCACTGATGAAATATGATTAAAATTCGTAAATATTAATAACACTGATTTTTGCCTAAAGCAAGATATCAGGAGATAATAAACTATATTCATAAAGCATCACGATACAGGCCACAACCCAATGAACACAGTAGAAATACAAACTGACATGTACCTTAGGTATATTGAGCCCATTTCTTTCTTCATTAAGAGTTTCTGGGATTTCCCCAGGTTCGAGGTTACTTCCATGGCCCTCTTCATCATTTTCTTTTCCCTGTGTCAATACTCTATTACTTTCTGCCAGGGAGGAAGATATCTTGGGAGATTCAAGCTGTAGATGTGACTCCTTGCCTGTTATATGGCCATGAGAAAATGATATGAAGTCAGAGGCCTCCTTCAGCATAGATGGTGAAGTTACAGCATTGGCTATGTCATCTTCTGGTTGTATTTCATCTGTTATAGATGAACTTATGCAACTTTTTCCTAAGAAATAGACAAAAAACTAATAATAAATGATGCATTGCATTATTATTGAGTACATGATTAAATAATTACAAAATAATTACTGTTTAATATTTTAGTTTTATTTTTGTTTTGCCACACAAAATCAGGGTAATAAATTAGGGTCAGGTTTTTAAGAAATTTGCTGCCTAAAGCAGTCTGGGAATCAATTAACCCCCACCACCACTGGATTGCTGTGTCCAGCCTTGATATGAGAATTTGTGCCTAATTTTATTGCAACAGGTTATGCTGTGATTGGTTGAGATCACTGAGAAGCCTTTTCTAAAGGGAACTGAAGGAGTGGTGAGAGAAGAGTGGTGGGGGACCGCGACTAGCGGAGAGAGGGAGGCTGTAGTAAGGATGTATTGTATAAAAAAAGACTAAATAAAAAGAAAAAATACTTTCCAAACAACAACAAAAAGGCAAATATTCTTTCAGGGAAATCCACCATCCAAAATCAGAGTCATAAAACAGGTTAAAGTTTTCAAGAAACCTGCTTCCCAGGGCATTCTGGGAATCAGTCAATCCCAATCACAGGTCCTGGAGTCAAGAGATCCCCAAAACAGGCAATCTAACTTACATTTCACTCTCTAGCTTTAAAAATAAAAAAATAAAAAAAACAAACAAAGCAAAACAAACAAACAACAACAACAACAACAAAACACACAGTTAATCTAAAATCAGCAGGTCCTTCATCCTTCCTGCTCTCCACTATAAAACTGTTTCTCAGACCGTGCCTAGTATGGTCCCCATACTCTTAGATACAGAGCAGTATACCGAAGCTAACTAACTTCTTAGGCTGAGAAGTCTGGTCTCACCATTTTAATGTCAAACTGGATCTATTCTTGCATTTTCCTACCACGACTTATTTCTTACACTCTTCACCACTGATTCATCACTCAGTCCCTTTATTTATTTTTAGATTTACTTAATATATGAGTGCTTTATCTGAATGCATCTCTGTTAGATAAGACTTTTAGAAATGTTCATTAATATAAAACAGTCAAATGATGTTATACATTGGCAGATTTTATAGAATTTTTTTTGTCCTTGTAAAAAGCTTATCCATTATATCCTTCTTAAAATTAAATCTGAAGCAAAGAATGTGAACAGAATTATCTGTAACTTGTTTTTTTTTTTTTCACTATAAGCTGAATTTCACTAAAACTTTCTGCATTTAGATTTCTTCATTTTTTTAATTAAACGACAAGTATTCTACGGGATGTTTATTTTAGAATTCTATCACACATAAGAGCCATGTATCTTATTGTGTAGCGATCATTTTCCTCATAGTTGAATCATCTTGTAAGTTTATACAGATATTGAAAAGCTTAAAAAGCTTAATAGTTAGTAAGGTATCTTGGTGGAAAGTCTTAGGGCATCTTATTATTGACCTCCCTAGTCACTTGTGAAACATCATCAGCTGTTTTCTTACCTGAGAGCTTGGTGTCATTCAGTAAGCTTTGATCTATTTGCATCTTGGTATCAGAAGCTTCTTTTCCTGAAGAAGCTTCTCTGTTCCCTGGCTTGAATGGTTTTTCTGGCTTTTCAATGACTGTGAGATGCCCAGGGCACACAGAAGGGTTTGAGACCTCCTCCCCACTGAATTCCGCAATTTCCTCATCTTCCTCAGTTTTAGGCCTTTTTGAAAGTGGCTTATTGCCCTGAAAGCTATTAAAAGCAGGATGTTGGTCAGGGCAGAAAAAAAAAGAAGAAAAAGAAGAAGAAATGGATAATACACAGCAATGAAAATGCTATTATATTATGTGCTTATATCAAGAAAAATTTATTCAATTTTTACAATTAATAAAGTCTGAAGTTGAAACCATAATGACTTTAAGTCAGCTTTCAAACAACTTAATAACAACTGAATTTCATATTATAAAACATGATGAGGTAACACTTTAAGGTCAAATAAGGCAGAGATATGTTCTGATTTACTAAATGAAGTAAATAAGAACACACACATACCAGCCCTTGGGTGCTGCCAAAGCCAATAAGAACATTGATGACATAGGCAATATTTGCATTTCACAACATATATATTTAAACCAAGGTATATTTAAACCTCAAAGATTTGTCATGCATGCTTAAAGATGGTAGTACTAAAAGGTGATCAGCAATCACTTTAAGCCACCAACTAAAATAACCAAATACACTCCTTAACATTAGCACTTACAAGAAATGAGAAAAGTACTCTGATAAAACACTGGCAATCTGAGTAACACAGATAGATACATGCTATTGGCATTCCTTCCATGCTATGTCCAACAGTTACCTAGCAACAGGCAGGTAAGTTGCCTTGCTATAAAAGGAACTGCCCCCCACCCCCCCGTTCTGCCCCTTTTCTCACTCTGCCCCCCTTCTCCTTCTCTCCAAGTGTTCCTGACTGGTCTATATAATGAGTTCTAGGGTAACCATGGAATAGTGGAAACCCCATCTTAAAAAAAAAAAATGTGGGAGGGAGGGGGTGGCAAAAATAAACTATGAACCACTCCATGTTAGAAAATTTCTTCTGTTCACAACCAGTCTAAACAACAACAACAAAAATTCAAGTGGTAGGGAGCACAAATTTGAGCATGAAATTCTGAGCAAAATTCTAAAATAATAGCATTATTACAGGAAAAATAAAAGTGCATAGGTCTATATGTAAACAGATCGAATACATATAGATATTAAAAATTATGCTACAGAAAATAGTTTAATTATATAAAAATCACTCACATATCTGGTCATTCAATTGTTAATATAGCATAGTCTGATTTTGAAAGAGGTATATGTTATTTTCATATTATACATAATAAATTATACATATAAGAATATACATAAAATGTTTAAATGAATGGTCTTTGCATAGTGAGGTTATGAGTGATTTGGATTCCTTGGATATTTTTTCCTGAATTTATAAAATTTCCACAGTTCTCAAATATTACTTTTATAAATTTAAAGAATAACAAGCAATATTGAAAAGAAAGTTGGAATAAAAATTCCAACTTTACAAATTATTATGCCAGCCTAATCACCTGAGCCATAGACACAATCTATTCAAAGGATTTTAAAGGCAGAGATGCCCAAAGAAATTACAAAGCTTTTGGACAAACTCAAAAAAGCTTGTGACAAAAATCACAAAAAATACATCAGAGGTGAAGTTTAAAAAGACTACAAGGTAAAGAATTAACACTTTCTTCTTCGAGTCTTAGAAAAGAATAAAACCAAAAGAATAAAATGCCACAGCATAAGTATCCATATGACAAAAAAATTAAAGGAAACTATTATGAAAATGTTTTAAAATAGTAGCACATAAAAGTTACTGAAGTTGTTTGAAATATGGTGAATAATGTCAACAACAAATACATGTTTAAGATAAATTAATGAGAAAATTCTAAAATGTTCTATGCTGTTTTACTCACTGTGTACATCAATTTCAGGAATACTCCACATATCTGACTACCTGTTCCTAAATTCTAATACATCGACTCAAAAGCTAAACATACAGAATACCTCAGAATTTTAGTAATATATTGTGTAAAGGTATGAACAATAGGAACAAAAATAAAAGAATAGCCTTTGAGAACATTTGGTTCCATGATCTGTGGGGAGCCGACAGAAGGCAGCTATCATCCTTGCAGCCATCTTGAGATATATACCCTGACAAGAGACTTGTTTACAACAGCCTACAACAGTCAAGCACACTCTGATAACATCTTGTTTTAGATACCCAGGATCTTCCCTTGGGTGTGTGAGACTTAAAGGTGTGAGATTTAAAGGCGTGACTTAGAAGTGAGACATAAAAAAGGCAGAGGCAGACAGAAGTAAGTAGTAGGCACTTGAGGCTGGTAACTGGGAAAGAGACTAGCAACTTAGAACAGGGATTAGGATCTGAGACTTGGTACTAGAACTAGGGACTAGGAACTAGGGACTTGGAGAGAAGAAGAGAGGCTGAAGAATAAACAGGATCGAATCACTCTTTGTCTGGTCTCCATTATTTGCTTCTGTCCTCACTCTCTCTTGCTGAACCCCGACCCACAGACTTCAGCAGCTTGGGGCAGTGCAAGCTCTAACAATTTAGCCCCCAAGGCTTTTGGCAGTGTGAGTTCCAACACTGATAGAGCGGTCCATGACATTTTGGCCCCCAAACATGGGGCAGAGCAGTTTTCAACAATGATCCATTTCATACAAGTACATACTACAGGCAGAATGGAACAGTGATCTTACCTCCTGGGAGTTTTTCTTAACTTTTTCCTCCTCTGTAGCCATGTTTTTACTTCTGGGGTAGATTCTGGAGTGGGCTTTGTATGGTCAATAGTATATATATCCTTTCCTTGCTTCCAAATCTGGTATCTATCTGGCTGAAATTTCTTCACAAATATATCCATTGATATCTTCACCATGTCATTCCGACAAGTGCACTAAACACAACGAACAATGTAATAGAATCAACAATGAAATATTTTGTTAATTATATAACATAGGTAGAATATGAATGTTTAAAATATAAATGAGGATAATGCTTATTATCTACAAAAGAAATATAACATAGTACATGAATGTTTAATGAAAATATAAATAGGATGTTTACATCTAAAAAACTCAAAGTACACTTAAAGATAAGTGGATAAATATTTTTTAAAATAGTCTGTATATTTATATGGACTGTGTACCAAGAATAAGTTATAAAGAAGTATGGGTACTTCTTTGAAGGTTGTCCAGCAAACAAGAGGTTACCCTACATCACAGATACCCATCAAAACTCTGTAGTAGAGCATGAAGTGTTTGTATGAAATGATTACTATCCCATATAAACAACAAAACTCCTAAATATCAATACTACATAGAATGTTTGTGCCAATTTAGCAATTTCTGAACATCACCGAAGGTACACTGTAATTAAAAACTTGGTACACAGGAAAAGAATCTTGATGGATGAGGCATAATAAATGGTTTTTAACTCAGTGGATGCATGAAATAGTTCTTATGGTAGTTTGTTATATGTGAACCTTTGTAACTTTTCTTCCTTGTTCTTTTTTGTTTGTTTGTTTTTGTTTTTTTTTTTGCTTTTTGTTTTGTTTTTGTTTTTGTTTTTTTTTTTTGAGACAGGGTTTCTCTGTGTAGCCCTGCCTGTCCTGGAACTCACTCTGTAGACCAAGTTGGCCTCGAACTCAGAAATCCACCTGTCTCTGCATCCCACGTGCTAGGATTAAAGGCGTGTGCCACCACAACCCCTTCTTTGTTCTTATATAAGGCCTTGTATGATAGGAGCAAACCATGACCCAACCATGTTATAGCTCACCCCATGGGAGATGTGACTATACCCATATCCATTCCTAGGATGATCTACCAAAGTTTGCTGTCCTCACCAGAAGCCATTTCACATAGAGGTGCCCCATTTTGGGGTTTGAACAAAACCAGTGAACTCTGGAGACCATTGAATTAAGGCATTTTATTGCAGCTCTACAAAGGTATACGAGTCCAGAATGTCAACGAATGTGATTCGAATAATTTAGTCAGTGCTTCATTGGTGATATGGCTGGGACTTGCTTTTAAGCCTGACAACCTGAGATCTATTTCAGGAATTCAGATGGTACAAGAAGAGAATTGACTCTACAACTTGTATTCTGAACTCGATGTACAAATTGTGGTACACATGTGTCAATACACATGTGTGTATGTACATACATTATTAAATCTAAAAATATATATTTAATTATATTTGGGGTGTTTTTGGTTTTTTGATAATTATATTTGTTTTTATTAATAGACTCTTGCAGATGGAAGGAAGGCTCAGCAGTTAAAAGAACGTCTTCTTGCAAGAAAGAGGATGCAGGTTTGATTCCCAGCATTCAATTGGTGACATGTAAACATTCATAACTCTAGTTCAGGAGATCTGACATCTCTTCTGACCACTCCATGTACCACACACATCAGTGGTACACAGACATGTGTAGACAAAGCACTCATTCACATAAAATAAAATAAAATAAAAATTTTTCCAAAATTATAAACAAATAAGTCTCTTCTATATTACATCAAACATAACATTAAAGAATCAAACATAGAGAAATGAACTCAATTGAGCTCAGCCAAGATGGAAGTAACTGTGATGGAGACAACTCCGAGTTTCTCCTGCTGAGATCAATACCCTGAGTTCAATGGGTAAGCAGTACCAGGAGTTAAAACACCCTTCAAGGAAAACCTCAATCCCAACAAAGAGACTCTGGAAGCCCTGACTGACAGACTCAAACTGACAGAAAGACATTAAGATCTGATGCTCAAGCAGCTGTCCAAGGCCTAAAGATCAAAGCTGAAGTCTATGTACAAGTCCAGGGACCAAGAACTGGGGCAGAGATATGTGTCGACGTTTGCCACATCGTTTAGTTTACAGAAGTTCTTGTACAAAAATTGCAAAATTTACAACTGTCACTGGCCACCAAGAGGAACAACCAGGCAGAACTCCGAGGAGTCCTCCCAAAATGACACTGTGCTCCCCGAAGCTCTGGAAGCCTTGAAGAGGTTCACACCCTCTTCTGGGTACCAAAGCAGAGATGACATGTCACAGGATTTCTGACTTACTAGCATAGGCTCCTTTTATTAATGTTTTTTTCAACTTCCTTGTTGGGGGAGGGAGGGTTGGATTTTTATGTCTATTGATAGTACACTAATAATAAAGATGCTATTCATAAAATGAAAGAAAAAAAAGAACCAAACATACCTAGTAGAGAAAGGTAAAAAAAAATAAGAGGACTGAAAATTTCATATGAAGTTATTTTGAATCTAGTAGAAGACTGTTTCCCATGAACATGCAGTGATCAGTCATATCTAAGCTTCCCATAAAAACTGCACACAATGTAATTAGGTTAAACTCAACAGTTTTTGCATCAAGTAATAGAATAGTAACAGGCTCAATGATTTACCTGTGGTAATTTAATAATTCCTTACAACTATGGTCACAGAACATGTGACTGAAAAACTGTTGGCATAATTACCACATGCATATAAATTAACTCCAAGTTTTAATTTCCACTGATAAATTTCCCTTAACAGAGCTCTAAATTTATATTTCTGGAAGCAGGCTATAGCCAAGTAACCCACTATAACCAGAAACTCCCAATCTTGGGACTCCTGACACCAAGGTGCTATTGCTATGACAGATGTGAGCTACTATGTGGCTAGAGATTTAATAGTAATAGAGATACCAACAACATTTCATAACTTTATGTCAGATTAAGCCAACTTCATAAACTACAAATAGAAATTCTGTAGCTATGAATAGTACTAAGATGTTTTATAATTTCATACCCTAGCAACTCCTCAAGCCTTACACACTGAATATGCTATGATCTACCATTAAACCTGCCAGTAAAACATCCACTACATTTGTTACTTCTGGTAACACTGCTTCAGTTTCAAACAGATCTTGGATTTTGGCAAAATAAATATAAAGAACTTCTATAACTATACCGTTTCTAAACAATCTACTGCTACAGAAGTTACTTTAACTTCTCTCAAATATAATCTTAAATTTTCAACACTTTTTTATTTTAGACTAAAGTGTGCTTCTTCAAGTCTGACAATCAGCACTTCCAACAATGTGACTCACATATTTCCTTATCACAGCGATCAATATGAGTAACTATCTTCAATACAAGTCACTAGATCTCCCAAACACAGAAACCTCCTCATCTCAGAACCAAAAGCCAGAATGGCTTCCTGATTTGTCAGATGCTATGCAAAGAAAATTCTATTCTGAATATTGGACATATAAAATCAAACTAGCTACCTCAACAGAAGCCAAAACGCAGATGTGGCCACCAATCATTGCTGATTTAATGACCATGAACTACACAAAGGTTATTAAATATTTTGAAAAAGGGACACCACCACCCCCAAAAAACAACACCTTCCTAGAATGACAGGAACACGTAACAAGGAAAAACAGAAACCCTTATGATATACCCATCAGTGGAGGGAGCTGAGCCAACAGAACATCAGTAGGCTATCAGGGTAGCTCTAAAGAGCTGTTATCCCCAGTATATAAAAAGATACCCTCATTCCTTCAAATTTATTAATTGCTAAATTAACCGAACAACCTGGTTGGGTTAAATTATCTTCAAAAACTATAATATGTGCTAGAATAGGAAAAACAAGGAGATCACGCAGCAGATCAGTTCACTGAACAACTAAAACCTTGATGCCACACTGCACGGTAACTGAAAGGCAAAACCCCATCCTCAGCACTGATGAGTAATATAACTATGAACAACGTAGCACCTCTGTTCCTCAGTTCCTCAATCAGAAAAACAGAAAATAAATGTGATGAACGCCACCTAGGAGCTGATCTAAGGAGTAATTTGTTCTTGTAAAATGCTGCTATAAATGTGATGTAAGTGCCCATTAAAAACAAAAACAGAATGTGCCTTATGCGAATGGTTTCTAACTCCTGTAACCACAAGAACATAGAAGTGATTTTCCCTTGTTGAGCAACTTTAAGGAACTGATGAGATAATAACTAGGCTGCCTTGTCTAGCAACTCATCTTGAGAATCAAGGAGAAGAGCAGTTTCGAAAAATCAAAAAGAAACAGAAATCCTGAAACTTTGTGACATTGACACGTATTATTGAAAAGCCTCGGGGTGAGAGTTCAGTTGAAATGTTCCTCCTTACCTTTCTACCCTGGACATTTAGAATAGTGGGCTAGGTAAAAGTTGGTGTAAAAGAGAATGTCCATAATAGAAAATTCTGTGGCCCAGGTATCAAACAACAAGACTTAGGAAGAGAACAATATCAATCTTTTAGAATCTAACATATAAAAACAACTTTTTCTCAGTTATTTAGGGACAATAGCCCATTTTCAACACAAGACTTTGTTATATGACCAAAATGTATATGACAATATCCACTTGAATCTCAATAGTAAAAAGTAATTTTCAAAATATAGTGGGTATCTTCATTGTATTTCCATGTAATTTCAACAACCAACATGTACTAATACAGAGAGGGTAATGTCTAAAATTTAAACAGTGTTTCAAAATTTCAGCTCGATTTCAGGTTGTTCAGGAAATTCTCAGTTCCTTCCCTAGCACAAAATAAAACAGGTGCAGTGGCGCACGTCTATAGTCCAGAATTTAGGAGGTAGAGTCAGGAGGATAAGAAGCTCAAGGTCATTCTGACCATAAAACAACCAAATGGAACAACATATTTTCTAGTTACTCATATGGTATTTTTGTAAACTTACTTTGTTTATAAACCCAAGAAAGTATCTTTCAGAATAATTATAAATATAACAAATGACTCACACATTTAAACAAATCAAACAATATATTAATGTCTATCCTTATGTAATCCAACTGAAAAAAATACAGTTTAAAAAAATGAAAGGCTGTCTTAAATAGTTTTTACAGTATAATCCAATTGTAAACCCCTCCCATCATAATATTGTTCTTATTATTAGATATTCACATATAAATTATATTAGATAATAATAAAAAAAATGCTTTCTGCCCTGTATATCATATAGGAAAATGGGCTTTTAGACTATAATGTCTAAACTATGGAAGGAGAGAACTAAATATCAATTTTAAAATGCCAAGTGCTCAATAAAGTTGCCAATAACTGCATCTAAGAACACAATGTTTTCTTAAGTTGTCATTTGAAGACTACTTCACTCACTAATCATAGTAAAATCGGGAAGATGTTCTCTATTCCAGTCTTCTAAAAATTCTTTAAATAAAATTGTCACCGTAAAAACAAAACAAAAGTGAATAATACTACTACCAAAATAAATCTACAGGTTCAACTACACATAGCAACAGAAAAACAAATCTAAAATATTTATAGAAGCACAAAAAACTGAATCAAAGCAAACTTGAGCAGAAAATAGAATGCTAAGTTATTCCAATACCTGATTTCTGATCAAAGCACAAACCCAGAGTAACAAAAAGCTTTGCAAAAATTGAAATTCTGAGAGGCATAGGGATACACACCTGTGATCACAGTATGTGGGAGGCAGAGGCAAAAGGATCAAAAACACTTAGAAGATACTCAGTGCTAGAGAGTTGACATTCAAAAGAAAGAAAGGAGAAAGAAAGAAAGAAAGAAAGAAAGAAAGAAAGAAAGAAAGAAAGAAAGAAAGAGAGAGAGAAGAAAGAAAGGGAGAAGAAAGAAAGGGAGAAAAGAAAGAGGGAAAGAAAGGATGAAAGAGGGAGGGAACACAAAACACAAACACAAAACAAAAAAACCAGATACATTTCAAAGGGTCTTTAGTATTAGTTATCTCTCTCTAATTCCCTCCATTCTTTTGTTCCCAGGTCCCACCCATATCCTTCATGTTTCATACCTGCCCCCCCAGCACATCCCGTTATAATATTATATTCAAGTTTCCTTTCCTGAATTGATTCCCTTCCTCCCATATGGTCTCCTACTAATTATCTAACTAACCTATGTGTACATTCTAAATGAAATAAACATATCTGAAGCTTAAATACCAGCATCTAGCTATGAGAGAAAATAAGCAGTGTTTATCTTTCTGAGTCTAGCTTACAAATCTAAGGATGATAAGTTTCCTATAAAACACACACACACACACACACACACAAAATGGAGTCATCATATATTATATTAGTTATTATATTTTTAATTCTGTACATCACACTGAAATTTTCAACAAGTGTCTGTAGAAAAAAGTCTTAGTCTATTTAGCAACAGTATCATTAACATTTTAGTGCACACCAACCACTCACATTATATATCCCTTAAGATGGAAAATTCTCTGATAATTTTTCTAACGCAGGAAATTACCTTTAAAAATGCAGACCAAATAAACTAATGACTTTAGGAAGAGCTAAAACTAGTCCTGCTCTAAACTTTAGACTGGAAATCTTTTATTTCCAATGGGCAGTATTTAATGCAAACTCATAATGGATCACAGTACTGAGAGTAAGTAACTGTGAGTAATTCATCCTAAATTAAACACCACACCTCTGAAAATCTGCTCAGAAACTTAGCAAGCATTGCAGAAGAGAGAGGCAGAGACAGACAATCTGGAAGACCAGAATACAAACACAAATTCATTCAATGGCAGAATGGCTCCTGAGAGTTCAGAGAGGACAAATGAATTTATCAAAAACTTGGCTATCATAGGAAAGATTCTGGATCTTTGGTACAAGCCCTGAGGCACTTGAATGAGGTTGGGTTTAACAGTAATAGAGTAATTTCAAGCAGGATAGCATTCAGACTATGGACATTCTGATATACAGTGAGAGTGTGAAAGAAAAAATTAACAGATTGAACAGAAAGACGTGAAAACTATTCCATTTCTCTAGGAAATGAATGTGAATGAGTTTAAAGTTCTAGATCAGAAAGATGAGTAGGGACTAAAATGAAGGCCCACTGCTTCAGAGCACAGTCTTCTCTCTCAGAGATCCTAGTTCAACCCCTACCATTCATTTCAGGTAGATCATAACTACCTTTAATTCCAATTTCAGGGGATCTGACACTTTCCTCAGGCCTCTTGGGATATGCATGTGCTCAGGACAAAAATGCATGCATGCATAAGCACACACAAAATCATAAAATACATCTTTAAAATAATTTTTAAAAACTTAAGTGTTGGTAGAGAACACCTTAATGACAGAAGAGGCAAGTGAATTTCATTATAAGGCCAGCCTGGTCTACATAGCAAGTTGCAAGACAGCAAAGGCGACAAAGAGAAACCCTGTCTTGAAAAAAAAAAAAAAAAAGAAAGAAAAAAAGTTTAAAAGAAAGTTGGGAAAACACCAAAAATTGTTAAAGGAGGTAAGAATTATTAAGGAGACACTCTGCACTGTGCAATGGAATAATAGAAACGATTTCCTGAGGATAAGACCCCAATCAGAGGCTTACATGTTGTGAAAGTACAAATTCACGTAGAAAGAGCTGGTGTTTAAACTCAAAGGGAAAAATGAGAGAGATCCTGCTCCAAAGCAATATCCTTGAATTGTTCTATAACATGTGATGCAACTGTGTACCAAAAGAGACTATAGTCCAAAATGGCAGAAGAACCTGGCATCACTGATAATGTGGTATTGATCTTATAGGTATGCAAACCACCAAGGGTGAGGAGATCAGGAATGCTTAAGACAAGTCACTCACAAAAGCCACTGAGGCACAGCAATCTGCAGCGGGGTCAAATTTCCTCCCAGCTAGTAGGGACTGCCTGAGCATGAAAAAATAAAACTTCTGTTACAATAAAGTCACTCAGATATTAGCAATGCCAAGACCATGAGATATTTAAAAGCTATAGTCTTAGAGCAGAGTCAGGCCAACAAAGAGCATATGTGTGCTGATGGCCCAACCCCATGAGGCAAGGCTGCTCAAAACTACCACAACCCATATGGAAGTTTTATCATATGCTGTATACGTGATGGTCATGGAGCTATGTACGCACTTTGTTGTTTGTCTTTGCAACTTTCTATTTAGTTTTGGTCTGATCTTTCCATGTTACCAGTTTATCCCGGTCTTTCAAAATTAGAATGTTTATTCTACTCTATGAATGAATGAAAATGTCTAAGTTTTTAATCTGATAGGTGTGATTAAAAGACTACCCTTGAAGACCAAAAGAGACTTAGAGCTGGTTTCTGAATAGCATCAAGATTATGAGGATTTTTAAATGCACTAAACATATTTTGCATTATGAGATGAATATGAGACTTGAAGGTAAGCAGTAGAACGTTAAGCTTGAGAGTCATTTGTTTGGAGAGGGGAGGGCCAACCTGACAAGGAATGGTGTTCTGATGCTTAATTATATTTGTCAACTTTAACATTCTTAGAATCATCATACCACTGAGTGTATATTGTTCTCGTTCAAGGACTCTGGAAATAAAACCAAGGAGTAAAATTCTGGGTTTTTGTTTGTTTGTTTGTTTTTGTTTTTTTGGTTTTGGTTTTTTGTTTTGTTTTTAGAGACAGGGTTTCTCTGTTTAGCCCTGGCTATCCTGGAACTCACTCTGTAGACCAGGCTGGCCTCGAACTCAGAAATCCGCCTGCCTCTGCCTCCCAAGTGCTGGGATTAAAGGCATGCGCCACCACTGCCCGGATAAGTGAAATTCTAAATTAGCTTTTTACTTGGTTCTGATTCACACACACTCCTTGAGACTGCAGAAGAGTACTCATTAATATTAGAACAAAAGAGCCTCACTAAAGCAGACAGTTTTGTGCAACTTTAAAAAAAAAAGGTATATTCTAAAACTATCATTAACCTTCTTTCTGATAAAGTAAACCCAGACTGATTTTTTTTCTAACATGTTTGGCAAGATTTATGTACAAAGGGAAAAAAAAAAAAAGAACAAAATCCTAAAGTTAAATACTTAGCATTTTAAATTACTAGTTCCCTAAGCTTCTATGTGTTATAGAGTTTATTCTTAAACAAAATACATGTGCTAAATTGCCAAAGAATAACAGATCGCCACTAGGTGGAAGCCTACATTTGCAGAAAATAAATACGTGAGCATATCAATAATAGTATCTGTAGTCAGAAGAATACAAATGAAAAAAACTAGAAAGCAATTTGAGATTGAAAAGAAACACTATAACTGAGGGAAAAGTCTATACTCATCTCCTCTGAATTGATGCACTGCTTCCTGGAAAAAAAAAAAAAAAGAGGTAAGTTGGTAAGACACAAGAAGTAAGCAAACTTACAAGGCTCAGAAAATTATCACAAGGCTCACTCAAAAAGTTACAAAAGCAGTAACCAAGTAACCAAGGAGAGGAAGTGCTCCTACTGCCCTAGTAGCTAGCAAGTTACACAAGAAGCCTTAAGGACAATAAATAAATGAATACTTAATTTAATAAGAAGAAGTGGAGGTCCATTTCAATAGAAACAGGTTTCTAAGTCTTCACTAAATACATTCTCAGTTCAGAAAGACAAACCCCATTCAGAAAATGAGAACAAGTTCCTGTACAGACTCATCACCCTTCAATTCCTTCATGTAGATTTCTGTTAGAAATTTTAGAAAAAAATAACTGGTGTGTTAAAATTCTCAACATTAATTTTCTTGAAGCTTGGATAGAAAACAATTATTAGTCAAGTCTTACCCACAGATATCCAGCAGATCTTTTGTAGTTCAATTCTTACTATTATCACTGGCATTATATATAGATGACCAATTTTTATTCTAATTCTCAAAGAATTAAGTTAAATTTGTCAAAATAATTTATTAAGATTACACAGTTTTCAAATCTTGAGTAGTAAATCACACAGAATTAGTTAGGCACTGTGGGGCGCTGAGCTATGAGAGACAACCAGGTGCCTAGTCGAACGAATGAGCTTCTGAACCCTGGAGACCCTTTGGGACAGCAGGTGTTCAGCTCTGTTCCTGGTCCCCTGTCTCTCCCTGCTTCCGCCCTTCATGGCCCCTCCCACAGAGAAAGGTTGAGAGGTCTATGACCATCGGGTCATGTAGGAATAGTGTCCCAGGCTCTCCTCACATGCATATGAGGCATCCCCAAAACCTCAGACTAAGCCAATGGGATTACCTGTTGCTAAAACCTTCACCCACCCCAAACTGTATATATTGAGCTTAACTGAGAAGTAAAGGCGCACGCAAGAATCATCTTGTTGTTGGAGAGCTTCTGTCTCGGACCCTCCCTCTTCGCCTGCTAGCCGGCTCCAGAGCTGTTAACACTGGGCAAGAGATCTACTCCTTCCCTGCTACCTAGCCGGCACCTCCCGGCTTAGCAAAGAGCTGTAACACTTCAGAACCCACCGGCTCTCCCGGAGCACTTCAGGGCTCTCCCGGGCAGCTACAGTGACAGAGACCGCGGCTGTCTGCATCCTATCTCCTGTCAAGCCGGAGACGGGTCCCACAGGGCACTTATAGTAGATAAATACAATGGGCAGGCCTGGGTAAGGGAGATGTCAAAATTTTCCATAAGCTACTGAAAGGGGAGAAGGTGAAGCAATGAGGATCTGGGGAGAATGTGCTTGCTTTGAAAAAACCATACTCTCTGTACCTACTGAAAGGGTAGGGCTGTTTTCAATTTTTATGTCACATTATTCTGTGAATATTTTGATTTAATGTGCAATTAATATGTAATATTATATACTAGCTTCTGAAACATAAGACTTAAAAATAATACTTTAAAACATAATATTAAGTCGAAAACAGCAGAGATAAAACTATTTTGAGAATGACCAAAGAAAGACAGAAGCAAAGATAGCATTAATGTCAGAAAAGAAAACAAAATTAAAAAAAATAGATTATGGGTAACAAAATTACGTGTGTGTGTGTGTGTGTGTGTGTGTGTGTGTGTGTGTGTATAAAAAGTTTTAGATCCATAGACCTGTTAAATCTCAGCAAATAAAAATAAAATGCTAGCCGCACAAACTCAAACACCTGAGTGTGATCCCCATTGTAAAAAGAGTGAACATATTCTCAAAGGTTATCCTGGTATGATATAAACACATGCTATGAAAAGCTTAAATAGTCAAAAACAAATATACTCATAAACATATGCATTCATACACATATATTCATATACACAAAAGCATATTTACTAACACAGACAAATACACAGTATAGATGGACAAACAAGTAAACATACATATACGTAAATATACACATGTACACACACATATACAAAAAAAATCTTATATACACACATATATACATCCCCACAAACACTGTTTTAAGAAATTAAAATAAAATTCTGCTTTGTAACTATGTTTAGAAAGAATATTTATTCTTTTTTTAAAAAATTTGAATTGCTTGTTGGCTTTGCTATATGTATTAAGCGTTTATCACCCATTAATATTCAAAAGTCTGTATTAGATTTTGTAAATTCCATCAAGGCTATGAGAATTAAATATTATAATATCTCACTATTTTTGTTTTCAAACTGATGACTCCACAGTAGTGTGCATCACTATGACATAGTGTCTCTTTCTAGGCCTTTGGAACTATGGGTCTTCTCCTAGCTCTTCCTAATCTACCTCTTTCTTGGAGGATATTATTGGTCTTATTTTGTTATGCTAAAAAGATGATTCTAACTTATGTAAGAAATATTTATGTTATCATTTATATTTCCCTGTAGTATGATTTATTAAATGAAAATTTCATTTGAAACTTACCAAATGTTTGCATCATCAAATTGAACTGTTATCTTTAACGAATAGGCTATAATTTATTTACAGATCTCTCACAATGTGTTCAAGGCTTTGATCCTTAGGAGTGGAGCACTGTATGAAAACAGCATATACAGATATAGACAGTAAAACAAAACACTGTATTGGGGAAGGGTCTACACGGTGAAAATGCCAGTGCATGCACTCCTGCCCCAAGCTCTCATTTTCCCACAGTTCAGGAAGCTGCTTATTCATTTTGCAGGGCTTCAGTAGAAGGACTAACTAGATATGTATGCCCCATTGTGCCCCAATTCTTTATGATAAAATCTCAGTGTGACTAGATGCGACACCAACTCTGAAGTGAGGATGTTGTTTGAAGTTCTCAAATGGGAAAGTGAGGAGCCTGGCTGGGCTCATGAAGTAGGTTTGGTGGTAAAGTGGTAAAGTTGCCTCAGCTTAAATGCTGACATTGTCATAAATTCTGTGAGTTGCATTTTTCATTTATCTTTTAATAACTGCATTAGTTACTTGGTTACTAAAAATGAACTTCATATGCTACAACTGCATAACACACATATGTAATACTTTAAGAAATGTAGATCTGGAGACTGGTGACTAAGTTAGTAGTAGACTGCTAATCTAGCATGTCCAGGGTAATGGGTTTGAGCCCAACACAGGGAAGGAGAGGAAAGGAGAGAACTGTTAAGTGAGCAAAAGCCAGGTAGTCTGGATTCTTTCCTTTATATACAGTAAGAACAGATAAACATTAAACTAATATTTTATGATGCAAAAAAAAAAAAAAAATCTGTAAAACCAAGTTACTCATGGGTCTGAGGCAGGAGGGTAACTTGATTTCACGAGTTCTGAGTTGTAGTTCATAGTGTCTATTCGGTACCAACACTAAGTTCAATATTAGCATGGTAACCTCCCAGGAGCAAAAATAATAATAATAATAATAATAATAATAATAATAATAATAATAATAATAATGACCGAGATGCCTAAGGAAGTGCTAACTGTCTCAGCTAGAAAATGAAGCAAATAAAAATAAAACCTAAAAATTCACTTAAAAAAATGATAGTTGAGTCTTTGAACAAAGACTGCACTAGACTGAAGACTTTGTTGGAAGAATGCTTAATTGACTTAATTTATCATCATTAAAAATAAAAGACTGAAAGATAAAATAGAATGAATCCATACCCTGGCATTATATTCTAGAAAATTTCCTATTTGAAATCAATTGCCGATTAAAAGAAAATAATTTTAAATATTTCTACCATATCTATTCACATTTATTCAAATGCCTAAGCATTCAAATGTTAGAATAACTTTAAATGAGTAACCTAACAATTCTGAATCTTGTCAGCAAATATTTTCAGATTAGTAGTTCAATTTTCAACATTCAACATCATATATAGTTACTTCAAATAAAATCACCTCAAAATAAAGTGTCACCAACTACTGCACCCTCTCCTAAGAAAACAACAAACATCTTTCATGAGTTATCTCTCACTCTACACACTGAAAAAAGCACCAGTTTCTGAAGATATAGGCAAGACATGATTGTCACCGAAAACAGTATAGTAAAAAACTGTATCTCTTTAAGATGATCACAATGCTTACAACTGTCATATTACCAACACAAAAGACTTTGATAAATGTTTTCAAACACTAAACATCAAATATAAGCCAAAATTTTATTTAACAGCTACCAGGTTTTATTTAATGTGAAATAAAAACAAATAATCATTATCATCATCATTATCAGCAGCAGCAGCAGCAGCAGCAGCACCACCACCACCACCAGCACCATCACCAGCAGCACCACCAGCACCATCACCAGCAGCACCAGCAGCACCAGCAGCAGCCGCCTACATATTACTTAGCTTCTAAGTATGGCACTTTGTCCTACCACATGGAAGAATGAAATCAAATCCTACAAATTAGCTCTTTGATTTAGCCTAGACAGGATGCAGTACCACGATAGCTACAAAGAAATACCCATAGGCTCCATTTTCCCACAAAGGAATGCTACAAAATTGAATGCAGTTATTTCAAATATGCAGAAATGTTTGGCTTCAATTGCTACACTGTCTGTTACATATTTTCAAATCTTTACCAGGGTGATAACATCATTATTATAGATTACTCTGATGTTTAAAGCAATGAAGATTACTAAAGTAAGTAAACAAATAGAACATTCTACAGACATTAAAGCTTTGCACATGCAGTTATTAAAAGCCTTTCAAGGAGGCTCCCTAAAGACAAAGAAAATGTATATTTCCTTACATAACATGAAAGAGAAAAGGCTAATTCTTGGTGTCCTTTACAAAAAGAAAGGCTCTAATTGATATACTCTCAAAACTTCCTGTTATAATCTAAAAGAGTGGTCTAATCTAAGAAATTCTACTTAGTCCTAGTACAAAGGCCATTCTCTTTATATAGTGAACAGAATAGCCAATAAGGTAAGGACAAGTAGTGAGGAACTTCCTTTTGTCTATCTTTCATTAGAATTTCATAAGGAAGAAAATACTTTTGCTAACCCTACTGACTCAGAGCAGTACAAAATGCCATTTGTTCATATGTAGGGAAGAGGGTACTGCCTTCAACATCTCACTGCTTCTAATGAATGGCTTACACCTGGTCATCACAGTTCCCATACACATACTGACTCAGAGACATGCACTAACACAAAAGAAATATAAGGATCGTGACACACCGGGGCATTTCCAAAAGCACAAGACTACAGGAAGTTAAGTATGCTTTTCTTGAAGGGCAGATAATTCTGAATAGGGTAAACACATAGTACATAAGAATGAGTATATAGTTATAAATAATCTCAAAGCACATTATTAGCTGGATTATAGTTGACTGAATGTTTCACTTTTAGAGCAAGGTCTAAATAGCATTTCTCTGAAAAACCTTTCCCATGTATTCCTACACAAATATGCAGCCCAGCATCTCTTCCAGAGCAGACTGTGAGCACTTACTAAAGATGGCTTAGCTGTCAAGAAAAAGCATACAGGGAGCTATGTATATTTTATGAGACTCCTACCTTAGATTAAGAAAATCACAAAAAACTAAAAAAACACCTTGTCAGGTAGAATAACCCTGTTAAATATAAGGTTCTGTTGCTCTGGAGCACCATGTTTTATTTGACAGGCTCTGTTGGTTTGAATAACTAAGACAGAAGTTGGTACCAGGGATTGATAGTCCTGACCAAGCTTATATTCGGAGGAAGGTGGATTTGGGGACTTAAAAAGCAGTAGAATGCTTTAAGAAGGGCTTAATGGGTCACACTCATAGAAGCATGGCACACAGAGGTGCTGAGGGTGATTTAAACTGTGGGGGCCTGAAGCAAGAGGTTTCAGAGGAGAAGAATTTTATTATGATGCCTAGAGATTGTCCTTGTGATATTTTGGTGAAGAATGTGGCTGCTTCTTGCCTTTGTCTGAAGAGACTTCTGCATTAGGCTAAAATAAAGAGATTTAGAAATTTCAAAACAACCTAGCACAGATTCTGACCTGTGGTTCACTCTTAGGGAGAAGAAACTGAGAAAGAAAAAATACAAAATGTATGATTCAAAGACTAAAGGAGTACAAGGAAGTGGAAACAAGCCCCTGTGTTCAAGAATATTAAATGGAGTTAAGGGAGTAGTGACCACAGGGAAAGATGCCACTCATCTAAGCTTATTATTTATATGATTGTAGTAAAACAAGTTATTATTATTATAGCCTGGATATTGCTTTCATTTGAACATAAGGAGATACTATTGTGTGTCAAACTGACAATGGATGGATTGTGATGGCTATTCACAGTTGTCAACCTGACTATGCATGGAATGAACTGCAATCCGGAAATATGGGGCACACCTCTGATCCAGATCTTGCAGCATAGGGGTTAAAGGAATTAAAGAACATCTTACATCCATGTGCCTTTAATCCCAAGAGCATAGGCAAGCAGATTTCTAAATTCAAAGCCAGCCTGGTATTGAGCAAGTTCCAGGTAAAGAAAAGCTTACATCCAGGCATGATGGTACATGTGTTTAATCCCAGCATTCAGGAGAAAGAGGCATGTAGATCTCTGAGTTCAAGGTCAGTCAACAGAGCAAGATCCAAGATAGCCAAATTAGTCAGTGAAATAAATCATCAAAACCAGGAAAGCTGTGAAGATGTAATAGAACAAGAGGGCCGAGTTCCCGCTCCAGCAAGCTGCACAACTTAGGAGCTTTGACCACATGGCTCTGGTTTTAGAGTCAAGAATAAAAGCAGTTACTGGGACAATTGATAATAGTTAGCTGGAACTACAAAATTAGTGGTGATTAAGAAGAGAGCAGCGCCACCAAGGTCACTTTCCTGGGAAGTGTTTTCTGAGAGCACAGAAAGCTGTGTTCCAGAGACAGACCTTGCTCTGCCAGCCAGACTTGGTAATATGTAAGAATCACCCAGGTGTTACAGGTTTTGAAGTCATAAGGGTTCATGGAGAACAGCTGAGGCTTGGCATTGTGAGAGGCCAGGAAAGGCCATTAGTGAGGGTGAAGCCTCCATGGCATCTAAAGGTCCAGAACTGTAGTAATGCAGAAAACCTTGAGGTTTAGCACTGTAGCAAGAGCCTGAGAGGCTACTGGTGAATGTGCAGCCTAGTTGCAGCACAGCATATTGGAGAATCCAGTAGCACTGGATGACCACCAAAAGCAGTAGCAGCAGTGGAGTAGACTCAGCCAGAGCCTAGATTGCTACAGATAGTAGAGCTGGAGATGTGACCCAAGACCTTTGGAGGAGACCAGAAGATCATGTGTGGACCCCAGACACTGGAATAAGAAGCTGTGAAGTTAAAGACGCCTTAGAGACCCGAGAGCCACAAAATACCTGCCCAGGAAAGGTGCTAACAGAGAGTCGAACCAGCCCAAGGGAAAGTATTGTGTTGTACTTAACAAAGCTGAAAGGAGTTGGACATCAGACAGAGATTCAGAATTAATAGAGTTTGCCCAGATGGTTTTTTGGTCTTGCTTTGATCCAATATTTCCTCACTATATTTTGAAACGTTAATGTATATCATGTGATGTTGGAAGTATGTGATGTGCTTTTTCATTTTGATTTTTTCTTCTGGGATTACAGTTAAGAAAATGCATGATTCTCAGTAGGGACTTTTAACTTTAAACTTTCAGACACTGTCGTGAAAGACTATGGGGACTTTTGAAGTTGGACTATATCCATTGTGCATTATGTTATAACTATAAGGCTATGGGGGCCCAGGAGTGGAATGTGGTGGTTTGAAGAGGTTTGGCCCCCATAGATTCATGTATTTCAATGCTTGGCCATAGGGAGTGGCACTATTTGGAGGTATGGTCTTATTCATATAGATGTGGCCTTGTTGAAGGAAGCCCATGACTATGTAGGCAGACTTTGGTCTCCTATGGTCAAGCTCTGCCCAGTATGGAATCAGAGCTTCCTCCTGGCTGTCTATGGGAGACAGTACCCTTCTGCTGTCTACAGATCAAGATGTAGAACTCTTGGCTCCTCCAGCACTATATCTACCTGCACATTGCCATGATGATAATGAACTGAATCTCTGAAACTGTAAACCAGCCCCAATTAAATACTTTCCTTTACAAGAGTTGCCCTGGTCATGGTGTCTCTTCACAGCAAGGAAACCCAAGACACAAGACAATGAAAAAGATTACTAAATGGTCCTGAAGGAAATAAGAACAAAAATATCAAGGAAGTAGACTCTAGTGGTTTAAATAGGTTTGGCTCCCATAGATTCATGTGTTTGAATGCTTGGCCCACAAAGAGTGACACTGTTAGGAGTTGTGTCCTTGTTAGAATAGGTATGTCCTTGTTGGAGGAAATGTGTCACTGTGAGGGTGGGCTTTGAAGTTCTGTGCTGAAGTTCTGCTCAGTGCAGAAGAGATCTTCCTCCTGGCAGCCTGAAGAAGAGCCTTCTCCTTGCTGCTTTGGAATCAAGATTAAACTCTCTGCTCCTCCATCACCATGTCTGCCTGCATGCTGCCATGCATCCTGTCATGATGATAATGGACTAAACCTCTAAAACTGTAAGGCAGCCCCAATAAAATGTTTGCCTTTATGAGTCGCCTTGGTAATGGTGTCTTTTAACAGCAACAAAACCCAAACTAAAACATAGAGACTAGGAACCTCTTGGAAATAGGTATGATCAGACTAAGCTGCAGCCCAATCTGCTGTCCAATCCACAGCAAAGTTAGAGTTTTAAATCAACACTGTGAAAAAGAACATCCTACTAGAAAGACTAAGAAACAAGCTCTGAAATAGCCTCCAAATCAAAAAAAAAAACTTAGTTTGATATCAAACAAAGCTCCAAAAACTCATAACAATTTGGAAGAGGTAATGAGTTTGACAACAATCACAGGATGGGACTTCTAATCAACAAAAGCCAAACCTTAAGAATGAAGTTTTCTTCTTTCACTGTATACCTACAGGTCACTAATGATTTCAGTGGAAACCAGTAAAATCCCTTTTCCAGTCCCATTACAGAGGCAGCATCAGAAATCACTACACCAGCACGAGTTAAGCATCAAGAAACAATATTGGACCCCATGAGTACACCTTCTATTCTCACCTGTGGTCTCCAGACCAGCATCAACATGAAGCAAGAACAGTCTCAGCAAATGGAGCTTTTCTCTCTTTCAACAAGCAACATATATTAGTGACAAATTTCTCTGTCAACCAAACCTGATAGCTCCTAACAAAGAAAATGGTTAGGTGTTTTTCATTAAAAATAGCCTTTTGTAATAACTGTTCTGAGACATCAAACTAGAAATTTGGAATAATGTGAGGTTACATGTTTTAGAGTATATGAATGAATGATTTCCATAAATATGTGTTACATTATAAAGAAGATTCAGAGTACTCATGTTATGCTATACTCATCAGTTAACCTGGTGCATCTCCAGAGACGTTTATCATACACGTTTACATTGCATTCAAGCCATATGAAAAGGAAAGCGGGGCCTCAACTCCTTGTCTAGCTGTGAAGACGCAGAGGTCTGTTTACAAAAGTGACAAAAGCTTTACTCAGAAACACCTACAAGTCATGAGCTCTACAACTCAGAAAAAATTCAAAAGAACAAATAAGACTAAGAATTATAGGAATCCACAAAGTTAAAAGTCTATTTACTACAATCCATAACAAACCCATATCAGTGATGAGCAAAACAGGTAATCTGTGCCCAAAACACAACTTCAAGTGTTTAAAAGCTATATATAATGTTGTAAATTAATAAGGTGATTTAACTTGGCTATATCAAAAAGCAATTGAAGTCTAAAACTCATATCACATTTTAGTATAAGAAAATAATTGACTAAGAATGAGTTCATAAGCTACTGAAACATTTAAAATTGTCTATTAAAAGGTTAAGTTCCTGCTTTTAAGCAGACACCAGAAAGTAGGTTCTCAATTATTAATCATCATTTGCTAACTTATACTCATCTGTGGACAGATGATTAAGCTAGCTGCCATCCAAATGTTTAAAATCTGTGAATTATCTTGTATGAAAAAACATAGACTTGAACATCGCTTGTTCTGAAGTAAATATATATATATATATATATGATTATATATATATATATATATGATTCAGAAAGGGCTATAGAACTGGAGCCTGTCAATCAGCAAGGAAAAGAGCCTATTCTTACAACTCTACAGAAGTAAATTTCGCTAGCAACCTGTGCTGTTTTAAATGAACCCCATAGGTTCATATATTTGAATGCTTGGTACAAGCATTTAGGAATGATTAAGATGTACGTCACTGGCTTTGCAGTTTCAGAAGCCAATGTCTACCACACCTATAAGCTGCTCAAAGCAAATGCTCAGAGCAAAGCCACACCATCTGGCACATAGGAAGAGAAGGGTGAAGGAAATACTTACACAGGACAAGTGAACCATTTTAGATTAGCTAGCCTAATCAATAGTTTGTCTCAGTAGTTATGTGACTAATAAAATAAAATGAACAAAACCAAATAAAGAAGTAATATAATGAGTGAGTTTCACATGCATATGATTTCTCTCCTTACAGCAAATCTTTAAATTAAAGAAGACATTCTAACTTTGTTGAAAAATAAATTACTTTCCTGACTATACATAACCATATCTAGCAAGAATAAGAAAATTGGGCTTAGATCCACCTCTGTAACACCTCAGCCAACTAAGTTTCTAAGGTATACAAACATCCACAAACATTCATTGGTGGCTGTCCACTCCTACTACAAAAATGTGGAAAAATGATCTTATTGCTTATAGCTATAAAGAAGGAAGAAGTGTCTTATTCTGGTAAATATCACCAAATAGTTTTGAAGCCTGTAATAAACAAGCACTAAGCTATTTTTCTAGTGATCTAAATATCCACAATAGCTTACTTATTCTGCCAAATTTAAAGGTGTAAAACATAACGTCACATTACAACTTCATGTTTATAGCAAGATCAACACAGGAGACAGCATTTCATTTCAATGCAAGCATTGAGTTTACAGGTCAATATATACAAGCTGAATGTCCTATTTCTCATTAAACAAAATATGATGCTGTTTAGTAGGAATTTGTTCAGTTGTATGCCTTTGTAAGCAACCCCTCAGGAATAGGCATTAATCATTTTCTTAGGTGGTGTAGTCATGCAAACTTGTCTGTGCTTGACTGAATAACACCAAACATTCTCATAAAACTCTAATTTTTATGTAGCAAAAAAACTAGACAAGACAGTAACAGAAATATAAAAAATAAGATGAGAACTTGTTGAGAAAAAGATGAAATTGAGTAGGAGCGGGAAGAAGATGTAAGGTGTGGAAGGCTAAATGACCAAATATAATGTGTTTATAAAAATATATAAAGGACCCTGTCAATGAATCAAAACAAATCTTTAAAAAAGAATTCATTCAAATATTTCCTGAGTTGCCAAAGAGTAGAATTTTTTTATATATTTTAAGGTTTACAATCTTCTAAATACACCTGTAAATTAACTTAAGAGTGATTTTCTCTAAATTCATGAAATGGTCCTACACAATTTTTCTCAGAGTAGGCTGAACATTCACTTGTACCATGAAGTAGCTAAGAAATGGCCTAAAAGCCTCATTTATCAATTTTTCACTGATTGTGTCAACTTCATATACTCTGAAATAGTTTCATTAAGACCTAGCCCTCTCCCAGTCTGCTTCTCTCAAACAGTCATAGGAAAGGGTAATGTCATCAATTGTTTAAGATGTCTTTGTTTTAACGCCTCAAGGTGAAAGTAATTCAATTCAATAGAAACTGTTTGTTGCAGATGAAAATACACAGTACATAAACTAGAACAAATAGTGTTTTTAAAAATAAAACTACAAACAAAAGTTTATATAAGTTTAATGACATTGTTTATATGAACTAAAACAAATAGTTTTGAAACTAAAACTACAAACAAATCTTTATACTAAGTTTAACATTAAGATATAAAATATGTTTTACATTGTTACTACTAAGGAGTTTAATTATGCATTAAGGAAACCTTAATAATTTCGTATTTTTTTTTCTTTATTTCAGAGTTGAGGACCAAACCTAGGGCCTTCGAGCTAAATCTCCAACCACAATAATTTCTTTTTACCATACTTTCTCAACCACCAACAGTTCTAAATGTAACTAACTAATCACTTCCTTCTATAACCTGCTGTTTTCTAAACAACTGACTGAACTTTAATGAGAAGTCCAAGTCTCATTTAACACACAGCCAAGGGAAAATGCTGCAGGAAACCCAAATGGTAGCTTTGAGAGAGGAAAGTAAGCATCTACAGAAAAAAAGTCTAGTCAGAGTAAACTGTCCTATAACAATCCCAAAAGAGAAAAAATACAGTAATGATTGGCTACTTGTCTTATGAAAAGTAAATATAACTAACCTGACAAAAATTACTGTAGCCACAGTATGAATGGGAACACTACTGCTACACAAGTTCATTAAGTACATGGTATATATATGCTTCCCTTTTCAGGAAAAACTTACCAATTTAGCAACCTTTCCATAGTCAATCCATCTGACAGTTGCAAAATTTGTAGATTCAGCACAATTGAACCCATGATTAAAACCAGCATGATATCCATAAGGAAAAGTGATCATAAATTCTCCAGCCTCCTGGGTGATCTGTAGAGTTTGAGGAGACAGAATGTTCAATAAGTTTCCAAATCATTTAATGATTAGTATATTTCCTTTTTCTTTTTTAAACCACCCCCCCCCCCAAAAAAAAAAGTCAAAATATCACAACTATTTTAAAATAATAAAGTTCTGGATGTTGATATGGCTCAGTGGTTAACAGTGCCTGATAACTTGAGTTCAATCTCTGGGACCAATAATACAAACAGAGTTTGTATTGTCAGCAAACACAGAATTGAATGTGAACATTTCATCTGCAGGTACAACACAGAAAATGGATTCACTAGTGCAGTCTATGTTCTGCATGTCTTATTACCACAAACCTCTCCCAATTGTGATATATTATTTATCATTACAGCTCTTTCAAGACAGTATATATACTCTTGATGGCAGGTCTACTAATAATGTTGAGCACATACTTATGGATAAAAAAAAATTACCATTAGAACAAATATAAAATATCTACAGTGATTTCCAGTCCTCAACACCAACTACAGTTTGCAAAAGAATGAATAAATAAACAACATGAAATGAGAATCAAAAAAATAATAGTCATGGACAAGACTGTCAGCCCTGGAAAAGATACCAACTATTATTTAGTATGTTGTTTTTAACAAATAAAAAAATAAAATAAAAAGGGGAGAGAGGTAGAGAGCCTCTGAGGCTGCTTGGCAAGAATCTGACATGGGCCAAAGACAAGGAAATGAGCTGCTTGGCAGGAATATGATATTTGCCAAGGAATAGGAAGTGGGCTTCAGGCAGGAATCTGACATTAGGCTTAGAACAAAGATGTAATTTCAGACAGGAATCTAAATCGTAGGCTACAAGGAAGAAGTAATCTCAGGCAGGAATTTAAATATTAGGGTAGAACAAAGAAATAATTTGAGAGAGGAATTTAAATTTTAGGCTAGAATAAGGAAGTAGGCTTCAGACATGAAAATGACTTTGGGCTAGGACAGAGAAGTAGGCTCAGATGTTTTGGTCATGCTGCTAAGACCTTAGAAACAGGGAACACAGGAGTATCCACGGAATTGTGTTTAATGCCTTGCTTGTTCTTTGACTATTTGTGTTTATTTTCTTGCTTGTTCCTTGACTATTTGCATCTATTGTATTGCTAAACCCTCAACCTAGAACTGACCTTAATGCACTCATGTAATTAAAATGGTATAAAAGCAAAAAGGAGGGGGGGTGGGATGGGATAGGGGGTTCCAGGAAGGGGAAATAGGGAAAGGGGATGACATCTGAAATGTAAATAAATAAATTATCCAATAAGAAAGAAAGAAAGAAGGAAGGAAGGAAGGAAGGAAGGAAAGAAGGAAGGAAGGAAGGAAGGAAGGAAGGAAGGAAGGAAGGAAGGAAAGGAAGGAAGGAAGGAAGGAAGGAAGGAAGAAAGGAAGGAAGGAAGAAAGGAAGGAAGGAAAGGAAATAAGAATTTATAAAACTCTTAAAGAAATGAAATTTATTTTTTACCATTCAGTTCTCACTGGTGGAAGATTCCCCTAAAACATCTGAAACAAAGCCCAAGTAATGTTGTGTTTGAAGTTACTGAGTCATATGAAACAATCCTCTTATCATTTCAGTTCTAAAATGTTGAGAAATAAATGAATCATGTAGAGATGTGTATTTAAATATTTAGCAGTAAAATTATATAAATATAAAACTATATACTGCAATCAAAGTGGCATCTTGGCCTTGTTAGTTGTTGATTGTGAAATGTCCTGTAACTACATTACTGGCCTAATTTAAGGAAAACCAGATTATCACGTCAAACCCACAACTAAAAAAAGAAATTCACATGCCCAGGTCAAATCCCACTCAATCATGGTGAAAATAGCCTACTCTGCACTACTGATAATATACATAACCTTCTGATCATAGAAGTATACTACCAATACTTAGACCAATTCTAACCTTCAGGTGATTTGCTTCCCTTAATAAATGAGAGGCAAGCATAGTACCATTTAACTATATTTACCAGTCCTTGCATTTTTTTAAATACAGCATCTCACAATGTGTCCCAACTGGCCTCAAACTCAATGTTCCTGCATTTGTGTATTGTGTGCTGAGATTACAACCTTGTGTTGCCACACCTTCTTAATTAAAAAGTTTTCTAAACTGGGAAGCATTAGTCCATTGCTTCTGACAGGCATATATTAGGCTTTAAGTTGCCTTTTGTACTCCAACAAGTAGAATATCTTATGAAGCAACTGTCAATAATTTAAAAAGCACTCTACGGTCATGTATACTAAACCCACAAAAGGATTGTGTCTGCAGGTCTGGCCAAGTCTCACTATGGCAGAAGCCCCTCTCAAGACAGTGTCTGCCCTTTGTAGCTATCTCTGATGTGATTGATTATCAGCTTCTCCCTATAACCGAGCCAGTCCCAAATAATGTACATCTTAGAGCCAATGTTCTGTTCTATTTTCTCCATGGATTTAAGTGTGTGAGTAAACATGTTCACCACCAGAATGTATTTACTGCACAGCTGCAGCTATGTAGTGAACCCAGGTGACCTGCTCAAGCTGGATGAAAAATCTTATTTTGAACAAAGCTTTGCCTCTAAAAGAAGATAATACTGGAAACTTTGTTATGATGAAGCTAGTTCTCCTCCTTCCAAAACTATGCGACCCCTTCCTCAAGATACTTCATGGACTTTCCTTTTCCCCATGCCACAAGGCCCACCCAGGTCTCTGAGGCTTCCCACAAACAACACAACTTAGGTCCAGTCCTTCTCACTTCAAAGGTTCTTCCTGAACTCCCCATACCTGAGTCAGTGGTAGGCTTCCTCCTTCCTATCCCATAGCCCTACACTGCTCCTCAAGGAGAACATAAAAAAAAAAAAATTTAAAGTGACCTTGCTCTTCTCAATGTAATAGGACCCTCAGCTCCTCTGGGAGCTCCCTCTACAACCCATCATCAGTTAGGCCCATCTCCTATGTAATCTCCTTTCTCAAAGATAATAGGTAGACATCATTCTGCCATACCCTATATGCTTTTCCGGAATCTTGTCTTCAAATGCTATCAGATTATCAAGGCCCTCCATGCTCTCCCATTCTCACCACTCAAAATACACTGATATCTGCTTCCTATAATATTAGCTTGCCCTTTTTCTCCAGGATCTTACTTCCCAATGCTCCATGATATCCCCTACCCCAAACAAACCCATAGTACTTCTGCTCTCATAACGAGAGTGCTTTTTAAGATCTCCTCCAACTATCTTCCACTTACAGACAACTTATTCAAAGTTGTACAACAGTCATGAGACCTGCTCTGGAAGCCAGCAAAAGGACGGAGCAGCATGGATTGTGCTGGACAGTGTTTGTTCCCAAAGACACCAGTAGACCTTCCAATGAAGATTATGAATAGAAACTGCAACTCTTAATTTAAAAAATGGGTCTAAGAAAGTATCACAAAAGTCAACAAAGTAACAGGTATAATAATTCTTAATATTAATGCAATCATTCTTCAGAAAAAAAAAGATAGATAAGCAGACTAGACTAGAAAACACAATACATCTTATAGCTTCCTCCACAAAGCATATTCCACTATCTTGAACTAAAAAATGAAAAGTAGATACTTGAAGCAAACAAAAGTAATATAAACACAGGCTTAGCTTTTAGTATCTAACAAAATAGACTTCAATCTAAAATTAATGAAGAGTGATGAGGAAGATCATATGAACCCTGGAACACTACTTCTGTAAATACACACGCACCAAGCACAGGCGCACCCTTCACAAAGACACACTACTAGATCTAAAATGTGCACTAACTCTAACAAAGTGATGGTGGGTGACTTTAATATGCCTTTCTTACCAAGAAATTATGTTGACAAAGACCAAACAGAAAAATGATGGATTTAACTGGCATTGCAAATCAAAAGAATGTGAAGGATATTTTAGAACATTCTAGAAGACACATTCTTCTAAGGAGCCTATAAAACATTTTCCAAGTACATCAGGCAATTCTATAAGGAAAAGTTTATAGTTTTAAGTTCCTACAGTGAAAAATTTTGGAGCTCTCAAATTAATAACTTAAGGATGTACCTGAAGGCCATGAAACAATAAGAACAAGCAAAACCAAACCAGTAGATTAGAATACAAAAGTTGAGCATGAAATTAACGAAAAAAAAATACAAAAAAATAAATGAAAAGTTTGTTCTTTTAAAGATAAAAAGGATGACAAAACTTTAGCTAATTAAGCAAAAGAGAAGATGGAATTTAATAAAGTAAGAAATGATTAAGATACTGAGGAAACTCAGAGATTCATAAAGGGCATATTTTAAAAAATTTATATTTCACTAAAAGGGAAACACTAAAAGAAATAAATAAATTTTAAGAAGCATGTGATTTTTTCCAAAGCTAAACTTAGATAAAGAAAATAATTTAAACACACCTGTAACAATCAAGAAAATAGATAAAGGAAATGAAAATCTTCCAACTTTTAAAAAGAACTCAGGCCAGATTTACTGAGAGCAAAATTCTATCAAGATATTCATAAGAGAACTATCAACCATACACCTCAAATTATTTGGTAAAATAATAAAGGAAGGAACACTTTGAATTTTTTTTTTTTTACATGTTGAGTATTATCCTGATAACAAAACCAAAAACACAACTTAAAAAAAAAAAAGGTGCAGGCCAATTCCTCTTATAAACATGAAAAAGAAAATTCTCAAAAAAAAATTCAAGAACACATGAAAAAGGTCACTGACCATGATCAAGTTGTCTTATCACAGAAATAAAGGGATGATTCAATATATGTAAATCAACAAACATAATCCACCACATAAAGAAAACTACACAGATACTTCAGAATAATAGCTTATACTCAGTAAAGGTCTTTGACAAAATCCATGAGCATCCTTTCATGATAAAAGTCTTAGACAGTGTAGAAACACAGGAAATGTATTATAAAGGTATATATAGGAAGCCTACAGCAACATCTTAGCTAAATGGAAAACAAAGTCACATCATTTGAACTAAAGTCAGTAGTGAGACTATGATAGCCATTCTATCTACCCCTCCTTGATACAGTGCTTACATTCTTCACAAGAGCAGCAAATGAAGATAAAAGGAACAGAAGTAGGAAAGGGAAATATCAAAGAACTCTTATTTAAACATAATACAGTTCTATACATAATAGACCCCTAAGACTGGTGTAGCTGATAATTATATTCAGAATAATCTCATAAAAAAAAAATCAGTGGTGGCGCACGCCCTTAATCCCAGCACTTGGGAGGCAGAGGCAGGCAGATTTCTGAGTTCGAGGCCAGCCTGGTATACAGAGTAAGTTTCAGGACAACCAGGACTACACAGAGAAACACTGTTTCGAAAAACCAAAAAAAAAAAAAAAAATCAGTAAGCTTTTTTTATAGCAATAACAAAAATACTGAGGAAGAAAACAGAAAAACAATCCAATCCATAAATATAAAAAAATGAAATAAATTTTAAAAATAATTATATGAATAAAGCTAGTTATGGACCTGAAAAACTCTTAAAATGAAATATTTAAGGAAGAAATTGAAGAAGATAACATAGGATTAAAAGAAGTCTCATGTTCCTGGATTGGTAAGTTTAACCCTTATACTATCAAAAGCAACCTCTCGAGTCAGTGCAATTCCTATCAAAATTTCATGCAATTCTTCACAAAAATCGAAGAGTAGAATCACAAAATTCACACAGAAACACGAAAGACCTAGAATAGCCAAAATAATATTAAACAATAAAAACACTGCTAGAAGCTTTATCATCATTGAATTCAAATTATCCTACAGAGTTATGATAACATAAACAGTACTACAATGGCATAAAAACAAACACAGTGATCAGTAGAATAACATTGAGAGCCCAGATATTGCACTAACACTGCTACAGCTATTTGTCAATTAACAAAGAGGTCAAAAGCAAACTGGAGAAAACAGCATCTTCAACAAACAGTACCAATCATACTTGATATGTATATTTAGAAGAATAAAATTAGATATTAATTCCGTCCATACACAAAAGTCAACAACCGTGTATAAAGAACTTCAACATAAAACTTGACACCAGGATTTAATAGGAAATGCACTTCAATGTATAGGCACATGAAAGAGCTTTCTAACAATACTCAGTAGCACAGGCATTCAGACTAACAATTGTTAAATGGGACCTAATAGAACTAAAACCTCCTAGAAAGTAAAGGACATGATAATTCATGTAGTCTATAGAAAGAAGGGTAATAGTATTAAACAATGATACATCTGAAAGAATGCAGTTGTTTGGAAGATAGTAGAAAATCTATAGAAGCAAACAAGAAAACAAAAAGAACAATTAAAAACTGGCAAAGGAAAGTAGACAGAGTTCTCAAAAGAAGCAAAAAATGATTGAGAAATATTTTATTTTTAAAAGTCTAGCATCTGCCGGGCAGTGATGGCGCACGCCTTTAATCCCAGCACTTGGGAGGCAGAGGCAAGTGGATTTCTGAGTTCAAGGCCAGCCTGGTCTACAGAGTAAGTTCCAGGACAGCCCAGGCTACACAGAGAAACCCTGTCTGAGAAAAAAAAAAAAAAAAAAAAAAAGTCTAGCATCCTTACCCATCAAAGAAATGAAAACTGAAACTAGTTTGAAACTCATCTTACCTCAGTTAATGACAACATATGTGACATGATGTGAGGAAAGAAATATCTTTATGCACTGTTGGAAAAAGTATAAACGAGTAGGAGGGACTGTGAAAATCAGTAAAGAGGTAACTCAAAAGCTAAAAACAGATATAACATAAGTCCCAGTTACAGCATATCTAGTATATTCTCAATGAAATCTATATCAAACTACAGAGATATTTGTTCCTCCATGTTCCTTGCTGTAATATGCATAATGCCTAAGGAAAAAAGGCAGTCTAGATACCTACCAACTGAAAAATGTGTATAGAAAGTGTGCTATAAATAGAATGCTATTCTTTCAGAGGACCTGAGTCCAGTTCTTAGCACCATGCTAGGGGACCCACATCCACCTGTTAACTCTAGACTCAGGGAATCTGATGACCTCTTCTGTCTTCCAGGGGCACCATCACTGACTTGTACCGACTTGACTGAGTCAGCTCAGAGTATCTATATCATATCCCCTCCCTGCACACTTGAGAATCATTATGGAAGAAAAGAGAAAGATAAGAGGCAGACACAGTAGATATCTTCAGAAAAACATATCTGCCAGACACAACACCATTTCACGCATGAACTCAGAGCAGAGTAATTGTATATACAAAACCTGTATATGATCCTGCAAGCCACCAAATTAGGACGGAGAGAAAAGGAGATCATGAAGTTCTACCATAGGAGCTATTGCAACTGATATATGCTTTTTGTTTTTCTTTTTAACTGTGGCCCCTCCTCCCCAAGAATCTATCCATCCTCCAGTACATGGTTCTACAGCCATGCACATATAAGTATTGCTAAGTAGACTCTGTGAGTTTAAAAAAAAAAAAGAAGGGACATTATATTTGGAGGGAAAGTGATGATGGAGAGAGTGAAAAATCTGGATGGGAAAAAACAGCGGGTGGATATTATATTTATGCATGAAATACTCAACAAAAATTAAATATATATATAAACTTGAGTAAATACATTTTAAAATAAGGTTTAAATTAATTTTTGATGCTATAGAACATGAGCTTAAATTTCTCTTCACCTGTCATAAGTGTTATTTAATAATCCAAGACATGTTTTGCCGTTTTAAATTCTTCTTAAATACAAATCCCATGAAATGAAAAATGTACTTGTGAAAGTCAAACAGAAACAAACCTTATCAAAGGGAATGCCATACTTCTTCAGCACTGAGGGGGAAATCAGTGTCATCTTGTGGCGGAGAAATGCATCACAGCCTTGGGAGCTGCTGGGGAAAAAGCCTAAAGATCAACATAAATATAGTGTAAGTTAAGATAACATTTCATGCAGTTTTTTAAAATATACTTGAATTTTAATGTTCTTATAACTCTAAAACCAGCCCAAGTCCTAATACTTAAAAAGTGATATATATGTCAAAAAGGTTGAACTTTTCAAAACTATTTACCCAAAATTATTTTGTATTTAAAAATACAAAAATCAGTAAATTTCAAATCAGCACATAATTGAAATGCACTCGCCTAATATATAGTAACTTACTGTTCAAATTTATTGTTCAAGTACAAAGTAAGATAGATTAAAAACACCTGTACTGGCCAAATCCCTCAGTGGAGACACTGAGAACCATGCTGAAAGCACTGCTTCCAAAAGGCCGAGAAACCATATGCACCAAGGAATCTTCCTGCTTCCTTCCAGTTAATTTCACACTGACCACTACTAACTTAAAATAACCTATAATAACTATGCTTAGCAACAATGAGTTAAATTACTTCAAAGTCACAGACAGAATTGCAATACATCTAACATGAAGGAATGATGTATCTCTTAAATGATAGATTTCCCCCTTTCGAGCATGAGATGAGTATTTGAAAATATCATACTACATCATAAAAACATTCATAATCACTATATTTCAGTTAGAAATAATATTTTAGAGGGTTAAATGGTTAAGAGCACGCAGAGGAGCCAGGTTGTTTCCCAGCACCAACACGGTGGCTCACAACCACCTGTCACTCATGTTCCAGAGGGTCTGATGCCATCTTCTGACCTCCACAACACTAGGAATACATGTGGTGCACATTCATGCAAGCAAGTATTCATACACATAAATAAAATAATCTTAATTAAAAAAAATCCCATCTGAGTAAATACAAACAAATGATTGAAAACTTGCCTTACAAGACTATTTTGGGGAGCTTTGAAGAGAGGAAGCTAAACATTAAGGAAATCTTTTATTCAACAATGTAGTAAATGTTCACTCAGCTGTGTATTATGCTTTAGTTCATGGCTGATTTTCTCCAACACTGCCTTCAATCTAGCTGAGGCATGCTGTCATTACCTTGGTTATACTGGGAGAGGAAAATGAAAACTGGCATATTTGATGTTTTATTCAGCCCTTTCTCCTTCAAAGAATGAGCAATCTTACCAGCGAGTGGGAAACAAGTCACAATGAGGAGAAGTACAAAAAGAAGAGAGAAGAAAATGAAAGAGGACAGATCCCGAGGAAACAAGAAGACACCAGAAATGATGGACGATGGACATATACTGCATGAGGAAGTAAAAGTACTGTGTGATCTCTTATCCAAAATGAAAGGAAGATTTGCCAGAATATCACTTATCGAGCTAGCTCTGATGCTCTATACAAAAGTCAGAGTAGGTTACTATGATGAAAAACTCATTAGTACTCAATTAATTGAAAAAAAAAGTATGTTTTCATTATATGTTAGATTGAATTGAGATATCCTCAGCCACACAAGGCCTATGGGCAACAAAGGTAGACATAAATGATCAATCCTGAATCATCTGAATCATCGTAATGGTGCAGAATAAATTCGCAGAAATGTTTAGGTAATTTAAATGTTTTTTAATGCTACAGTGGGAGCAAGGCCACACAGCTTAGATAGATAGATAGATAGATAGATAGATAGATAGATAGATAGATAGATAGATCGATCAAGAACAAATAACTAGTATACAGACAAAGAAATTTAAAGAACAGCTTGGTTAAAAAAAAACAAAACAAATAAATAAAGTATTTGTAAACTAAACAGTTGGCTCAGAAGCTCAGAAGTTAAAAGCCGCCAGGCGGTGGTGGCACACGCCTTTAATCCCAGCACTTGGGAGGCAGAGGCAGGCGGATTTCTGAGTTCGAGGCCAGTTTGGTCTACAGAGTGAGTTCCAGGACAGCCAAGACTACACAGAGAAACCCTGTCTCGAAAAACCAAAAAAAAAAACAAAAAAAAAAAGAAGAAGTTAAAAAAGCCTATAGTGTTCTTTCAGGACTCAAGACCAGTTCTTAGCACTATGATTAATTTTTAAGATATAAATCTTTTCTTTTCTTAAATACATTCTGGGTAAGCATCTTCATCTATTTAAAAATAGAAAAGAGACAGAGATGGGGAGTTCGCAAAATCAGATCTCTATGGAGACACTGGGAAGTAAATACTTCCATTCTTTCTTTACAATACCAACACAAATAAAAATGTAACTCTGTCTGTGATGTCATTTTCACAGCAATCTAATGATAATGAATAATCATAAAATATAAATACTAAATAAAACTTTAGTGACTAGGAAGTAAAAGCTGTATCAGTATAATGATTAAGTCTGTACAGTAAAATGCTCTAAGTCTTACTTAGGGAGAAAGGAAGGCACCCAACTCTAGCTGGTCTTCAAATTCAAAACCCATCCAATGATTTTAATAAAATTCAAATAGATCTGTCAAGCTTTCCAAATTTGTAACTTTGTGCAGCACTATATGAACTAAGCTTTAAATTAAAATCACTGAAGAAAAAAGTGTCCATTAATTTGCTTCTGAAGTGGATTTGTAATCAGGACATGAACAATAGAAAAACATTATAATTTAACTTAAATTGGAAAACTAATGAAGGAAGGTAATGTTCTACACCTACACAGACACACACACAATTTAAAAAAATGAAAAAGCAACTGAAAGACAAATTCAAATTCCTGGCTTTGTAAAATACAAGCCTTATATATTTGAGATAAAATATTCATAGGTGCCAAACACAGGCCTTAAACCTTTCAGATAAAATATTCATAGGTGCCACAATCAATCAAGTTCTCATTAAAAATCAAAACTGAACGCACTCATGCATAAAAGGTGGCTATAATGCTTACAGTGTACAGGCAAGATAATGGAAAATATCTCAACCTGCTTCTCATTTTATGTTTCACACACTGATGTAGATAGTCTATAATGCTCTATCATATGCACTACATTATTTTATCATTGTAATTATCTGGCTGGTATCTGCATAACTGATACAAATCTTTCACTATCTTATACAACTTTTTCATTTGTTTCCTTTCTCAAAATACTACTGTAAACAGTTTTAGTTCTCTTTTCATTGATTAAAAACTTGCTCCTTTACCTCCCTGGGATGTCATCTCTCACAGTTCACATGATATATCTCAGTGTTTGACACCACACCACAAAGCTGACATTAGTTCCTCTTAAAGTTCTTTAGTGATGAGGTTAATTTAAATGTTAAAATACTTATTACAGAAAAGAACATTTAGTTTTAACACAAAGTTTATTACCTATACATTCTAAATATATTATAATCATCTTACAACTCTCTGCTCTAATATATTACCCAAGACAGTATTCAAATACTTCAGTGTTCTTGAAAATAATCCTTAAATTCAAACTCACAACTAAACTATTATTACTGTAATATAATGAACACTGTCCTGGCAAAATTATAACATTGTGTCTTATAAAGGTGATCCTATAACTATTTTGAATAGTTTCCTATAATTTGGAGAAGGGGATAAATTGTAGATGCCATTAATAATTTGTGATCAAACTGTCAAGTCAATGAGGTTTTTCAGTGCCCTCATTTCATTTTTTTAATTTATTTTTTATATGAGTATACTGTCGCAGTCTTCAGACACACCAGAAAAGAGCATAGGATCCCATTACAGATGGTTGTGGGCCACCAAGTGATTGCTGGGAACTAAACTCAGGACCTCTAGAAGAGCAGTCAGTCACTGCTCTTAACCACTGAGCCATCTCTCTAGCCCTAAAGATTTATTTGTTTATGATATATATATATGTATATATATATATTTTTTTCTTTTCCCTTCAGGTTCATCTGCACACTAGAAGAAGGTATCAGATCACATGGGACTAGAGTTACAGAAGTTGTGAGCAACCATGCGGGTGCGGGAAATTGAACTTAGGACCTCTGGAAGAACAGCAAGTGCTCTCAACCATTGAGCCATCTCTCCAGCCCTCATTTCATTTTTAAGTGAATATACGGTACATAGAAGAAAAACTTCCTTCATCATTTTAATAAAAGGCAATCATAACATATCAATGCCTGAGCAGAAGAGCTCTACTTATTCAAGAGTGAGTCCTGATAAAGGAAAATGCTTGATTCAAATTATCACACAAATTTAATTCGATTTCTTCTTACAAATAGCTCATGTCTAGCTGACATCTTTGGAAGAAGGGTGGCCAGCAATTTTTGAACAGTGTTTAAGAAAGAAAAGAAAGTTAAAAATAGGCACAATATACTGAAATGACAACCGCCCAATGAAATATTAAGCAGTCAGCTAAACTCATTATGAAGACTATACAACAGGAGAAACATTACCTATTAATGTGAAAATAAATAATATTGTTCAATTAGGATAACATTTAAAAGCTACAGTTTGAAGAAGATATACATAAAAATAGAGTAAATAGAGTAAATGAACTGCTGAACTACCTCAAAACACAACGTCTGCAAGGTAAGAAACTGAATGCAAGGTTTACCTTGGGCTAGTCTTTCAAGTCGCTTTCCATGCTCTGGGGGTATAGCATACCTAAAATGTTAAGAAGAAAAAACATATGTTTATAATATTTTAGCTAGTTTCTGAAGGGTATTTATTCTAAACATCTTCATTTACAAAAAATGAACACTAACTGCACTTAAATAAACTAAGTAGAAAACAACAAATAGTAAAAGCCTGTCCCTTAGACCCAGAAATGAAGAAAAATGAACATAAACTTCCTACTTAAATGTCACAAATCACCAGTAATTTAAAGTCTACAGAACAGATGTTCAAGACTAGTGAACCTTCGTCTAAGCCTGGAGATAATCCACTAACCACAACATTTCTATGTAGTGTAGATATTTCTGGACATGGATACTCTTATTTGTTTAGAAGCTAATGTGGTTTGGTATTATTTCATAGAAAACATTGGTTACTATCTTTTTGTAATTCTTTATCATATTTATTGTGAATGCATATGTATGTATGCACATATGCATTTATGTGTGTGTATATAGGTCACAGGATAACTTTAAGGGGTTGGTTCTCTTCTTCTACCAAGTTAGTTTCTAGGGATCAAACTCAGCTTTTCAGACTTATTGGCAAACATCCCTACTCAGTCAGCCACCTCACGAACATGGTTGTTGTCTTTTAAATGTAGCTTGCTTGTATTTGTTTATTGTATGGGTATACAACTTTTAAAATCCTAATTACAAATTTTTTGCCCTAAAGAACAGAAATAGTCATGTAAAGTTCCAAGTGCAGTGATTCTCAAGCCTTCCTAATGCTGTGGCTCTAATAGTTCCTCACTGCTGTGGTGACGGCCTTCACCATGAAATTATGTTCAGTGCTACTTTACAATTGTAATTTTGCTCCTGTTATGAATTGTGATGTAAGTATTGCTGGAGATAGAGGTTTACCAAATGGGTCCCAACACACAAGTTTGAGAACCACTATCCTGGTGCTTCAAACATGAAGTAACTGAATTATTTGCTCAATTTTGAACTGAAAATTTCATGATATGCTGTACAAAACTAAATTTTAAAGGCACTCCAATGAAAAACATTAGATATTGTCTTATCTGGGGTTTTATATTGCTGTGACAAAACATTATGACCAAAAAAGCAAGTTGGGGAAGAAAAAATTTGTTCAGCTTACATTTTCCCATTGCTGTTCAATCACCAAATAGTCTGGATAGGAACTTAAACACTGCAGGAACCTGAAGACAGGAGCTTATGCAGAGGCCATGGAGGCATGCTGCTTACTGGCTTGCTTCCTCTGGCTTTCTCAGCTTGCTTTCTTATTGAACTCAGGACATCACCCCAGGGATAGTGCTACCCACCTTGATTTGGAATGAGAAAATGCCTTACAGCTTAATCTCATGAATGCATTTCCTCAACTGAGGCCCCTTCCTTTCTAATGACTCAAGTCTGTGTCAAGTTGACACACAAAACCAACCAGTACATATATTATAAACATATCTAATAATCGTTGAATGAGTTAAGTGAGATGATATACTGCTTTTAAACATAAAGATTTCCTGTTTACTAGAACAATATATAATAAATACAAATTCCTTTTTACTGATACACACACACACACACACACACACACACACACACACACACCCTGTATGGCTGCTCAAATGAGCTAGGTGTGAAGAGATATTTCTAGACCCATATTACTCTAAGCAACTGGCAAGGATAAATTCTCTCAATTTCAAATGTAATCACCAGTTCACAGAAAAAACAAAGGCATCATTTATTGAAAGGAGAAAAGGCAAAGTTAACATTGTTCTATCCCACATCTGATCCTCAATTTACTTCTAGTATATAAACCACTCTCATTAGACACTCTTCTACCACCTTACCTGGGTGACCTTATTAGCCCAAACTCCTACTTGGCTGAGTACACTATTGTGGAGAGAATATCTATTTAACTGGGTCTGAATTTCTTTTTATATTTAAAATAATGTTTTGGTCTATTTCTGAACTCTCTAAGAAACCCAATTCATTTTATAATTACAAATCAATTTAAATAAAATTCCTATGATGTAATCAAACATTGCTACAGTTTAATATTCTCTGAAATCATTAAAGAATAAAAAAAATCTTACCACCATTGCTCACAGAGAAAAATGAAATATTGCCCAAGTAAAGCTAAATCTTCATATTGATGGTAATTCTATGGTAACAGTCAGCATACTACAAGGTAAAAATGAATTCTGGAAGACATTTCCACTATCCTGCTATAAAGAGTATTGGCAAGAGCTGTGCTTACATGGACAAAATGTGTCTCCGTAATGAGGGAGGCACACTGATAAGATATTACAGGTACAATTCCTTTAAAGGTAGTACTGATTAGATACTGAATAGCACATTTTCATTTTAATCCAGTTATCTTCACTTGTTTTAAATTTTTCTTATTTTCAGAGTCAAGAAAACACAATTTCTTCTAAGTATATCTTTGCATGATTTATTCCAAGAAAAGTAGGAAATTTTAGTCAATACTTTAAGGATTTTCTCCATTTACAATGATGTTTGCGATAGGTTTGTTGTATATTGCCTTTATGTTGAGAGATGTCCCCTGTATCCCTGTTTCCTGCAGAACTTTAATCACAGAGATGAAGTATTCTGAGGACTTTTCTGCATTTAGCAACAACCAAAGACTGCATAACAAGCTACAATAAAACTATGCACAAACCCTCATATTAAGGCTGGATAAGGGAATCAATCCAGCAGAAGGAAAAGGTTCACTAGAGCATGCAAAAGAAGCAAAGACAACCAAGCCCTCTCCCACTATATGAGTCCCACAAATATGAGATGGGTCAGTTGTTGAAGGCCAGGCTCACTACTTTATTGAAAGTTATGAATCTATTATATCACTGCTTTTACTTCAATTAAACTTTGGTAGGTCATTTACCAAGAAATTTATCCATTTCTTTTTCCTTAGAATTGATTGTCTGAGTTTCCTTGGTGTCTACTGTAATATTTCCTCTTTAACTTATAATCTTATTTAACTAGATTGTATTTTTCTTTCAGTTAATTTGAATAAAAGATTGTCAATCTTCATCTTTTCAAAGAACCAACTCAAAATTACATTGAATCTTTATGTTTTTCTACTGTTTCTATTTCAGTCCTTGATTTTGATTAGCATTTCCCATATACTTTTGGGAAATATTATTCTTCTTCGCTGGCCTTTTGGTGCATGTTAAGTTATTGAGATCTTTCACTGTTCTTAACATAGGGACATAGTTTTACAAAATTTCACTTCATGACTATTCATTTGTAATTCTTTCACAGAGTTTGGAATGTTATGTTTTCATTTTCAGTCAATACTAGGAATTTAATACCATTTGCATACACCCTCAGCATAGTACTTCCAGTTTTAGCTAACACACTAAGACAAGTGAAGGAGAGAGAGAAGATACAAATGAGAAAGTAATCAAAGTATCCTTATATGCAGATGACATGATTGTATACATACAGTGTGAAAGGGGGAGTGGAAAGAGTCAGTGAGAGTGAGAAGGAACCAGTGTTGTCTGGACATTGCAGGACAGCTGCACATACAAACTCGCAGTGCTTGTAACAGCCTAAAGATGTGTACAAGCCTAAACCAAATCAAACCCCTCCATGGAAAGGCGAGTTGGGCTGAGAAGCTACCGGCATTTCTGAGCTGTTGGGAAAAAAAAGATCAATTTTCTGTGAATGTGTTTCCACTGGTAACTCTACCATGTTTCAGTAAATGCCCAACTCATCCAAAAATAATTCAGCAGCACAAATTGACCTGGAGAGAATAGGGTGGGGAACTCCAAGGTGGAGTGTGCATGGAAGGAGGAGTATATCTGGGAAGATCTAGGGAAGGTAGAGGGCGTACAGTCAAAACACACTGTACAAAATCCTCAAGAACTAATGTTTATTAAAAAAAAAAAAAAAACTAGGCTCACTGAGAGTACTGGTGCACATCTTTTATCCCAATACCTGGGAGACAGAAGCAGGCAGATCTGTATGAGTTCAATGCCAGCCTGGTCTACATAGAGATTTTCAGAGCTGTCAATGTAGAAACCTGTGTCAAAAAAACATAAAAAGGGACTTAAAATAGTATCAGCCGAGTAAGGTAGAGAACAAAAAAAAAAAAAATTTTAGTTTTAACTGAATGGTATTAGACTGACATTGACAGCTCCTGGCAGAAAAAGGTAAATTTTACAAAGCATACTACATAACTCCATTCACTACTGGCTCAAATCTTCTGTAAAGTGTCCTTTTTATGCTTCCTTCAAAGTTCCCTTCAGACCACCTGCTTGCTTACTAGTCCTGCTCAAAGCATAGCTTCTTTGCTTCGGATTAGTCCTTCAGTATCTCCTTAGTGTCTTTAATTGTCCTAGAACTTTCAATAATATACTTAGAAACATGCTTTTACTAACCAGAACTGTCACTGCTACCAAGGCAATCACCACTGCTCTCTCATACTCATATTTCTATCAGGCAAAGTTTCTATCCATACAAAGCGCCCAGGGTCAAAAAGAACCCCTTCCAAGTTAGTAAAAAGATCTAAAACACGGACTGTGCCTTCTCTTCTCTCTAGCTCCTTTATTTATAGTTCTACTAGGTGATATTTTACTCATAATCATGGCCTATAAATCAAGTCAAAGATTTTATGGTCAATTGTAGTGGTTCATCCTAATATGATGCTCTTTACTTTTACAGCCACAAACTTATTTGACTTATGCTCTACAGTTCAGAAAAAGCTGAAAGGCACAAGAGTCAACCAATAAATACGATTGCAGTCTACCACAGCTACCATTTATTCAGCATTTACAACACAACAACGTGTGCTGACACAGCAATATGTTTTCTATTGCTTGTATGTTATTAATGAGAAAGTCCTGGCAATGGGTCATCACTTCAATATGAAACACAAAGGATGAAGTAGCTAGTTCCCTATTCAAATCTGTTTGATAGCCATTCCCAGCTTCATGTTCCATTACTGTGTCCCCAAGGATGACTGTAAAGGAGAAAATATGAAAGGTGTGACCTTCTTCAAGGACACATTCACTTTTAAAATAATCATCATCAATCTCCTTCCTAAAGGGAGCTGTAATTTGAGAGAGTCAAATTACAGAGTCAAAAAAGCAAGAGTCAAAAAATAAAATACTTAACTCTACTTTTCATAAGATTCAAATTCTCTAATATATTTCATTTATAATAATTATAGCATATTCCTAATAAATTTTATCAAAAAATGACTAATTTTAGATCCCATAAATGTGACTGTTACAATTTCACATTTATTTACTTTTATTATGAGTAGACTACAGCTATCTGAAGACACACCAGAAGAGGGCACCTGACCCCATTAGAGATGGTTGTGAGCCACCATGTGGTTTCTGGGAATTGAATTCAGGCCTTCTAGAAGTGCTGTCGGTGCCCTTAACTGCTAAGCTATCTCTCTAGACCCCAAATGATGTTCTTTTACAAGCTCCTCACTCCACATCACTGACATCCAAAGCTCACATTCCTTCTAAAAGAATATACTCCCTGAAGGAAGGATGTGAATGTGAATGTGTGGGATAACTTCAGTATAAAGGCCGGATCCTGCTGTCTCATCCTAGGCCATTCTGAAGGGTTTTGACAAGTCCACATTTGTCTACAGAATATTTCCAGGACTCTAACACTGCTCAACTGTTCTTTCCACCCAGTGCAACCTTCCTTTCTTCTCATAGGTATCGCTCTTGAGAGACTACCCTGAAACTATACAGCACACAAAACTCAAAACAGCCCTTCCACACCATCTGAGCTGCGATAATAACAATGAACATAACATCTTTGCAAGAAATAGCAGACCTGAAAATGAATAAGCTGGACATCTATAAATATGGCAAGAAATAAGGTACTCAAGCTGAGGGCTTGGAAAGTATAATACATCATAAGCCCTGAGAAAAGAAACCCAGCATGACCTAACCCTTATCCCTATACAACCTCTGAGATTAAAATAACAAACAAACAAACAAAAAAAAAAAAAACTTCCAACAGTAAAATGAATTGGCAGACAGACACAGTGAAAAAAAAAATTAACCATCAAAAATATATTCTTTTCAATCTAGAATTCTAAATAAGGTTCAGTAGCCACTTCTATAAAAATTAATATCATAGGCAATCATACACATAAAAGATGCTTCTGTCTGAAATCATTAATATAAAAGCTAGTGATATAAGTATAGAAAATTTACATTAGATTTCACATTTCTCAACCTTCTTAATATTTTTTGTGTATCTAACAATACATTTTTCATAAAAGGGTCATTATGAAGTATTAGTTGATGAATTTTTAAAAATTTTATGAAAACCTTTCCTTCATAATATCAACTCCAAAATACTCAACAAATAAAATAAACTAAATTTTCATGTGTTAGATATCCAGACAACCTTCCCACTCCCTAATGCAGGCTCAATGTCAACAACGCTATTCATGGAAAATCAGCAGCACCCACTGCTGCAACTGACCCAGTTTCCAAATATGACCTGGAATAAATAGCTATTCTTAAAAATGTAATTAAATTAAATGGAGTCAAAGACAAACATGGGCCTTCACAAGCCCTAAGTCTTGAGAGATAAACAAATAAAAGTGAACATACTTGGGATCACAGAGATAACGCCTACAAAACTATTGAAATTCTCCTACACATGCTTCTATACAATGACAGCCGTTCTCCCATCCTTTTGTAAAATGAGATTAAATACCATGCATCTTTTAGAAACTGTTACTGAAACAACAAGACTAACAGTCTGAAAAGGATGTATAAAGAGATGAAAAAATAAGCTATCTTGCTGATTTTCAAGTGTAATTCTTCGTTCCCATAAAATATACATATTTCATTAACTTCATCATTTTCCCCTATGGATTCAGATTTGAGATTTAATATTTTACTTTCATGTAATAAGGTTTCTTGTGGTTTCTATAGGTGGTATGTTGATGTAAGTCAATGTACAGCAAACAAGACATTACAAGAATCAAAAAGAAGAATTTGTATACAATTTACAATGCTTAAGGAAGCATAAAGAATATTTAATTAAACAGGTATGGTAGTGTGCCTCTCTTATTCCAGTACTCAGAACATGAGCACTCAAAAATTGGGAGTTCAAGGCTAAACTCAATTAAAGACTCTGAGGCAAAAGCCTCAGCTACCTGATACTGCTTTGGTATAGTGAGAATACTGGAAGTTTGGTTTCTTTAAAGCAGAAATATTATAATATGTTTTAATCCCAAGTGTGAGGATATGTGGCTGCTTTGGAGCAGCTGACTATAACTGGCCTTATGTTCAACAGAGGCATGGCTTTGCAGTGGCAGATAGTTTCTGTGACTGTGTGACAAATTTGGCACTCTGGGAATTTTTTAGAGGGAGGGTATATACATGCAAGAGTCCTGATAGTTGGAGTTGGTGGTTGTGGGTTGTTCAGAGGAACTGTTTGTGGTTTGTTAGTAGTCATGCTCAAATAAGAAAAATTTTATTGCCGGGCAGTGGTGGCGTACGCCTTTAATCCCAGCACTTGGGAGGCAGAGGCAGGTGGATTTCTGAGTTTGAGGCCAGCCTGGTCTACTGAGTGAGTTCCAGGACAGCCAAGGCTACACAGAGAAACCCTGTCTCAAAAAACAAAACAAAACAAAATTATAAAAATGTTTTTAAAAAGTTTATTATACCTATTGATCTGTGAGGAAAGGGGTGTATGAAAGACAGACAGAGACAGAGATAGTCAGAGAAGGCTGGAATAAATTGCTGGAGTTGGTTCTCTACTATGTGAGTCTGAAAAACAAAACTCAGGCCATAAGCACATTTACCCATTAAGCTAAATTATAGCACTAGTCCCATACATTTTTTTCTAGGGCTATTTAGGAAAATCTTTTATGGCTGTAGGCATCATATTTCAGATATATTCTTGTTTTCTACAAACCAAATCTGAAATCTTCTTACTCATTTTTTAACCTAGTTTAGAAATGAAAGATTCAAGTCACCATCTAAATTCTGTCATCTCTAGCAATTAACACTCTCACATGTAATGCTAGTAAAGGAAATTTTCTTTGCCCTGAAACTCCTATTCTACTAGATATAAAATTACTGTGGAAAACTAAGACGTACAGAAATTTAACTCCTGAGCATATATCCCCAGAGAACACTATAAATTGCCATAGAGATTATCTGTACTCCATATTTACTGGTGCTTTATATACTCTAACAAGGAAATGGAACCAACATAATTGTCCATCAACAGATGAATAAATGGATAATAGAAATCTGGTACATTAATAAAACAGAAGACTATTCACAAACTTTGAAGAAACATAGAAGGATTTAGAATGCATAATATTAAGTGAGGTCATATACTCTCAGAAAGAAAACAAGTATGTGTTCTCACTCACAAGTAGATCCTAGTCTTATGTGTGTGAATAGATATGCATGTGGGTATGGAATAGCATAAAGGAAGAGGAACAAGAGAGGGAAAATATTAGGACGTGGGGAGGGACTGAATATGGGTAAAGAACAGGAGTCAGAAAAGCAAGTATTGAGCTAGTTGAGTTCCTAGTTTCAATACAATTATAGACTTTTTGGTGGTAGGAAGGTGAATTAAAATGTATTTGATAAAGTGTAAAACCCAATGTGAAGCTTCTTAGAGTGGTTGCTTTCTGTATAGAAGTTGACTGAGATGCACAGATTTTGGGTCCGGGTAATTCCACTGTGTGATAATTTTTTATTTGTAAGTTTTTTATAATAAAGTTTTAGCAAGTAAAAAAAAATTCTTATGATCAATAAGATGTTCACTTTTGTTCTTACTAAAATAACATAAGTTATACAAGAAATACTGACAAGACATGGATGTGTATATGCAATGCATTCCAAAATGTTCTATCAAAGTGGAGTCTGGAAGAGGCTATTCTCGTCTTATGATACGAATTTTTCTATGTTGGAAAGTACCCCTGAAGGTCATCCAACCCATGGTATCTCCTATATTGACAAAAATATAAAACATATGCTCCTGTCTGTATGTCAGCCTACAAATACATAAATTATAAAAACTCAAATACATGTTTGAAATTAAATACAGCTTGAAAAAAAAATTAAAAGGATACCAGTGTTACCAATAAGCTAATAACTACAAGAAGATAATGAATGTGGCATAAAAGTCAATTTACACTAATACATTTTAAAAGTCATTACTGAAAAGAAAAAAAAAAAGAAAAATAGCATATGTTTCAAATCCCAGCATCTACAAGGCAGAGGTGGAAAAATCACTAAGAGACTACATCATTTATCCAAGGAGGTCATGCCAACTAGGGCTCTAGAGCCAACCACATTATCAAACCAGTTTGGAAGCTCCTACTTGTAATCCCAGCACTCAGGCAGCTAAAACAGGATCACTATGATTTAATAGCTACCCTGTGGTGAGAAGTAAAACCCCATCTTAATAAATAAATACACCTTACGGCAACTTAAGTGTGTTGCCAGTCTCACCCATCCCACCTCCTATAGGGTGCTAAGAGGCCCCCTGATTCATTTTTCCCGTCCTTCTAACCCACACATACCAATTGAGGCTTGTCACTAAGAGATCCAATAGATTATCAAGGTTATTTAAGTCTCTACATACAAAAAGTCAAGTTTTTCATGCCTATCTCATACATAACATCTAAGAAATGTTCAAAGACGTAAAGGTGCTTCACCAACTACTGAGACCAAGATTATTTATCAATCTACAGTCTACAAAATGCCCACAGCAAACAACTAAGCTTAAAGTTGCTTCTCAAAAGAAGAATTATATGATTACAACCCAAAACTTCCTTACACTCACTCTATCAAAGAAGTAAATTCTCATCAATAATGAACAACAATCAATGATTCACAACTCTAATGGATGTGAATATCAAACAAGTGACTTGCCAAGACTTGGGCTCCCCAAAGTGGAGATAATTAATACTGTAGAGATCCATGTCCTCGGTGTGCCACGCAAACGTCGTTTTCCACATTCCAAAATAGAGGTAAGGGGTATTTACACCCTCAATAGAAATACCACACTCTTCTTCAACCACATCCAAGACTGTATTTAGGCGAGCTATATTCCATTCATCCACGCCCTAGAGGCAAGAGCAAGATCAAATGTTAGTAAATGAAAAATAGCACCTACTACTCAAATAGCTATTCATCAGGTACTACTACACTGTGTATTTTTTTTATTTAAAAATGGAAAATATAGCACATATTCAAAAGTTA
>JANHMN010000004.1:70217856-70246723 GCA_030674055.1 Rhabdomys pumilio
TGGTGGCTCACAACCATCTGTAATGGGATCTGATGCCCTCTTCTGGTGTGTCTGAAGACAGCTGCAGTGTACTAATACTCATATACATAAAATAGATTTAAAAAAAAAAAAAGAAAGAAAAGAAAAAAACAGAAAAATATTCTGATTTTAAGAGAATTTACCAATCAGTAACTAATTTACTGTAATTCACAGCTATGTAGAATGTTTTAGCAAACTATATTGTTGACTCCCCAATGCTTTACTAATAGTCAAAGTCTAATATCCAAAATTGAGCACATATGTCAATTTACACTATTGCATAAGAAAAAATACTGATGATGCAGGAAAGAAGAAGAGGAAGAGGAAGAGGAAGAGGAAGAGGAAGAGGAAGAGGATGACAACGAGGAGGAGGAAAAGGAGGAGAAGGAGGAAGAGGAAGAAGAGGAAAGTATTTAAACATTTTAGTTCCCTAAATAACTATTCTATCTACAAATGAAGCCCTATGCTGGGAACTTTAAAATGCAGATTTAATCTTAAGAGATCTCATAAAAGTTCAATAAAATTATGTAGATTTTCTCCTGTATTTATAGTATCCCATTTCTTAATTCAAGTCCAACTTGACTTCAGTCCATACACTTTAGTATGAGACCTATTTGAAAATCTTTACAGAAGTAACTAATCTAAGTTAATAAATGAGCATCATAATTATAGGAACCACTTTAAACTGAATGACCATATGAATAAGAAATAAACTATTTCATTGAAATTCTTGCACCTTAGGATCCCTAGTCCCGCTGCACTCTTATGCACAAAAACATTACTTCCCAATCCATCCTCATCTCCTAATGGTGCAATGGTACACCAAGCCTCTTAGTACATACCCAAGATTGCCCCATTCTTCTGAAAGCCCCACTCATTCTTTCCTTCTAGCACACCTTCAGTTCTTTTTTACTGTGCCAACCCACTGCACCTCTATCTACCAGGGACCCACAGCTACCATACTATGTTGAAACTCATGTAAGGGAATTAGATTCTCCTTCATGTTCTCCATGCCAGTTTCCCCAAACTTATCCTTCGTCCTGCTATATCCTGCTAGCCTGAGCACCACCTCCCAAACCTCCTACATCCCCCTGGGCATATGCCAAAAGATGCTCCACAATACCACAAGGACACATAGAGCTAGAAAATATCATCCTGAGTGAGGTAACCCAGACCAAAAAGGACATGCAGGGTATGTAGTCATTTGTACATGGATACTAGCCACAAAGTACAGGATAATGTGTGTACATGAATGAGAGAGAGAGAGAGAGAGAGAGAGAGAGAGAGAGAGAGAGAGCGAGCACACAAGCGTGAGGTGGTGCTCAAGTTAAGAAATCAGTACACAATTCAGGTTAACTGAAAGTGATGGGATTCAAATAGAAAAAAAGAAGGTCTACAAAAAGAAAAACAGTGAGATGTCCGGATTGCCGGCTGCATGACTAGTTTGAAATATTCATCATTGTATATAAATATTAAAATATATTACCCACAAAGAAATTATGTTTTTAAAAGATTTTTATAAAAAAACAAAAAAGTGAGGTTGAAGAGATGGCTCAGAGTCTATGAGCAGTAACTGCTCTTCTACAGGACCTGGATTCAATTCCTAACACTTACATGGTGATTTACAACAATCTGTTAACTCCAGTTCCAGGGAATTGAAATCCCTTTCTGGCTTTCATGGACACCAGGCACCAGGCACACATGTAATTCATGGACATACACGTGAGCAAAACACTCATACATGTGAAATAAAATAAGTTTTAAAAAATCATATAAGGCTATCTACTGAGTTCCATTACATGTCAACATTTTCATCCAGGCACCTCACATAACAAGATCTTATTGACAAGACAGGGAATATTTCCTAAAAATAACATGTGCATTTTCCTAAGCAATGACTTCTAATCAAGAAGTTGTCATGGCTTGATCAAACTTTGTGATCAAAAGACAGAAGAAAAAATATAAACAGCTAGATGTAGGCACAACTTCTTACTTATAAGGACAAATACAAAATAAATTTTATGTTATCAGATTGCACTACAGACTATCATTAAAATCCACAAATGTCTGCACTGGTTTTTTGTAATATTATCATAAGTGGTGACTAATTTTGTCCAATGAATAAGGTAGAGCATACAATAACATAATTTTTTAATTATGTTATCTCATCTTCTCCTAATAAAGTGACATGTGTCCTCAAATGCCATTTCATCTGAAAGGACTGTAAGAAAGGTATCACTTGCTCAGGACCTCTGAAAGAGCAGTCAGTATGCTTAACCATTGAGTCATCTCTCCAGCCCACAAATTAATTTTTTTAATTATATTTTTTATTTCACATGACTTGATGTTTCACCTGCAGGTACTTCTGTGTGAAAATATCAGATCCCCTAGAACTAGAATTGCAGCCAGTTGTTACCTAACATGTGGGTATTCACAGAACAATCCTACCGATCACTGAAAAATATATTATGATAAGCAACTACTCCTTTCTTTTTGAACAATTTTGGCTTTGTGGCATTCAAAGTTACAGCTGAGAAAACTTTATTTACCATATGGTACTCTTGGACAAACATTTATCTCAGACTGGGAATTCACTGCCTCGGCCTTACAAGAGCTGGAATTATAGGCATGAAGGTAGAACTTTCATTAGTTTGATGACAGACTAGACTTCATAGTGATGTTATGGCCTGCCTGAGCTATAGTGATCCTGCCTCAGAAAAGAAAGAGTAAACAAAATCAAAAGTTGGCACGCCTATAACTCCAGCCCTGGGGAAGCAGATGCAGAAAGATAACCAGAAGTTTGAGGCCAAGCTGAAATGAAATACATACCAATTTCTAGGTCATGCAGGGCTTCAGAGTGAGATTCTGTCTTAATTAAAAAGAGGGGCTGGGGAGGACTGGGTAGGGGGGTGGTTCTGATGCTTTAATCAGAAATCTGTTAGCTCTGAAGGTCCTCACCCCCAAATGGTTTTTGATCTATCAATAAAGATGCCAGTGGCCAATGGCTGGATAGAAAGAAAGAGGTGGGACTTTCAGATTCCCACAAGCTAGGAGAGAAGAAGAGAATCAAGAGATGGGGAGAGAAAGATGGAACAAACTCAGAGCTATAGGGGAGATCTTCCAAAATGTAGGTAAAAAGGGAAAGTGGCCTGAAAGCATCTTGGGCAGCAAGAACAACTGGCTTCACAGAAGGTAAATGAGCAACTAAGATGAGAACAGATTTAAATGTGTTGAGCTGGGAGTAGAGGTAAGGACATGTTAGCAGTGGGAGGCTTAGAAGTGCCAAGCCACTAAGCCATAAGGAAAGTTAAAAATGAGGGGGGTGTGTGTGGGTGTGTGTGTGTGTGTGTGTGTATGTGTGTTTCATCTGCGGATTCAGGGCATAGCTGGTAGTGTGGTCTACCTAGAGTTTAAAGTGTGTTAGAAAGTACACACTACAGGACTGGAAGGCACAAGAAATAAGAGGAGGGAAGGAGGGGAGGGGAGGGAGAGGAGGGGAAGGGGAAGGGAAGGGAGGGGAGGGGAAGGGGAAGGAGGGGAGGGGGAGGAGAAGGAGGAGAGAGGAGAGGAGGGAAGGAGGAGAGGAGGAAAAGAAAGGAAAGGGAAAACAAGGAACAGACTTGAGAGGGAAGAATAGACAACAGGAGAGAAGAGAAGGAGAAACAAAAGAGTAAGAGAGGAGAAGGAGGAAAGAGAGGAGGAGGAGTAGAAGGGAATGGAAAACAAATATATTCTACAAAGAGCCAATGGACCTGAGAGGGCAGATATTATAATGCAAATTTAAAACACAAGACAAGCAGGCATGGTAGCACACATCTTTTATTCCAAAACTTGTAAGTTCAAGGCCAGCTTGATCTATAGATCCACGCTGTTTTTTACACAGAATTCCTCTCTCAAGGGGAAACAAAAAAACAAAACAACAACAACAACAACAAACCCACACAAGATACTACACCTAACAGAATAGCAAAATCTACAGAAGGCTAAGGAAGAGCAAAAACTCAAACACTGCTCCAAAAAGAATGAGTATAAACTGCAATGTTTTCTTCTAAAGCCAGTCTGGTATTTATCTACAACCGTATCTATCTATTCCAACAAGAAAGTATGTTTCTATGCCTTAGAAAACATTTCCAGAAGATTCATAGAAGCCTTGCACATAAAAACTAAAAACAAAAGCAACCCTAATAATAAATAACAAAAAGACAAACTATAGCTTATTTACAAAGCCAAATCACAAAGCCATTAAAACTAATGAACTATAGCTAATAATTCAAAAAATTATTTGGAAATAAAATAAGAAGGTTGTCTGACATAATGCAGTTATAATCCCAGAACTAGGGATGGAGAGATGAAAGGGCAGAGGGACAGATTTCAAGACCAGCCTGGCTACATGACAAGAAACTGTCCAATGAGAGGAATGAAGAGTGAGAGGAAGGAAAAAAAGAAAGAACATGCACCAAATGATCTAAAACTACATAAAGTTCATAAACAGGCCACAGTGAATTATGTTGCTATAAGAAAAGAAAGAGTTACTACGATGTCAGAATAATACTTATCACTGGAGGAAGAGCCTATAACAGGTAATGCACACTTAGAGGGAAAAGGATGCTGAAAAAATTCTTTCTTGAGGTCAGAAATGACACAAAAATTTTCATGTACAAGAAGACATAATGTTTTGAATTTGTGTTTTGTATACTGTGCTGGCTAGTCTTATGCCAACTATATGCCTCAATAATATCCATCTGTAATGCATTTCTTATCTAGTGATTGACGGACAGGGCCCAGTCCATTTTGGGCAGTGTCATCCCTGGGGTGGTGGTCCTGGGTACTATGAGAAAGCAAGCTGATCAAGCCATGGGAAAAAGGCATCACTCCTCCAAGGCCTCTGCATCATCCTCTGCCTCTTCGTTCCTAGCCTGTTTAAATTTTTGTTCTGACATCCTTCAATAATGAACAGCAATATGAAAGCAATAACACCTCTTTCCTCCCCACCTGGCTTTTTGGTCATGATGTTTTGTTGTAGCAAGAGAAATCCTAAGACGTGCACTTTTCAACTTGTTTTACTTTGGAAAAAAAAAAGTTTAATAAGAAAACTAAGGCAAGGATTAGCAATGTACATCAATGCACAGAGAACAAGGAAGACTGTTAGGGAACAAAATATTTACTCCAAAATACCCTACAGTTTATACACTTATTAACTACACAGTGAAATTTATTCGTCCTCCATTTATTTATTTGTTTGTTTGTTTGCTTGTTTGTTTTTGCAGCCCAAGGAATTGAACTCAGAACTGCAAAATGCCATGCCATACATGACAAGCAAGTTCTCTGTCACTGACCTGCACCTCTAGCCCTAAAAGAGTAATTCATCACTCTATCCTATATATAGGAGACGAGGAATTATTGTAACTAACTGTAAGTAATGTTAGAGAGATCATGGCGACCTCGATATGTCCTATAAACTAGCTGACATCTGTCACAGTTGTAGCACGGCAATGGGTAGAGGTAAAATGATCAGATGTTCAAGGTCATCCTCAGTTAAGCAGCAAGCTTGAAACTAGCCTGAACTATCTAAGACACTAGCTCAAAAGACAGCGAAGGGGATGGGGGAGAGACTGAAAAAATGGCTCAGTGTTTAATAGTGAATGCTGATCTTGCAGAGGACCTGAATATCCATAGAGAACTCACAACCACCTGTAACTTAAACTCCAAGAGACCCAATGTCTCTAACCTCCACAAGCTTCCATATAAACATGCATATACTCACTCACAGATACACCCATGCACATAATTTAAGATAAACAACAATATAAAGAACAAAATAAACAAACAAAAACAGAAAAAGTAAGCCACAGGCAGGGAATGAAAAAAACAAGAAGGAAAAAAAAATCCTACTGTTTGTTTTCTCTCATATTTAAAAAGTACAGATACAAGAAAAACTAATAAATATAATGAATAAAATAAACACAATTGAGTACTTCTAAGCTATCTAAAAATAGAAAGCAAAAAGCAACATCACCAAAAACTCTTTTAAAACTCACAACGTAAGTATAAATATACCTCATCATATATGCTCCCATTTATATCTGCTCCATAAATAGGTGCCACAAAAGTTAAGTTTTTCCAGTATTTGCGCTCCAAATCTTCATAATCCAAATATCTTGGAGTACAGTATCTATAAAAAATTAAAAGTAAAAACCACAAACCAGTAAGGCAAGTTTAAGATTTTTCTACGCATCTAATTTAATTTACTTTGCAAATAAAAATATTGTACACTCTCATGGTATCAAAGTTAATGAGTAATATATATAAATTATTTTATACTTAAAGCTCTACAGAATTTCATATATAGAATTCATATATTCATATATTCAGGTTTCCAAAACATACAAATAAAGGCATCATTATTTAGCTTTCAAAATATTTCTAAAATATTTAATCAATTATACAAGATCATTACACAAATTTATGTAGAAAAAGAAACAGAACATCTATAGAAAATTGAGAGAAAAACTTTATAAAATTCTAAGACAGTAAAACTAAAATAAGATATTCTAGTTATTGGACTGGTGCTGCCTAATATACTAATGATAGAAAAAAAAAAAAAAAAAAACTTACGTAGTTAGAGTGGAAGAATAAACTAGCACAATCTTTCCAGAGCATAATTTCTCATCACATATCATGTCAAAATTTTATATGCCCTCTACCTGAATTTATAAATTCCTCTCGCCAGCACAGGACTGCAGACAATGACAAATAAGGAGGCATACAATAGAATAACTAGAAGCACAATGAGTAAGAGTTACTTTCTATAGCTGTGATAAATACCCTGACAAAAGCAGGGTTCACTTAGCAATGAAGCTTGAGATGACTGATCTGCATGCATCTGCGTTCAGGAATCAAATGCTAATTTTCAGTATAGCTCTCCTTATATTCCAATTTGGAGTCACAGCCCATACAAAGGCACTATCCAGTTAAGGTAGGTATTTCCATCACAATTAATCTAATATAAATAAACCCTCACAGGCATGCTCGGAGACCTGTCTTAGGTGTTCCTAGATGCTGTCAATTTGATAATGAATATTAACTATCAGACTGAATAGCCGGCAATTAATGATTAAAACATAAAATAAGGTAAGTTTTCTATGTAATAACATTAAAATATTTTCACACTGACTACACCAGTTTAGAAATTAGTGTGTACACAGTGATCACGTTGCTTTTTTTTTTTTTTTTTTTTTTTAAGTTAAAGTAAAAGCCAAACTCAGGAGGTAGGAACCCAGCTCCTTGATAAACTGCTTGTCTATCAGACAGGATGCCAGAGTTAACAAATCCCCAGAATTACCTAAATATGTCACAGGAGCAGATCTCTATAAACACAGCACTTGGAAGACAAAAGGAAAATCATAAATTATAGAAAAGGTACCTTAGCTAATCAAGAGTTAAGACCAACTTGGACTAGAAAGAGAGCCTAATTTTAAAAAAGAAAAAAGAAAGAAAGAAATGTATAACAAATTATTAAAATTAACAATTAAATTCTTGAACATGATGGTACATGCCTATAATTTCAACATTCAAGAGGCAAAGGCATTAGAATCAAGAGTTCTGGGCCAGTTTTGGCTACATGGTAAATTCAAGGCCTGCCTGAACTACATAAAAATTCTATGTGTAGGGGAAAAAAGAGAGCTCAGTGAGTAAGAGCACTCTTGCAGAGGACCCAAGTTTGGCTACTAGTACCCACAGTAGGCTGTTTACTTACTGCCTGTAGTTCTATCTCTAGGGAATCCAACAACTCTGGTCCCCCTAAGTACTGGCACTCATGCACATAGCCACATATGAATATGCACATAATCCAAATTAAAACAATCCTGATTGATAACAGATGTCTCAGCCATAAAGGCACTAGCTTCTTTTGCAAAGGACTGGGGTCTGATTCCGATTACCCATATGGCAGCTCACAACAGACTATGCAACTCCAATCCCAGAGGATCTAACACCCTCTTCTGGCCTCTGCAGCTATTTATACAAGTCATACACAGACACGCATGCAGGCAAAACATCCATACACAGAAAAGAACAAAATTAAAATGTCTTTTTAAAAAGTTTTCTCTCACAAAATAATTAAAGAAATATACTTCTCTAAATTATTTTGTATTTTAAGCAGTAATATTGTTATAACAGATATTGAAGTTCAACCTAACAGGACATAGAATCACTGAAAACATAAATTTCTAGGCATGTCTATAAGAAATTACCTAAAATAAGTTAAATGAGAAAACCTTCCTTAAATGTGGAAAGTTCTACTCTGGACTAAATAAAAAGAAGAAAGCAAAATGAGACCAGCCTTCACTATGGGTCTTCGCTCTGACTATGGATGACCATAGCTTTCTCAGCCTCTACAGACTGTATCCTCTGAAACTTTAAACCAAATATCTCTTCCTTGTTTAACTTTTGTCTGGATATTTTGTAACAACAACAAGAAAAATAACTAAAACAGATACCATTTTTTTTCATGAAGAAAATAAGCAAAGAGATAAATTCATAATATAATGAATGAGAGAAAAGAAGGCCTAGCAGAGCAGAAATCCCTATGAACCACAGATGACTTAGTAGTCAAAAGCATTTGCTGCTCTTCCAGGGCAGGTATGATTCCTAGCACACATACTGTGGCTCATAATTGTCTATAACTCCAGTTCCAGAGAACTGGATGTCCTTGACCAACCTCTGCAAGCATCAAGAACACACATGACATAGACATTTATGAACATTTTTTTAATTCATTTGTCAGTATCTGTGAATGTATGTCATGAGTGCAAGTCCTCTTGGAGTCCAAAAGAAGCTGTCAGGTTCCTTGGAGTTAGAATTACAGGTAGCTGTGAGCCACCTATCAAGAATGCTGAGAACTGAACTCTGAAAAAAAAGCAGTATGTAAGCTCTATAGAATCTGTCATTGTATGGCTACTTGAGAATTTATTTTAAACTTGAATGCTATAATACAAATGTTAAGTTTGGCATTGTTAATTAATGTTAAAGTTTTACATCTTTAAGTATTTGAAATGCATATTCAAACTAGTTAGAAGTGAGCACTTTAGTAAACACTGTCAGAGTCTACTGAATACTAGCTCAAGTCCATCCGAATATGCTGCCATACCATCACAGTTGCTCCAAAAGCCAATTTACTCAAAAGTGACTCAATAATACATTCTCAGAACCATTCACTCACTGTGGCACAGTTCTAAAAAGAGAGGCTCATGACCAGGCTCCTCCTGCCTTGGCAACCCTAGAACTCTAATTACAGTTAAGAGCCACCACAAACATCACGGTTTAACATGCAAAAGCTAAAATATCCCTGGGGAGAGAGCTGAATTTCTCTGAAGCTTGATTATTGCCCTATGAAATACAGATGATGTCTTTGGGACTAGACTGATCTCAGCCCCGCTTGCTACTAGGGACCGTGTAGTCACGGTGGCCGACCCAGGTAAACAACCTGTGTGCTGCCTTCCCTCCTCCTCCACTCCAGTGGCCTACGCCAAATCCAATCTATAGACCCTGTCCTGGTCCCCAACCCTGTACTCAGGTCCACTATGGTGAACTCCCTGAACTACTGCATACCTTTCCAGCCCCCAAAATTAGTCTGTTCAGTCCTGCCATGCAGTTTCCAACCCCCAAGTTTGGCAGAGCAGAAATTAATGAACTAGAAACAATGAAAACAATATAAAGAATTAATGAGTCTGATAGCTTGTTTTTGAGAAAAGAAGTAAGATTAACAGACCCATAGTCCAACTCAACAAAAGAAAGGACCCAAACTAACAGAATCAGAAATGAACAAGAAAACATTATGACAGACACCAAGGAAATTCAGAACTTTACAAGAAAATATTTTTAAAACCTATATTCCATTAAAATCTAAAAGAAATGGATGAATTTCTAGATTCATCCAAACCCCTGAAGTCAAAAGAAGAGATCAATGATCTAAAATAAAGACACACGACAAATTAGATGCTCATAAAAAGACTTCTAACAAAAAAAAAAAAAAAAAAACCAGGCCTGGATGGTTTACACAATAGAATTCTATAAGGCTTAGATGAGAATCTGGAGGGGTTTTTGTTTGTTTATTTTATAGGGGGAGTTGTTGTTTTGTGAAATTTTGTTTTGTTTTGTTTTGACAAAACAAAGACAAAACAAAACTACAGGTCAATTAACATAGATGTAAAAGCCAGTCAAATAATTGCAGATGGAATACAGGCACATATTAAAAAGATCATCCATCGTGATCAAGTCGGCTTTTCATGGCTCTAATTTACAAAAATCAAGAAATAATAAATCATATAAATGAACATAAAGACAAAAATCACAGGATTATAAAATTAGGTAATTGCTTCAACAAAACCCAACATGCCTTCATAATAAAAGTACTAAAGATAGTAAGACTAAGAAGAAGATACCTCAACAATAACAAAGGTTATATGCAATAGAACCACAGCCAATATCATCATAAGCCCAGAAAAACTCAAAGCAAAGTCATTAAAAAAAAAGAAGTCAGGGTCATCCACTCCCCTGTCCCCTTTCTAATGTAGCACCTGAAGAACTAGTTAGAGCAATTAAGACAAAAGAAAGGATTAAAGAAAAAATTTCCATGCTCATGGTATAATTAGTTTTGTAAAAATGACAAATCTACCAAAAGTAATTTACAGATTCAACGCAATCGACATCAAAATCCCTACAACATTCTGCACACATGCATGCACGGCCCTCCCCACATACACACTCCTAAAATTCATGTGAGAACACAAAAAACTCCAATCCAGAACAAAATATTAATCAAGTAAGTAACACTGAATGCATTTGCCATTCTAAATTATAAGATACTGAGCTATATTAATGTGAACATATAGTAACAAAACAGCATGGAACAGGCATGAAGCAAATAGAATATCCAAACATGAGGTTCAGGTAACAAAAATCATCTCAAAATGTATTCTACATCCTTAGCAATTCAGAAAATATAAATTACTACCAGTTTGGTAACTGGAAGTAATGGTGCATGTTTTTTATCCACGCATTCAAGAGGCAGAGGCTGGCAGATTTCTATGAGTTCAAAGCCTGTCCTACATAGTGAGTTCCATAACAGTGAAGCTATATAGAAAGACCCTGTTTCAGATAGATAGATAGATAGATAGATAGATAGATGGATGGATGGATGGATGGATGGATGGATGGATGGATGGATGGATGGATGGATGGGTAGATAGGTGGGTGGGTGGATAGGTGGGTGGGTGGATAGGTGGGTGGATGGATGGATGGATGGATGGATGGATGGATGGATGGGCGGGCAGGCAGGCAGCAGACAAAAACTTTGAGTTTTATCTTACCATAATCAGAATGACTACAATCATGAAAACAATTGACAACATATGCTGGTGGTAATGTAGTAGAGGTGCAAATTGGTGTTGCCAGTACAAAAAACATGTATAAAACTCTCAAAATGCTAAAAATAAACCTACCATATAATCCAGCCATACAATTCCTTGGCATAAACTCTCCAACTTACTCCACAGATACTTCCATAGCCATGTTGATAGCTGGTCTATTCCCAATAGCTAGAAATTGGAAACTAAATTTCATTCAACTGATGAATGAATAAAAATATGACAGACATACAGTATACATCCTATTCAGCTGCAAAAAAGGAAGGAAAGAAGGAAAGAAGGAAGGGAAGAAGGGAGGAAGGGAGGAAGGGAGGAAGGGAGGAAGGGAGGAAGGAAGGAAGGAAGGAAGGAAGGGAGGAAGGAAGGAAGGAAGGAAAAAAATGAAGAGAAGTTGATGGAACTAAAATCATTACACAGCATGAAATAACCCAAGGCCAGTAAACAGAAATGCAGGATGTTCCCATTTATCTGTAGTTGTAGCTCCAAAACTTCCTGTGTGAGTGCTATGCAGGAGGAAATGGGAAAACAGAAAAAGAAGGACTTTAAACCGGTGGTAAGGGAGGGGCAGGATTGTGCCCCTCCCTTATGAAGACATTACCAAGAAAGTTTGAAGAAGCTATATGACATCATACTATTTTCTATCTATCTAAAATTGTGTACGTATGAGTGTGTGCGTGTACACAGTTATACCACTTGGGGGTACTAATGCTTCCATCAAGAGCCATAACTAATAGCAACCACACTACCAAACATGAGAAACTTCCTTTCCAGTTGTTGGTCAGATAAATCAAAGAGACTCTCAAACATTATAGGCTGCTGCTGTTGCCCTTGGTTGCCTCCCAGGGGCTAAAAGTGAATCCCTACTGCTGAAGGCACACGTTCTTGGAGGAATATGAGTTGCAGTTTACTCAGAAGCCTCCTCCGTGAGGTCCAGCTTTCACAGTTCCAGATGTTACTATGCAAGCTGCCAGAGTAGAAAAAGAGCCAGTACTCTTTTTGTAAAGTCAATTAACTACAACAATGACCAGCACAACAAATTATCACCAAAGTTACAATAGTGGCACTTATATCTCAGCAGTAACCAATAAATTGAACTTAACAGCTGCTTAGTAAGAGAAAATTCATGCCTGGTATTGTAAGCACAGGCAACTTTTTTATTTTTTAAGAAAAATTTACTTATTTACTTGTTTATTTATTTTATTCCTATGAGTACACTGAAGCTGTCTTCAGATACACCAGAAGAGGGCATCAGATCCAATACAGATGGTTGTCAGCCACCACATGGTGGCTGGGAATTGAACTCAGGACCTCTGAAAGAGCAGCCAGTGCTCTTAACCACTGAGCCATCTCTCCAGCCCCAATGCAGCCAATTTTTAAGGCTGGTGAATCTATGTAACCTTAGAGGACAACCTACTACTGCCATTTTCCTAAACCAATGTGATGGTTTAAATATGCTTGGCCCAGGGAGATGTGGCCTTGTTAGAGTAGGTGTAGCATTCTTCGAGGCAGTGTTTCACTGTGGGGGTGGGCAATGAGACAGTCTTCCTAACCACATGAGAGCCAGTCTTCTAACGGCCTTCAGATGAAGATGTATAACTCTCAGCTCCTCCTGTATGATGCCTGCCTGGATGCTGCCATGTTTCCACCTTGATGATAATGGACTGAACTTCTGAACCTGTAAGCCAACCCCAATTATGTTATCCTTATGATATGCTTATATGTTGTCCTTATAAGTGTTGCTTTGGTCATGGTGCTGCTTCACAGCAAAGCAAACCCTAAGTAAGATATCTAATGTCTAACTGTATTCTACATATTTATCTATACTTACAGAAAAGTATAGGATTCACCCCATCAACATAACTTTTTACAGCAGGTGGACATCATTATAGGGCACGACTGGTCAAAATTTAGAGAACATATGGCTGTGAAGTGCCCAGCACCTCAACTGATACAACCAGAACACAATCCTACAGACCTAAGGCTCAGGAACACTGTTGAAAAAAGGAAAGACTGTAAGAGCCAAAGGACCAGGATATCTCATGACTAATTGTGTCTTCTATAGAGGACAGAGAAGCTACACCAATGAAATCGTGACAATATAGTAATAGCAAAACATCAACTGAACAATGACACCAGCTAACATGACAACACAAATGGGGAGATTTTCACAAGACCCCTTTCCTAGAGAAGATGTACATGCAATTAAAAATTGTTAAGAGGGGCTGGAGAGATGGCTCAGTGGTTAAGAGCACTAACTGCTCTTCCAGAGATCCTGAGTTCAATCCCCAGCTCACAACCTTCTGTAACGGGATCTGATGATCTCTTATGGTGTGTCTGAATCAGCTACAATGTACTCACACAAAATAAATAAATATTTTTTTAAAAACAAAAATTGTTAAGAGAATGAGTCTTTGCCAGAGATAAGCCCTCTAATTGGTTATCCAATAACAAGTGGCCATTTACATATGATAGTAAATGGGCTCAGCAAGTCCTATTTATATATTAATCCATTTACAGTTATATGTAACAATATATACATACACATATATATCTGTGTGTAACAATAATTAAAGAGGACATAAATTTGAGAGGGAGTAGGAGAGGCAAGAATAGCTGAAAGGGAAAGGAAGAAAGATGAAAATAGTGTACACATATGTAATTTTTTTAAAAAGTAGAATCAACAACTAAGATTCTAACAACTCAATTTCTGTTGAGAAGGCTCCATGAGACAATTCAGATCAGTAAAATAAGCCACACAAGACAGCACATATTATCAGTCACGTGTTGGAATATTTTATCCTCTATACTGGTAAGGTCAAGCAAACTGTGCACTGTATACATATGCAAATACATGTGCTAATAAGAAACAATTAAAAATGTACTCCTCTCAAAATCAATCTTCAACCACTATCAAGTATCAATCTTCAACCACGATCAAGACCAAATGCTTTGTATGGATAAAATCCCACGAGTACAGACCACTAACATTTGCAGTAAATTTCCCCCGTAAAGCTACCAGTAGAAATGTATGTATATTTTAAATACATATATACACACACAAATTAGTTTACTCTCTAGTGCTGTAATAAACACCATAATCAAGAACAATTTGGAATGAAAAGGTTTATTTGTTTCACATATCCCAATAACAATCCATTACTTAGAGAAACCAAGACAAAATTCAAAGAGCAGGAACCTGGAGGCAGGACTAAAGCAAAAACAATAGAGAAACACTGTTTACTGACTTGCTCCTCATGGCTTGCTTAGCCTGCTTTCTTATAATACAGGACCAATAGCCAAGGGGTGTCATCATCCCCAATTAGATGGACCCTCCCACATCGACCATTAGAAATAAGTGAATATGAGTAAGCTATCATTTGAAGAACAGAAACTAGAGATGAAGACAAGAAATGACAAAGGACACTCTTGCTTTTCAGTACAGCCTTCTCAGGCTCCTCTGTCTATTTGGCTTCTTGACTCACATACCTCTTTGGAAGCAATACAAACATAAACTCAATTGACTCACTTGCTACTGTTGGCCAGCTGCCTGAACTCCTTCACAGTCATGGCTTTTTTCTGGATGTTGTATTGAGTAAACAGTCCCGACTGCCCTGTGACCATCTGCTGAATTGGTGCTGGGATAAGCAAATTATCAATATCATCATAGCATTGTCTTGGTTTCCACTCCTTAGGAGGAATCACCTGAAAACAAAACAAAATATTAACCTGGAACTCCAAAATGCCTATGACTCCACAAGATCTGACACTCTCTTCTGCACTCTGAAGACATCTGCAAAGACACAGCATATACTCACAACAACACACAAGGTAAATAAAGATAGATCTTAAGAAATATCAAGCATGCAGCAGGGGTGTCATACTCCTTTAATCAGGAGGCAAAAGCAGGCAGATCTACATGAGTTCAAGGCCAGCTGGGTCTTCAGAGCTAGTTCCAGGACAGGTAAGGCTACACAGAAAAACCTGTCACAGAAAAAAAATGAAAAGAAGGAGGGAGAGGAGAAAGGGAAGGGAAGGGAAGGGGGAAGGAAAGCAGAAGGGGGAAAAGAAAGGAAAGGGAAGGAAAGGAGAAATACCTAGTATACACAAAGTCTGGAGTTCTATCTCCAATACCACATAAGCTTGGTATGGTAGTACAAGCCTGTACATCCAGACAGAAATGTTCTTGGCTACATAGCAAGGTCAAGGCCAGCCTGAGACAAGAGATGCTGTCTCAAAAGTAAAACATAACATTAGTGGTTCAATAAATATCTCAGTGGAAAAGAGCACTTAGTGCTTTTACAGAAGACTCCCATCACCCAAACAGCAATTCACAACTTCCTATAACTCAGTTCCAGGAGATTCAATGTCCTCCTCTGACCTCTCCTACACATAAGTGATGCACAAGCCACCACCTGAGTTTAATCCCCAGAATTCTTGGTGGAAAGACAAAAATGACTTCCAAAGGTTGTCTGACCTCTGGATATACCCACATTCACATCACACATGCACATGCAGATGCACATGCACACACCCAGAAATAATAAAAAATTTTAATTTTAAAAATAAAAATAAATAATAAAAGAAAAAAGTAAACTGGTTTCGCAGGAATATTTTTTCTTAAAACTTTCTGTTTTTAATTTTTATTTTATGTGTGTGCTGCCTACATGTCCACATGATTATCTGACATCCTTGGAGTAATGCATGATTGTATACTACCATGTAGGTGTACAGAACTAATCCAGTTCCTCTGCAATAACAGCAAGTGGCTTGAGTCACTAAACATAACCTCTCTCGCCCACCAGGAATATTTTAAGTAATTTTTTAACAACAGAAAACAAAGCATCAAATAAAATTAAAGTGACTACAAAGTTAAGCCTATCAGTTCTAAGTTTGAGGCCAGCCAATCCACGTAGTGAGTTCCAGGCCAGACAGGTATACACAGAAAGACCCCATCTCAAAAAGAAGGAAGGAAGGAAGGAAGGAAGGAAGGAAGGAAGGAAGGAAGGAAGGAAGGAAGCAAGCAGGCAGGCTGCTTGATCCAATCCTATATCAAATATTTTCTTTTGAATTAATTTCAGATTTCACTTTATTTTCTTATGTGCATGGGAGATGGAAGTGGAATATAAGTGGCGATCAGAAGACAACTTTCAGGAGTTGGTTCTCTCTTCCTCCTACGCATGAGATCCAGAACTCAACAGTTAGCAGCAAGTAAGGCAAGTGCTTTACCTACAGTCATCCTACCAGTTCCACTTTAAATCTTTAAATATCAAATTATCTTACACAGTTCAAACCAAGTACAACATATTTGGTCATTAAGCAATTTAATAGTAATACCTTTATATTTAATGAGTTAAAGTAAAGGAAAGCCATTCTGCTATATTTCTATCAACTGTATAGACTACCTTCCTGAGTATATCAAGAGAGAATACATACTTTATGTCACTGTTTCCCCAAACCCAGGCATTTTCAGCTAAAACATGCATGCCCACTAGATATGCTATCTTCATCTTGCAGGCACGAGTACATATCTTCATTCTCTTGTGTTTATGAAGCACACACACATATATATGTATATACATAAGGAGAGAGAAAAAAACAAAATTGGATTAATCTGAATTCAAACTCACTACAATTGAAGTAATAAAATACTGATTGTTATAAGTTAAGGCAATTATTGTAAGTTAAGACAAATCCATGAAATGTCAATAATACATAAAAAAGGAACCACAAGGGACCTTTATTTCCCCATGGAAAAGAAAAATATCCACATCTGTATAGTCTGGATTTTTAACCAAGTAACGTAGTTTGTTGGAGTTCTATACACTTAAATTACTTCATCCTCCAAAGTAAGAATAAGACTAGGTTAAATATAATTTGTGTGACAATGAGAATACAGCAAAATATGATTAGAAACAAGCAGCTCAGCTGTCGTCCTCATACAACAAAACATTGTTGTAGAATGTTGTCTTTGTCAGTGAGTGCTACATTGAGGGTGGGGTACACTGGACTCAGGTGTGCTTGTAATTCTCATTAACTGTACTCTGTTACACCCTGTCATGGGTGTGCTCAGTGTGCCTACAGCTCCCTCATGAGTAGCTGCTATTTCCTCTTCTAGTTACTAAACAGGTCACCTTACCACTGGACAGTATACTAATCTCAGTGGACCAAGAGATGTTTTCAAGAAACAAAAAAGGGACAAAAAAGGTTTTCATAAAAAGGTCAAATAATGAACACACAGTGTAGTAACACATATGCCATCACCTCAGCATTCAATGATGGAGGCAGGACAAGCAGGAAATTAAGGTTTCCAGGCTATTCTGGGCTATATGAGAAATCTATCACAAAAAAAAAAAAAAAAAACATAGACAGACAGCAAGATATCTGGAATGGAGGAGGTGAACTCCAGCTTCTCTCTAGGCAAATAAAGCCCAAATCCTTGATAATACATAATATTTCATTTCATATTTATGGCAAATAACTGAAAAAAATAACACCTTCTGTTCAACTGAAAATGATTCCCCTATGTCTACCTCAAGTGATAATCTGAAAGTTCTAAGACTAAAACTGAAAAAGCAAATTCTAAACACCTTTTACATTTATGTATTCTGTGTATGGGGAGGGGAAATGGAGGCGTGGGAAGTGCACAGCACAAATGTGGAAGTCAGAGGACAACTACTGATAACAGCCACCTAACAGAAGGAATGACTTCTGCATACAAAATGCCACAAACAGTAAAGAACTGGATTACAGTCTCCAGTATGAATCAAGACATCTAGTTCTAAAGTTCTCTGTTCACCTAATAATTGTTGTCCACACCATTTGACTGTCACAATAGATATGGAAAGTCCAGGAAAAAACCTTTCCCTGTGAAAGTATCAGCCCAGCAACAGCCTCTGCCCATCTCATGCATTTACATAACGAAATCAGTCTTTGGGACCTCACTGAACTCTCCTATGAACTTAAGCACATCATTTACCATTACTTTTTAAAAGATACAATCTCATATTTTTAAGAGCAAGAATAGATGAACATACTCAAAGACTGCGTCTCTTTTTAAGTGTTCAAAGCTACCAAGAGCTCTTCACTAGATCTGCATGCTATCCCTGGTAGGACTTCCTGTGGGCACTTGCCTTTAACATCAAACTCATTTTTTACATAGAAGCCAGTGTAACTTTTTTTTTAAAACAATGTCTCACCATAGCAAAAAAACAGAACAAGGAAACATCTACTACTACATCTTCCTTCCCAATTTTAATAGTTAATATTGATTGTTGACTTGACAGAAGTCACCTAGGAGACAGATCTAGATTGTATGACAGTGTCGTGAACACCCTAAGTGTGGGCTAAAATTCCGAACTATATTAAAAAGTAGAAAAAAAAAACAAAAACCAAATTGAACAACAAACAGTATTCATCTCTTCCAGCTTCCGTAGTATAGAGGTGATATGACCAGCTGCCTCACATCCCTGCTACCATAAGGGACTGTATCCTCACATCCCTGCTACCATAAGGGACTGTATTCTAAAACAGTCAAAATAAATCATTCCTTCCTGAAATTGTTTTGTCAAACTAATCCATCTACTTTAAAGACCATCCTTGTTTCTCATTACAGGTAGAATAAACCCCTGATGCACAACCTCAGTAGGATGTAATCCCAGCATTTAGCAAAAAAACTCTGTCTTAAAAAAAAAAAAATTAATAGAGTGAGCTGCAAAAATAATTCAGCAGCTGAGAGCACTTGCTGCTCAATCATGGAGATCAGAATTCAAATCTGAGTAATCTTACTGGGTGGGTGACAATACCAGAAAACCTAGTTCTAAATGATTCAAAGCCCTTTTATACACTTCATAAGCATGCATGTGTAGGTGCACATGCGTACACACACACACACACACACACACACACACACACACACACACACACCATCCATGAGTGGAGGGGCAGTGAGGACAACCTAGGATGTTTTTCCTTAACTCCTACCTCCTACTCTTTTGACACAGGTCTCTGTGGTGATTTAAATAGTAATGGCTCCCACAGACTTGTATGTTTGAATGTTTGACCCATAGAGTGTGGCCTTGTTGGAATAGGTTGGCCTTGATGGAGGAAGTGTGTCACTGTGGGGGCATGCATTGAAATGCTCAAGTCCAGACTCAATGGCTCACAGTTCTCTTCCTGCTTCTTGCTGAGGAAGATGTAGAACTCTCACCTCCTTCTCCAGCACCATATCAGCCTGCTCATCATGCTTCTAGTCATGAAGATAATGGACTAAACCTCAGAAACTATAAGCCAGCCCCAATTAAGTGTTTTCTTTATAGAAGTTGTCATGGTCATGGTGTCTCTTCACAGCAATAAATCCTACCACCTTCTATTCCAGGCTGGCCATGAGTCTTCATTTGCCACTGCCACTGGAGGGCTAGGATTACAATAGATATGCTACTGGCCACAGATTTAATGTGGTTTTTGGAAACTGAATTTAAGTCTTCACAAGTTTGGTAGCAAATATTTTACCTCCTGAGCCATGTCTCTAACCTGGACTCTTTCACCCTAATTTTTTGTTTGTTTGCTTGGTTGGTTGGTTTGGTTTTTTTGAAACAAGATTTCTGTGTAGCTTTGGCTGTCCTGGAACTCACTCTAAAGACCAGGTTGTCCTCAAACTCAAGAGATCTGCCTGCCTCTACCTCCCAAGTGCTGGGATTATAGACATGTGGTACCACTGCCCAGTTCTATTCTGTCTGCATGCCCTCCACCAACACACTACAGCCTCTTCACACTTGAAGAAAAAAAATAGCTAAAATCTGGTGAAAAGAGCTCAGTGGTAAACATGCTTGTTACAGCCTGGTATGGTGATATACACCTTTAATCTCAGAACTCAGGAGACAGAGGCCAGCATGGTCTACAGAGAAAGTTTCAGGACTACATAGAGAAACTCTGTCTTGAAAAAACAAAACAAAACAAAAACAAATAAGTACTGATAACCAACATTGCTCCCTGGAACCTACAGCAGGGTAAAAGCAGAAAACCACCTCTAAAGCTGTCCTCTGGCCTCCAGAGATGGGTTGTGCAATATATGTATCTTCACATGTCACACACAGGCACCACACACAAATAATGTTTTTTTGTTTGTTTTTTTTTTTCAAAAATAGGTAAAAAGGCAAACTGATAGAGAATGCAGACTGTGCTTGCTTAGGGCAACAGTGATACCAAGACATTAGAAATGACCATTTAAAATATACAGTTTCTGTATGTGATATTCACTCAGAATTTGATAGTGGTGACAGCTAATAAAACTATTTGAATAAAAATAAACAAACACCACTGAATTACAAACTGTAGATTGAGGATAATGTATCTTGTGTTAAGTGACACAGATTGTTGTTGTTTTAATATGAGACAGGCATAGTTGCTAAGGCCTATAATCCCAGCATTCAGGAGGCTGAAGAGAGAAGATGGCCATGACTCAAGACAATGAAAGAACCTATCTCAAAAGCAAAAAAGAAAAAAGAAAGAAAGAAAGAAAGAGAGAGAGAGAGAGAGAGAGAGAGAAAGAAAGAAGGAAAGAAAGAAGAAAAGAAAGGGGAGGGAAAAGAAATTGTAGAACATAGTCTAGTATAAATAATCCAAACAAGAGAAAATTAAGTGTTCCAGGTGGATGAACAAGAACAGCAGGCACATTACACTGAAAGAACCAATAACTAACAACGTAATTTCAAAGTCAAATGATACTTTTTAGGATAAGTCTGATTATAATTACCTTGGCAAGACCTGCTCGGTGGGCTCCTTTAGATTCCATGTATGCGAGGTATTTGTTGAACTCTCGAAACTCCTCCATGGAAGGTCTGAAGGTCATTATCTTACAGCTGGGATTTGGGGGACTCTCCACCTCCGCCACCTCCATGATGGCTACAGATGTTTCTGCAAAGAAAAAGTGACCATCAACAATAGACTGACTCCTAGAAAAAGAGGCCTCAGGGGGCTTCCTAACATGCTCCTATTCTGCACACAGAATCACTGATGTGATTGTAAAACTGACCTCCAAGTAAAAATGAATTTTCTAGAAGTACAGTCTACCACAGTGATAAGTTATTTCTCCACTGGTGGAAATGAGTCAATTCAAGCCAAATTTGATTATATTAAAGGCAGGTTTATTGGGAAGCTGTTTTCAGGCAAGTTCACTGGCCGCAAGGGGAAAGTGAGGTGGGGAGAGAAAGCCCACACAGAAAGCAGAGGAGAAGAGGAACACACACACACACACACACACACACACACACACACAGAGAGAGAGAGAGAGAGAGACAGACAGACAGACAGAGACAGAGAGAGACAGAGAAAGACAGAGAGACAGAGACAGACACCAAGGAGAAGCCTCTGAAGGAGAAGAGCAGCCTAGCCACTGGGCTGGGGACAGGGTATGCCAGGAAAGAACTGCTGGGAGAACCTGGAAGTCAGGTCTGCTTTGATATGTAAAATTTGCATCTTAATCCCTTGTCCTAGGGTCTTCAAACTAACACACAGTCCCAGAGTCCTCAAATAAACACACAGGCACTGGTCTACTACCTCACATATGCACATGTATAAAGGCCTAGCATATACACTGCATGAAAGATGTTCAATATCCCTAGCACAGAGCTGAAACGTGCTTCCAGTTTTTTATAAGATGTTTTTCTGTAATAATTTAAAAACCAATCACATGAAAAAAACCACCAGAAACTAAGCTAATCTACTGAGGACCGAAACAGCACCAGAACATGGATACCGGAGGAGATCACTCAGCTGGTAAGAGCTATGCAAAACTGAAGTTCTGAATTCAAACTCCTCGTAAAAAGCCCAGCTCATGGCCATGTTTTGTAACCCTAGCATTGTGGGAGGAGGCAGAGACAGAAGGATCCCTGGGGTTTGCCCTCCAGTCTAGCTCCAGGTTCAACAAAGGGAATAAGATAGACCATGATACAAGACACCTGATGTCCTCCTCCCTAGTCCCTTTCTTTGCATAGTAACACAAACTCCTACAAAAACCACATACACATATATACATAACACACACACAATAAAAAATAACTAATTTTAAAAGACTCTCATTCTATATCAAATCTGGCCCTAGCAAAACAATCAGTAATTCAGCTCAGGCACCCATAGGATAGGGAACCCTTCCCCCTTATATATCTTAATTCAAGGATAATCAAATCCCTCATATAAACTGGCTTACTATTTGCACATATCCTACACATGTCTTCCTCTATTCTTTAAATCCAATACAATGTAAAGGCTAAGCCAATAATTGATGTTATATTGTTTAGGGAATGTCTTACTCAGGATTACTATTGCTGTTGTATTACTATCAACAGTGCAACTTGGAGAGGAAAGGGTTTATTTGGCTAACACTTTTATATCATAGCTCATAATCAACGAAGTCAGGATACAAACTCAAATAGGGCAGGAACCTGAGGCAAGAGCTGATCAGCAGAGGCCATAGAGGAGTGCTGCTGACTGGCTTGTTCATCATGGCTCATTCACCCTGCTTTTTTATAGAACTCAGGACAAGCAGCTCAGGGACGGCAACATCCACAATGGGCTGGGCCATCCACCATCAGTCACTAATTAAGAAAACGTCCTACAGGCTTGGTAACAGCCACGGAGGCATTATGTTAATTGAGGTCCCTCCTCTCAAATGACTTTAGCTTGTGTCAAGTTGATATAAAAGAATCCAGCAGCACAGGGAATAAAATATGATCGTACAATTTTTCTTTTTTTTTTTAATTTTTTATTTTTTACATGCCAATTTTTCTTTTTGAGACTTCTGATACAGCCATGAATAGCCTTGAACTTTTTATGTAGTTGAGGATGACCTTGAGCTTCTGATCCATATGCCTATATTTCCTTCAGGGAAGGTTTGTGGTATTGAAAATCAAACTCAAAGCCTCTAGGCAACTATTCTTATCAGCTAAGCTACATCCTTAACCAGATGCAAGTTTTTGTAAGCCCTTGGTTGTTTCAATTCATCAATCCAAAAATAAAAAAAAAAAAAACCCTCAAATACAGAAAGCCAACTAACTGTACTTTACCCTCCAACAGTACTTAAACCGAGTTTCTCAAACAAGTTAAGCTCTTTGTGACTTCACATATTCCGTCCCTTGGAGCAGCCTCTGCACACTTCCTACCTCTGAGTTCTCAACTGTGTCCAACACAGAACTCAATGAGCCACCCTGTGCTCTGTTCTCTATCTCCTTGTCTACACCCATACTATAGACATTATATTGTTTCTCGAAATGCTGGCACATCCCACTAGCCATTGAGTTATCAAGCACTGAAAAAAAAAAAGAGACTGACATATAGTCTTTCTCACATCTGCTCTAATAATAATATTAAATGAAATAATTATTACAATAATATATATAGTAATAATAAAGAAGTCTTGGCCAGGTATGTACATCTTTAATCCCAGCATATGGGAGGCAGGTGGATTTCTATAAATTTAAGGACAGCCTGGTCTACAGATCAAGTTCCAGGACAGTGAAGAAACCCTGGAAAGAAAGAAAGAAAGAAAGAAAGAAAGAAAGAAAGAAAGAAAGAAAGAAAGAGAGAGAGAGAGAGAAAGAGGAGGAGGAAGGAGGGAGGGAAGGAGTTAGGTAAAAGGGAGGGAGGGAGAGAAGGAAAAGGGAGAAGAAAGAAAAGGAAAAGAAAAAGTATTAAGAGGCTAGAAAGAAGGAACAGAGGTTAAGAACATTTGTTGTTCTTACATAGGACCCTGATTCAATTCCCAGAATCGACATGGTGACTAACATAACATGATTATATATACATACATATATAGATATACAAAATATTATACATAAAATAATCACAAAATATTGAAAAGTCATTTTAAAGAATGTCCCATTTGGGAAAAAAAATATGCTTGTCGTAAACAAGGGTAAAGTTATTCAGAAAACAGATTAGCCAAGCATGACCAAACACATCTATAATCTTGGTACCTGAGAGGAAGAAGCAAGAGGATTTTGACAAGTCAGAAGTCAGCATGGTCTACATAGCAAACACTGGGTGAGGCAGCTCAAAAACAAAAAGCAAAGCAACAATAAACAAATCTAGTTTGCTTCACTAGCAAAAAAAAATAGCAGAAAACTACAAACTATCTGTGTGAAACACACCAGTTACATGAAATGAAACATTCCTTTTCTTCTGGCCAAAATACAAGAGTTACCTTGGTATTTGTCTGAGCAGAGGCAGCAGTCACTAAAGAAATTGGAAATGCAGCTAGCAATTCAACAGTGATTGAATTCCTAACTATAGTTCCATAGACATTCAAAGGACAAAACAGTCCTGGCACTAATGTAATGAATGATACATACAATAAGTAAATGGTGTCAATGCAAAAAAAGGGGGGAGGGGCAGCTTTCATCTTAAAAGGAATAAGAAATCAGTTCATTCTGGAACATTTTAAAATGACCATGCAACAGGGAATACAGATTTAGATTATTTCACACTCCATGTTCCAACATGGAGGCAGTTTCATGAGTTTTAGTTACAGAACTATGAGATCAGAACATGAGTTACAGAACAAAGAGAAGTATAAATCAAGGCAAGTCTAAAACACATTGAATATCAGAGGGGCGTTTACAGCGCGACAGGACCTAGAAGGGCCGCTGATGACATTCCTAGCATTTGGCTGGTGGAAGCTGGTGGTCTACTACGTACATAGATTCCAAAAAGATCTTACCTGCATTGATGTTTTACCTTCCAGTGTGTCTGTGTGCGGGTGTCAGACTCCTGGAACCAGAGTTGAGGACAACTGCTGTCATGTGGGTGGTGGGAATTGAACCTGGAACCTCTGGAAGAGCAGCCAGTGCTCTTAACCACTGAATGGTATGCACTCACTGATACATGGCTATTAGCCCAAAAGTTCGAAATATCCAAGATACAACTCAAAGACCACATGAAACTCAAGAAAAGGAAACACCAAAGTGTGGATGCTTCAGTGCTTCTTAGAAGAGGGGACAAAATACTCACAGGAGGAAATATGGAGCATGGAAAGGCCATCTAGGGACTGCCCCACCTGGGGATCTATCCCATATACAGTCACAAAACCCAGACACTATTGTGGATGCCAAGAAGTACATGCTGACAGGAGCCTGATATAGCTGTCTCCTGAGAGGCTCTGCCAGAGCCTGACAAATACAGAGGCCGATGATCTCAGCCAACCATTGAACTGAGTGCAGGGGTGCCTGATGGAGGACTTGGAGAAGGGACTGAAGGAGCTGAGGGGGTTTGCAGCCTCATGGAGGGACCAACAGTGTCAATCAGGCAGAATCCTTAGAGCCCTTGGCTCCAGTGGACATAAAGGGGAAGAGCAGCCCTTGGGCCTGAGGGGGTTAGATGCCCGGGTAAGAAGGTGGAAGTGGGTGGGTGGTGGAAAGGCAGGGGGAGGGGGGAGGGGATAGGAGGTTCTGGAGGGGAGACCTAGAAAGGGGATAACATTTGAAATGAAAATTTTAAAAATCCAATAAAAAGAGAGAGAGAGAGAGAGGGAAGGAAGGAGGGAGGGAGGGAGAGAGAGAGAGACAGAGAGACAGAGACAGAGACAGAGACAGAGACAGAGAGAGAGAGAGAGAGAGAGAGAGAGAGAGAGAGAGAGAGAGAGGTATAAACCTTAAAAAAAAATTGCCAGGAGAAATGAATGGCTACTAGGTGCAGATGACTAAAACTAGCCCAAGATAAGGTGAGCAACATTCCAACCACTCCACAGTATTGAAATTCTAATCAGTCAGTCTGGCGGTAGACAAGGCTGTTTTTCAAGAGTTCCAATTTACAATGGTAACTCCTAAGAAAATGCAGAGCCAACAGAGAGGGTTCCTGTTTCAAAGCAGGCAATGGAAGGTGGTTCAGAGAAATAAAATCCAGGCGATGCCTAAAGGAGAGAAATCTCTTAGGCTCTGTTTTTCAAGAGACAGCAAGGAGGTAGATATGACTGAAAACAAGACAGAGAAGGGTAAGAGGGAGAAAAAGGTAGAAAAAGAAGTTTGTCGAAAAACAAAAACAAAAAACAAAAAAAAAAAAAAAAAAAGAGAGAGAGAGAGAGAAGAAGTTTGGAGTTTATCTGAGTATGCCAATAAGTAATTTTGGACTTCTAACCCGTATCATATCCAGTTCCTGAACTCAGTCGTTTTTTCACACCATTCAAAGAGATGAGAGCTCCTTTAAATATACCTCTCCTGGGGAAACTGAGGCAAAAAAGTACTCTTGCTCACATTTTGATTTCTTGTTGCTGTGAAAAGAGGGAGGAAGATAAGGAGGAGGAAAGGAGGGAGTGAGAGGGGGATAGAAGATGGAAAGCACCAAGGAGGCAAATTATCCAAAGAAAATTTATCCAGACAAAATAAAAGCTTGTATACATAAGTGCTCACTGAGATCCAATTAGTATTTGGTATATTCTGAAGAAAATTGCATTACAGAAATGAAAAATGGTGCTTGCTTCAGCAGAAATGAAAAAGTAGCAAAAGTCAAGATTTCTAAACTGAGGCTAGAGATGTGTAGCTCAATTGTTCAATACTTGCCTTTCGTGCACTGGGATGGAGTTCAAACACAGGAATGGGGGGAGGCGGTGGGGGGAGGCGGTAAGGGGAGGAGGGGTAGCTCTAGGCATTAGCAATAATTCCAACACTCAAAATCCTCGCACTTGTGAGGCTGAGGCAGGAAGCACAACTGGAGCTGTAGAGCAAAACCATGTCTGAAAACAAGGGAAAGGGAGGGGTCCAAGTATTGGAGGGGCATGCCTATATCCCTGCACTAGGGAGACTGAGGCAGGAAAATCACAAATTCAAGATCAGCCTGAGCTTTGTAGAATTCAGAACCAGTATGGATAATAGGAGCCTGTCTTTGAAAAAATAAAGAAAAAGAAAAGAGCCCAGCCTGCAAATGCAGCTACTCTGGAGACTTAAGACAAGAAGGATCACTGTAACTTGAAGTCTGGGCTACATAATGAGTTGAGTAGCCTGGGCCACACAGGAAGATAAGACCCCTAACTAAATTGCTTTCATGTTGGAAGATGGAATTTGAAGTAACATAAATCTGTATTCCCAGGTCATGGTCACTCAAAATGGCTCCAGAATCTCTTATTCCCTTTTAAAATGAAAGCTGTGGTTTTTGCATTGCCTGCATCCCATATCAAATAAATGCTTAGCATATTGTACATATTACGGTTTTCTTTAAATGTATGTAGAATATGCCACCCAGAAAAAAACAGTAAATAATGGGCCATTATACAAAAACAATTTCCTACTCCAAAATATCAAATTTATTAATAAACACACTCATCAGAAGAAGAGGTTGAGTTACAGGCCAGAGACATGCAAAGGCACTGGACTCTAGCTGAGCTTTCAGAGAGGTGGCTGGGGAGATAAAATTAAATAGACAGTAAAGTACAAATCTGAAGAACACTAAAGCCCAAAGGAGTAAGAACAAAGTATCAACCTGGTTCTAAGAGCTGGCGAACAGTTAGTGGGAAATGATGGGCTGAACAAAGCCTCTCAAATGACAAGGTAAACTGCAGGCTGCTTCCCAAAAGAAGAACTGCTGAAAGGTGGAGCAAAAAGGCTAACCATCTTAAAGGGATTATTCTGACTGCATGGGTAGATTAGACCAGCTACGTGGGATATGAATGACGAAGTATTTTCAGTGAATCCCTTCATTCCAAGAGGCTGAAAAGGAAGTGTGTAGGGGAGCTTTGGGAGTTGGGAGGCTGCAAAGTAAAGTGAGCTGTAAGTGAAAAGTAAAAATTGAGTCTATCTCATTCTAATTAAACCTTATACCTGAAGAAAATTATGAATTATGTGTCAACTCCCTGTCCAAACTTACTATTGCTGGTATCTTGTTTCATTTAACACTACTTTTTAAATTCATATTTTAGGACTTACAACACCCTCTATAGATATAAACAAAAATACACATTGCATGTATATATAATAAGGCTTCCATCCCCAAAACTCTAGGTTCTATCCCCAGAACTACAAAAACAAAACAAAACAAAACAATAAATGATAGTATACCATACCTCCCAAGAAATTCAGATGAGAACCAATAGTAAAGAAAAAAGAATGGTGGCCCAAACCATTAATCTCTGAACTCTGAGGGCACAGAATTCCAGGCCAGTCAGAACTACAAAGTGAGACCCAGTTCCCAAAAAAATGTTACAGCCAAACCTTGAGGTAGTCGGATTTCCAGCTTCAGGAGGAAACTCCACACTAAACCAAAGACTGGCAGGACCAGTTTGCATTCCCACCAGACTGAATAATCCCTTTGCTTCCCACCATCTGTTGTCATTTATTTTATTGATCTTGGCTAGTCTGACTGAGTTAAGATGAAATACCCAGATTACAGTTTGTATTCCCTGATGACTAATGATATTGAACATTTAAGTGTTTCTCACATTTGGG
>JANHMN010000004.1:70246823-70259973 GCA_030674055.1 Rhabdomys pumilio
TTTTTTTTTTTAATAATTCTCTTGCCTAGTTCTGCACCCCATTTTTAATTGGGTTGCTTCCTGGACCTTCAGTTTTCCTGGTTCTTTGTACATTCTAGATACTGTAGCCTGTCACTTTGCCCAAATTATGATGCCATTTTCCATATAAAAAGCTTTTCAGTTTCATGAGGTCCCATTTATTAATTGTTGATCTTAGTGTCTGTCCTATCAATGTTCTGTTCAGAAAACCCTTTCCTGTGCCAGTAAGGTCAAGACTATTCCTAACTCTTTTCTATCATATTCGGGGCATATGGTCTTATGTTGAGGTCTTCTGATCCATTTAGAGTTGAATTTTATGCAGGAAAATAGATATGGATGTATTTTATTCTTCTACATGCAGTCATCCAGTCTAATTGCATCATGCTTACAGATGCTTTCTTTTCTCCCCTGTGTAATTCTGGCTCCATTATCAATATCCAGGTGTCCAACAGTGTGTGGAATTATGTCTGGATCTTCAGTTTTATTCCACTGAGCAACACACTTGTTTTTATGGCAATCCCATGCTGTTATTATTACTATAGCTCTGTAATAAACTTGAAACCATGGACGGTGCCACCTCCTTGCATACATATTCAAAGAACTCTACATCTTACTAAAGTGATACTTGTAAATTCATGTTCATTACTTCTCTATACATAACAGCCAGAAATTGAACACAGCCTAGGTGCTACTCAACTATTATATTCTTTAGATATGTGAGCTATGATATGAATAGCCACAGAAGTCCCTAATTGGGGGGTGGGGGTGCAGGAAGACCAGTATCCCAAGGAAGAGAAAATAGAATATAGTGATGGAGAGATAAATGGAAAGACAGAATAGGAAGATCAGTTCTAGAAGGGAAATGAGAGGGCAGGGCAAAAGAGAAAATATGGGCAGGTACACTAAAGGCCTGTTGAAAAACCATATGGAAACCTACTACTTTACAAGTTCCTAAAATAGATGATCTATGAACGTAATCTAAGTGGAATCATCACATACTGAAGGAGACAATACCACACCTAGATACCTGCCACAAAACCCCAGTGCTGGCATGGGTTACATCTTTTTGAGTCATTGGCCAAGTGGCTCCCATAGACATATCTGAGAAATGTAATAAGCATTTACCAAAGCTATGGATTACTGGCCACAACCTGATGGTAAGGTTCTAATGCTAACCTATATCACCTATTTACATCATCAAACATCAAGAAATGGAGCTGGTACCCAAATAGAAACTAATTTTTTTCCTTTTTCGAGACAAGGTTTCTCTGTGTAGCCCTGGCTGTCCTGGAATCCACTCTGTAGACCAGGCTGTCCTTGAACTCAGAAATCCTCCTGTCTCTGCCTCTCAAGTGCTGGAATTGAAGGAGTGCGACACCACTGGCCAGCCCAAATAAATACTTTTACAGTGCTAGAAGGTACCATACTAGAGAAGAAAGTTAATCATCAGTATCACCCAGCTACAAACCCTATAACATACAACAACAGTGACCTGACTGCAAGGTATATTGCTATTACTGGAGTAAACAACCAGTTTTTTCTTGGATTTACCATGAGATGGAATCCATGACACTGATTTAAGTGGCCATGCACTTGAAATTGGTCATGTGTGGGGCTATCATCCTTGCAGCCATCTTGAGCCATATACCCTGACAAGAGACTTGATTACAATAGCCTTCAACAGCTGAGCACACTCATATAACATCTTGATTTTAGATACCCAGGATCTTCCCTTGGGTGTGTGAGACTTAAAGGTGTGATTTAGAGCTGAGACTTAAGAGCATGACTTAAAGTGTGGTTTAGAAATAAGACCTAAGGGCATGACCTAAGGGTGTGACTTAAGGGCGTGACTTAGAGGCGTGGTTTAGAAGTTAGACATATAAAAGGCAAGAGGCAGGCAGAAGAGAGATCAGAGAACCAGACAACAGATTACTTGACATTAGTACAACTTGGAGTTAGGCACTTAGCACTTGGAGAAGAAACTTGGAACTTGGAGGCACTAGGGACTAGGATCAAGGGACTAGGAACTCAAGACTTGGGACTTGCACTAGGAAAAAAGACTGAAGAATAAACGGGATTGAATCACACTCTGTCTGGTCTCCATTCTTCAAGTCCATCCTCACTCTCTTGCTGAACCCCGACCCGTGGACCGGAGGAGCAGCTTGGGGCAGTACAGGCTCTAACAGTTTAGCCCCCAAGGCTTTTGGCAGTGCGGTTCAAACATTGACAGCAGCTCGTGACATTTTGGGCCCCAAGTGTGGGGCAGCACAGGCTGCAGCAGTCATGGGTCTAGGAAAACATCATCTTCTGTTACTCTACTAAAGGAACACTGCAATAAATGACTGCCATTGGCATGTTGCTACACCCATAGATCAGTGCCTCACTCAGCCAGCATCACAGAAGCTTTTCCTTGCAGTAGACAGTAATTAAAACAGAGACTGGCAACTGCACCATGTGCAGAGGACTTTGGAACACTCAGTCTACATGGGATATCTTCATTAAATTTCTCCATCCCCAAATCTCAAGGGTCTCTGCAGACCAAGGTGGAAAGACTATAAGGCCATAAGCAATGGAAGACTCCAAAGAAAGAACATCTTCCAAGCACAACAATAATGCACATATGAACTCATGGAGCCTGTGGTAGCACACAAAAAAAAGATGTGTCCAGCTTCAAGCAAATGAGGTCCCAGCTAAGAGGGTAAGTGGACATAGAGTCCTACCCCTAAACAAGAATCTGTTTGTATTGATAACTCCTGTAATAGTCAGTTCTCTCCAATGGAGTGGCACTGGATATATCAACCACATGCCAGGGCAAGCCCCTAGCCCAGAATTAGTCGACCAAGACAAAAAAGGCATATATTTCTTTTCCTCTCTCTCTCTCCTCTCTCTCACCCCTATCCTCACCCCTGGCCCCTCTCCTGGCCCCTCTCTGCCTAGGCCTGTGTCTGTGTATATATATATTTTTTTTTGTTTATTTGTGAAATTGATATTTTTGTTAGTTTGGAGTTTTAGTTGGTTGTTGGGTTTTGTGGGGAGCTTGAGAGAGAACATGAAGTATGTACAGAGGTGGAGGGGGTCTGGGAGGAGTTTGTGGAGGAAAAAACAACAGGATCAAAATATAGTGTTTGAAAAAATTAAATATAAATAAACAAATGGTACTTACAGGAGCATTAAATATTAATATGCAATAAAAAAAGACAATTTTTCTAGTCCATCACCTTTACTACTCAGCCAGAACTATTGCTTCGAAGACCTGCATTACATATTGAACTTAATGACAGTACAGAATGTACTTGTTTTATCATTTTATCTCTAATAAATAATAAGAGGTAGCAAGGGCATAGCTATAAGCAGTAAGAAACACTTCTATAGAAAGTACGGCTGGAAATGTAGCCTGGTATAGTTTGCCTACCATGCACCAAGCCTTAAATTCAATCCCCAGGATTGAGTCAAACAATGGCAATACCAACACCCAAGAGGTAAAGACAAAGATTACCATTCACCAATCTATGTGGGGCTACAAGAGACAGTCTCAAGACAAAAGAAAATGAAAGAAAGTGAGGTGGGGGAAGGGAGAATTAAATAGGAGTTTTAGTACCATAAAGCAAGCCTCAGCGTTGAGTTTTATTGTATTACCAATTTTGTGGAAAACTATAAACATAATGTATGAATTCTAAACACTAAAATGGGAAGGAGGGCCTAAAATTCCTGAACAACTAAGCAGTACATTCCAAAACAAAACATGATAGGTTACCAGGCCAGCAAGCTTTAGTGATCATGCTAAATAATAAAAAACAAACTTCTTCTCTCTTTTTTTCAATCTTAGAGACTGAACCCAAGGTGTTCAGATACTAAACATTGGCCCTACCACTGGCGCTATATACCCCCAGGAGGCGGGGACAGACCGTGAAATTTTAGAGAGCGAATAGCCTGTAACAGTGCAGAAATATGACCGCCAGGAATCCCTGCACTGGTGAGGCAGAGGCAGGTGGATTTCCTTGCGCTCCAGGCCAGCTATCATACAAAGTTTTAGGTCGGGTAGGACTACATATAATAAAACCTTGTCTCAAAAACAACCAACAAAATATTTTTAAAGTCAATAGCAAACGTTTTAACCATCACACTTTTAAATTAGAATACTAGTAACTTTGGCAATAGAAACAGTGACGCTCCCACCCCTCCCGCCCTTTTTAAACGCAAAACTCAAGTGGGTGAAATACAGCGGAGATTGGTGCTAACCTAAGCATACCGAACCTATCAAAAGTGTCTCCCAGGCACCGAATTCCTGCAATTCTAACTTAAGTTTTATAAGCAGTGCTAGTTAAATCACCAACTGTGATTTAACTAGCACTGCTGTACTGAGTGCAAGAATAAAAAAACAAAACAAACAAACAAAAACAAAAAAGTTTGCTAAGTCTTCTCTGAGAGCACCTGACCAAAAGCTTGCCCGGCTCAGCCACACCGGCGGCTGCCTTCTGAGTCCATTAGGAAAGCATCAGAACTGAGTCCAGCTGCTTTCACTGCTGAGCAGAGAACACCAAGTTCTAGCCCGGGCTAGACCGCCTACCTTCACCGCCGCATTACAACCGCACAACACGCCCTCTCTCCCTGGCAGTTCACATGCCGCATCGAACTCGCATTTATTAAGCGCCCACTGTCTACCCCGCATCATGGTTCCCCCCCAAGAACAGCACAAAGAAATGGCCTCAAGACGGAGGAAAGAAAAACGAAAGGATCATCTGCTAGGGCCAAGAACCAACCCGAGTGAGGGTCGGGCTACCTGCTACCTCCCGGATCCGGACATCTCGACCCAAGAGAGGCTCGGAGGGCGCACAGGCCCAGCCTTCCTGGAGTCGGCCGCAGAAGGGTTGGTCGGCGCCCCAGACCACACAGGCGTGGCAGTCCGGAGCAACACTACCTCGGATCGGCTCCGCGGAGGCCGGCGAGCGAGCTCCCGAACCCGGAGGGCCAGAATGGACTGTCGGGCCGCCTCCTCCCTCCCAGCTGACTGCCGTGCACCGCGGAGCGCCCAGGCCCGTGCCTCCCTGAGGTGATCAAACCGAGGCCGCCACCCTTCCCGCTCCGTCCGGACCAAGAAGCGGTTACCTGCGCCGCTGGCGGAGGTCCAGACGCCACCCGAATGAAAGGGATGAAAGTGCGGCCTCCCCTGAGGGTTTTGGGAATCTTTGGAAGACTTGTTCCGCACTAGGTGACAGCTGTTCGCTGCGCACGCGCACCGGGCGCCACCACGGGATCCCTCCGCCGCTCCCCTCCCTCCCAGCTCCTAGGTGGGCGGGAGGCCGCTCGAGCGCGTAGGCGGGGCCGACTGGCTCTCTCTGCGTGTGGTGCACGCGCCCCCACGTGACCGCCGGGCCGGGCGCTCTCTGGGTCACGTGGGTTTCTAAACTGCTTAAAGGTGCCCGACACTTTAAGCCGAGACTTCCGCTTCTCGCTTAGTCTAAGTTGGCTGCACTGTGTTTCCTTTTGCCTCGGGGACAGGCACAGCTCTTCTTACTCTAAGTAGGAAAACACTGAAAAAGCAGAGCAGGCTGGTGCACCGATCTTTGTCGGATCACTCGCCGTGTTCTCACGGGGCTGGATCTGAAATAAAATACTACGCAAATCACGCGCCTGCCGAGACTCGATGCGAGTCAATGGGAACCCTCGGTGCAAGAACGGCCTGCTGAATTTTTACCTTTCGTAAAGATGGTCTGGAAGGCCAGGCCCACGATGACATGGTCCTGTGCCGGTACACCAATGGACTGCACCTCTGAGCCTCCTTAACTTCAGTCGGAGATCCCAAGTGAGCACAGTGTTCCCAAATTCCTAGCAACCAGCCAGCGCTTGAGCGAAAAGGCCTAATTCTTAGACTAGAGAATTCTTGGTTAGGGAACCTGAGTTGAGTTACCTTGCTACATGTCTGTGTAAATCTGACTTCCAAGACAGCAGAGGAGTCACTGACTTCAAACTCTTGCTGCCACATAGGTGGCTAAACACTAAGTGCTCTGCAAGGCTGAGCAGTTTTTACTGTCCCACATTTCCCAGTTGGGTCTTTTGTTGCATTTCTTCTAATAATTAAGACTGACCAGGTATATACAAAAGTGAGCACACAGGGCCATCATAACGTGTTGTTTTGTTACAAAAAAAAAAAAAAAAAAAAAAAAAATCTAGTGATGTGATGGCGCATAACTAGAACCCAGGACTTGGGACGTAGAGATCAGAGGATTAGGAATTGAAGGTCATTCTCAGCACAAAGTAGACTTGAAACTTAGCCTGGGCTACGTGATAACGCTGTCTCAAAAACTGATCACCACTTTTTAAAAAACTACCTCAGCATGTACATTTAAAACGTACTTAAATTTGTGTTTCTTTTATTTGGGAACACTGTAAAGACAGATGGAATTTAGTTAATTAACTGAAAGAGAATGAGATTTAGAAACCGTATTTCTTCAACTGTTAAAAACACATCTTAGAGTTGGGGGAAAAAAAAACAGTACTGAACTTTCCTAACTTATATAGTCAACTGATAATTTATGTGTGTATTATAGAGATTGCCAACCATCCTCCAAGGCAATTGAATATACTAAAACCATAGATACATATCTTAAAATTTACAGCATTTTGTGAACTAGAAAAATTGCACGTATATTAATTAAATAGTTGAAATGGTTCAATTACTCTTATTATCATTGTTAAGCAGAGAGACTGAAAAATATATCAAGCCCAGTGTACCGGCACACACTTTTAATCCCAGCTTTTAGGAGACAGAAGAAGACAGATCTCTAAATTCAAGGCCAACTGGATTTACAATGTAGATCAGTGTGAGCTGCAAGGATAAACATGAGAAACCTTATCTCAAAAGAAAGAAATAAGAGGGGGTGAAAAAAGAAGTATATCCACAGTTGTGTGAATTAAATCAGTCTGAAAGAGACAAATACTTCATCTCACTTATGAGCCCTAGATATTGTATACACACACACTCAGCATACATATTAATGACATGAAAATAAAAGCAAGACTGCCTTGGGAAAGGAGAAGACTAATGAGACCAATGAGTGAGAGTGCAATCTAGGAAGGTGAGCTTAAAACATAAGAAAGTAGCTTTAGTCACCTCTGTATAACAGAAGTAAAAGTCAATTATCAAAAGTGTTCCATCTGCCCTCCACACCCCTGTACACACACACACACACACACACACACACACACACACACGCACACACACACACACACACACCCTGGTTTGGCAGTATGTCTTAAATCTCAACATTTGGGATACAACATGCCAGGTGGATCTATTGAATTCAAGGACAGCCTAACCTTGATCAAGTTCCAAGACAGCAAGGGGTGCAAAGAGATACCTTATACCAAAAGCAAAACAAAAAACAGAAGTTTTTTCAAAGCCTGCTGGGTGTAGTGCCGCAGGACATTGTGGTCTCAGCAATTGTCTGTGGGTCTCCATGAGTTCAAGGCCAGCCGGACTATGTATAGGTTAACTGGAGCTAAATAGTAAGACCCTGTCTTTAAAAAGAAAGGAAGGGAGGAAAAGAAGAAAGGAAGAAAAAGAAAGAATTGTAAATAGTGCATATGTATGTGTGTGTTTGTGTAAAGAAAAAAGTGACAAATTAAAAAAAAAAAAAAAAGGCAAATCAAAGTACAACATGTATGCCCAGTCATAAAGGAGGCAAAGGGGGAAGAAATAAAACCCAAAAACCAAAGGACTAAAGAAGCTGTCTGCTGTATTAGACTGGAAACCTAGTGTCCTAGAACAGAAAGCCTGGAGACCTGAACTCCCATCCCTTCACACTTGCAGAAATACAATGCTGCACAAGTAGCATTTGTTTTAATATAGCAAGTTACATTGTCCTGCGTTTGTTGTTGTTGTTGTTGTTTGGGATGTTTGATAATTTGTTTGTTTGTTTGTTTGAGACAGGGTTTCTCTGCTTAACAGCCCTGCCTGTCCTGGACCTTACTTTGTAGATCAGTCTAGCCTTGAACTCTCAGAGATTCACCTGCCTCTACCTGCTAGTGCTGGGATTAAACATAACACCACCACACCTGCCTGGATTCTCCATTTTTAAATCAGAAGGTTTATTTTCCTGAATTCACTTAGCATTTTTGAAATAATACTCAAAGGCCCCAAGTTACTGCTTGAGGCTTTTTTTATGGAACCTAAAGGATGGAGGGAATGATGATGGTGGTGGCGAGGATGAGGATGATGATGAGGAGGAGGATTATAATGATGATGTGTCTCTTTGGGGGGGGTTCTTTTTTGAAGCAGGATCTTCTTATGTAGCTGTAATGGCTACTTTTGTCAGCTTGACTACATCTGGAATCAACTAAAACCCAAACAGCTGGGCTGTGAAAGATTTTTCTTGCTTGGATCATTTGAAGTGGATCCTTTAGACTCAGACTAAATCTGGTGTGCACCTTCTGATGGCAATCCTTATAAAGGAAGAAGAAACCTTTTTTTTTTTTTTAAGATTTATTTATTTATTTTATGTTTGTAAGTACACTGTCACACTCTTCAGACACACTAGAAGAGGGCATCAGATCCCATTACAGATGGTTGTGACCCACCATGCTGGGAATTGAACTCTGGACCTCTGAAAGAGCAGTCCATGTTCTTAACTGCTGAGCCATCTCTACAGCCCAGAAGAAAGCTTTTGCTTTTTGCCTTCTTTTCCACTTGCTCATGCTGAGGCTTTAGAACACACTCTTTCAGGATTTCAGCATAGGCCAAAGATCAGCTAGAATCTCCAGCCTCGAGGACTGTCAACTGTCAGATTCTTGGCCTTCCTGTCAGGAGACAGTTATTTTTGGACTAGCCTGTAAATCACTCCAATAAATGACAGAATGTGCACTCGCACACAAATGCACACACACACACACACACACACACACACACACACCCCTATTCATTCTATCAGTTCAGTACCTTTAGAGAATTCTGACTAATACAATAAACCATCGTGACTTTGTATGTGAAGTGAGCCTCTAGCGTCAGTGTCACGTGCTAAGTACACAGTCTTGAGTCACCAACGTCTAGTAATTCTTAATTCTTTTTTAGGGGGGGAAGGGGCGGTTCAAGGCAGGATTTCTCCATATAGCCCTGCCTGTCCTGGAACTCACTCTGTAGACCAGGCTGGCCTCGAACTCACAAATATGCCTGCCTCTGCCTCCCAAGTGCTGGGATTAAAGGCATGAGCTACCACTGCCCAGTGTAATTCTTAATTCTTAATTCTTAAAATGTTCCTTTGCCTGTAAATCCTGTCATTGAACTGCACAGCCTGTTCTGAAACCAGATCTCACCACCTGTTCTTAATAAGCCAATTAAAAGGGGAGGGGGAGTGGGAAATAAATTTATTTATTTATTTATTTATTTATTTATTTGAAAACAGAAAAAGTGGATTTATTTAATGTTCATTGGGAAGAGAGATTAAAAAAAAAAATCAGTGAGTTCCCTGAGATTAAAATTTAAGTAGAGAACCAAGATATGCACATCTAAGCACTCACCATCAAGACTTGTTTTCAGCAACCATCGTTGATTAAGCCTCATTCTTATGCAATTGGGCAGTCTGACAAATTGCTAAAACTATGAAATCTCTTTCCTGGAAAGTCCCTAGCCTTTTCCTGATCCCAGCATGAGTTTCCTATTTCTTTCAGGTCCATTGTTTCAATAGTCTGAAAGTCAGATTGAGAGACATGTTGTCTCTTTATAATATATTCATTTCTTCCCGACCTATTACTCTACCTTGAAACACGACTTTTCTTCCTAAGACCACCAAAGATTTCAGGAAGTATCCCTAACTGTTCTCTTGGATGTCCCCAATGTGGATAGGACCTAAGGAGACCCAAGAAGCTGTATGCTTCTATTTTCCTGTCCCCATCTCTCAGACTGTCTAACCTAATCAACAGGTCCCCATTTAATGAATGGTCCATGTAGCCCTCTGAGTGTCTCAGAGGTTCCATGTCTTTCTTCATTGTTCCTCTGCCATATTGCTATCTGTTATTTGATAGCTCAGACATCCAACCGCAGCAAACAGCCCACTGCAGATCACACGGTTCCAAGAGGGGGAGGTTTATTCAGGAGATAAGGCAAAGGTGGGGGGAAGAAGATGGAAGAAAAGAGAGGAAAAAGAGTAGAGGCCGGCCATGACCTCGTGGAGGTGGAGGGGGGGCAGAGAGGCAAGAGAGATTAAGAGAGTAAGAGAGAGAGGGCAAGCAGTGGACCAGGCCTACCTGGCTGTTGCCAGGTAACTGTGGGGAGAAGCATACCTGGCTGTTGCCAGGTAACTGTGGAGGTGGAGTTTAGACAGAATACTAACACTATTCTTAACCCCACCCAAGGTATCAAACTTTCCCCTGACAGCTTTCTCATGAACAATAGAGGCAGCTTTATTAAAAGAGGGGAAAAGGAAAAGTATTGTTTTCAGAGAACTAGAAACCAGGAGATAGTTTTCTACTGTGGTCATGAACTTTTCTTTAAGCCCTTCTGAAATTACTAAGGCTTTGGTTTGGTTTGGTTTGGTTTGGTTTGGTTTGGTTTGGTTTGGTTTGGTTTGGTTTGGTTTGGTTTGGTTGTTGGTTGGTTTGGTTTGGTTTGGTTTGGTTTGGTTTGGTTTGGTTTGGTTTGGTTTGGTTTGGTTTGGTTTGGTTTGGTTTGGTTTGGTTCTCTGTTTTATTGAGCACTGTGTGTAGTCCAGGCTGGTCTCAAACTGTCTAACCCGTCTAGGCTAATCTTGATCCTCTTGCCTACACTTCCCAAATTCTGGGATTACAACTGTGAGCCACCACAACTGGTTGTTGTTGTTGTTGCTGTTGTTGATGATTTGCTTCCAAATGCTAATGTGCAGAGGGATGTCCTGGTGAATCACCAACATCATGTGTTATCCTAGCATTCTAGTCTCCATTCATTAGTTCATTAGTCACTGAAGAAACAACTGGGTACAGAGGAAAGCATATTCCCACATACTTCTCCTTCACTTCTCATACTTTTTCACAAAAGCCACTTGTGAATTAAGTCTGAGTTTGTTTATAAATTTGTTATTGGCTTATTTGGAAGTCTCCTATAGTCTAGGTGACCTTGACCTTTCTACATAGTTAAAGACATCCTCGACAACCCACTTGTGCCTCTCAAATCCTGGGATTGCAAGTATATTCCACGATGCTCAGCTCAATTTATAGAAATACCTTGCTCCAAAATTTGCTATATTGAGAAGCCAGAATCAAGCAACCTGCCTACTCATACCATGCCCTAGAAGTGACCTAATGTTGACTGGAAAATTACAAGCTTTTTTTATTACATAGTTGTTGCAGGATATTTGATTACTGTGAACCCTAAGATTGTGTTATTTACTGGAAAATAAAACTGCTTTTCGATATTGCGTGGCTCGGCCTTAGCTCACACCTTTAATTCAAGAGCTTTCTGCTTGAGTATTGTAAAACAGGGATAAATAAAGTCAACAATAGGTTAAAAGTCAGAGGAAGCAACCAGCTGACAGGAAGTGGACATAGGATGATTAAGAAAAAACAGAGCCTATCAGGGAATTAGGAGGATGGAAAGAGACATGTACAAAAGTAGAAGTGGGAAGAGTCAGTTTGAAGGAGGTTTTTGGTTACTGTGTGAGAGAGGAGAGCTTGCTTTGGGGATGTCAGCTGAGGAGTAAGCTCAGCTGAATGCTTTTCTTGCCTCTCTGAGCTAGCAGGCTTCCACCCCAGCATCTGGCTCCTGAGTCTTTATTGGTAAAATCGAACCTTTGAACCTTTGAGATTTTGTTAAAAATAACATATAGTCAAACTTTGAGTTTCTGGTCATGAGTCACTTTGGTACCCACTAGACGAGTGAACTTGACTCTGGAGAAGTTATGTATGCTAAAAGTATCTTCTGCTATCCCTCGCTACAGTTTCTTGTTATTTTATCAACTGTAAATACTGGGATAGTCAGTGTCTGGAGTGGAGGTTTTCAGTTTCTTGGTTCAAAGAACTGAAATAAGGACACACAGATTTCAAAGTAGCAAAGAAACTTTATTCAAAAGTAAAGTGATAAAATGGTTAAGAGTAATTGACAAGAATGACAGCAGGCCCCAGGAGTGAGAGAATATTCACTGGTCTACAGTTATCATTTGGGGTTTCTTTTTATTGGATATAAATGAAGAAGGGACTGGTTACTAAGAGGTGTAAAATGGGCTGGTCTCTAGTTTGACTGACATGTTAAGATTATATGACCTTTTTCTCTACTGTGCATGTCCCTCGCTATCAAACATCTAATTGTAATCATTCATAACCAATAATGCATAAGATGATAAAAACATTAACTCAGAGGGCAATTCGTCTTATTACATACTCATCTAAAATTAGTTCATGTCATATCAGCCTCTACCATGATTCCTACCCAGATAAAACTAAGAATGCATTTAAATAGAGACTTCCCTATTTTTGCGGATGTTAGGGGAGGGGAAACTTACTCCGTTGTTTTGTAGTATGTATATGTATGTGACTGGATTGTACATGGGGTTTTGGGTTACTGTGTACATTTTTTAGGAGAGTGATATGAAAGCATAGTACATGCAAGTTCAGGATCTCAGGCTGATGGGTGCACTATTGAAGAGGGGTTTGTACATATCTCCAACATTGCTTAAGTGTGCCCGCTTCAGTTGAACATACTATATGTTTACAATCTTAGCATTTGGGAAGACAGAGATAGAGGGATCAGGAAAACAAGGCAGCTTTGGCTAAATAAGGAGTGAGTCTGAGTTCACACCCTGGGTTCCATGAGACTCGATTTCAAATAAATAAATTAATAAAATAAAACAGTACTTAAGGATTGGCGATGCACATGCTTGAAAATTCTTCTTGTTCATTAACTCAGCAAATGAACACCCATTCATCATCTGCCTCATGCACTTAATTATTCAGCCCGGTACCGCTAGAGAGACATTTAAACAAGGTAGACCTGCCCATAAAGTGCCTCAGTGATGCCACTGGATACCATCACCACTGACAAAACTATTCCTATTGACCTAATTTCATTAGCTATATTTAACATAAGAAGATTATCTGCCTAGCAGCTGTACTGTTTTAATCCGATTAATCCCTTTTCACTTTAGATGATGTGTTTTATTTTTGTTTCTCT
>JANHMN010000004.1:70264973-70296942 GCA_030674055.1 Rhabdomys pumilio
CCCAGTGACATACCACCTATTTTTAGACAGACATTTACCAGTGCTCCCCAATGTCACGGATTTGAACATGTGCCATACTGACATGTAACAGTGCTTAAAATGTCCCACATATGAACACACGTCTATACACACATCTAGCATTCAGAAACTTAATGCTGACATTTGATGCTTTGCAAAATGTCACATGTGTGAACTTTCATGCCCATACCAACATGTGATGGCATTCAGAAAATTCCTCATGCCAATGCTGACATGTGACAGTGTTCAGAAACATACTGGGTGTAAACATGTCTGCCCATATCTACATATGATGGAGCTCAGAAAGGTTCTACTTGTGAACACACAAGCACAGAATGACACATGACTCTGCTCAGAAATGATATGTACGTGAACACATGTGCACATAATAATATGTAACCATGCCCTGAAACTTCACAGGTGTGAACATACATGACCTGTGATAGAGATTATAAACATCCCTCATATGAACACATGTGCCTATGCTAACCTGTGACTCTGCTCTGAAATGGCAAATATATGAACATAGGTGTCCATGCTGACATGTGATTGTATTTGGAAATGTCTTACAGGTAAACATGTGGGCCCATGCTGACATGTGACAGCACTAGAAATGTCTAGAGTATGAACATATGCATGTACAACATGTGACCATGCTCATAAACATCAGACCTACATGTGAAAGTACACATAAATGTCACTTGTATGAACATATATGCCCACAATGATGTGTGCCACTCAGAGTGATCATGAAGTGTGAATATGTGTGCCTATGTCAATATATAATGGTACTCAGCAATGTCCTGCATGTGTTCCCAAGGTGCCATGAGTGTCTTCATGCCTGCAGTGTACTAGGACAGCCATGTAGTGGTTTGGGAAAGCCTGTTGGCTCACAGGCTGGGCATGTCTGTTTGTACAGCTGCTGTGTCATAGGTCTGCCACTTGGAGAGGCACATCTGTTCACATACCTGCTGTTCCCCAGTGTTGCCATGTGGGGGCCTAGACATGACTGTCCACATGTCTTCCATGTCCAAGTGCTACTGTATTGAAGCATAGTCACATGTGTTCATGCACCTGCCAATAATTGGAGGGCTGGGAATAACTATGCATGTCAGCATTGTCATGTGGTGACATGAGCATCCTTGGCCACATGCCTGGTGTTTCCCAGCACTGCCATATAGTGGCTTAGGCATACCTGTTTGTGTGCCACCCATGTTCCAGTGCTACCAAATGTCGGCCTGAGCACACCAGTTCTCACACTTGTAGTGTCATAGGGCCACCGTGTGCTGGCCTGGGGCTTGCCTGTTTGCACACATCCCATGTACTGATGCCACCTGTCTTAGTTAGTCTTTTACTGCTGTGAACAGGCACCATGACCAAGGCAAGTTTTATAAAAGGCAACATTTAATTGGCGCTGCCTTACAGGTTCAGTCCATTATCATCAAGGGTAGGAACATAGCAGCATCCAGGCAGGCATGGTACAGGAGGAGCCAAGAGTTCTACATCTTCATCTGAAGGCTGCTAGTGGAAGACTGACATCCAGGCAGCTAGCATGAGAGTCTTAAACCCACATCCACAGGGACACACCTACTCCAACAAGGCTATACCTTAGAACAGTGCCACTCTCTGGGCCAAGGATATACAAACCATCACAGCATCACACATCAGCCTGATAATACCTGTTTGCACACTTACTCTGTCTCAGTGCTAACCATGTGGCTGCTTGGACATGTCTGTTTGTAAGACCGCATTGTCACAAGCCCACCACATGACAGGCTGGGAACATCTGTCACATTCATGCCATGAACCAACACAGTGAAACAACAGTCTGGCTGTACCTATTTGGAAACCTGCTATGTCCCAGTACTATGTCCCTTCACACAGTTGACTGGGCATGGCTGTTTTCATGGCTGCTTTGTCCCAGAGTCACCAAAAGTGGTGGCCTGGGCATGCCTATTTGCAATGCTGCTAAATCCTAGAACCGCTATGTGGTAGTCTAGGCACGCCTGTGCAGTGTCCAAGCACCATCATGTAATAATCTGAGCATACCTGTTTGCATCCCTGTTGTTTCCTGGGGTTGCCTTGTGGCAGTCTAGTCACACCTATTTTTATGCCTGTGTGTCCCAGTGCTGCCATGTGGTGAGCTGTGTGTAACCTTTTCATAGCTATGTGACCTAGTGCACAACTATTCATATGCCAGCTATGTATGTCCCGGTGTCCACACCTGGTGGCATGGTTCCACTTATTCATTCATCTGTTGTGGCCCAATGCTGTAAAGTGGAGGCCTGGCTATTCCTCTATGCACACCTGTCTTGTTTCAGGACTGCCACAAACAGCCTGTCCATGTTTGTGTGCACACCTACCATGTCCCTTCAATGCCAACAGTCAACACGAATACACCTATTCATCACAATGCTGTGTCCCAGCACCAACACAGCTGCCTGAGCACAGATGTTTGTACACTTGGTGGGTCCCAGACCCACCATGCAGTGGCCTGTGTACATTTGTTCATGTGTCTGTCTAGTCCAAGCACTACCATATGGTAGCCTGGATGAGTGTGGGGCAGTGGGGTGTGAGAAGCAGCTGGGTACCCAGTCAAGCACAGGCCTCAAACCCTGATAATACCCTAATGGGATGGTAGGTGTTCAGCTTTGCTCCTGGGCCCTGGTTCCTTTCACTTATTCACAGCCCCTCCCAAAGAAAGGTTTGTTGCCTTAGGTCACAAAGCACAGGTAGAGGGCATGACTACAGGCCGCAGAGCCTCAAGAGATCTCCATATTAATGAGAGACCTAAAGGCCAGAGGGCATAGCCAATTAAGCATTCCTTCCCAGACCCTCATCCTTACAAACGGTATTTAACTTCAGGTCCGCCTTGAGGGTATGGGATACAACTACATCTACTTTCCACCATGACAATAAATCTTTTAAAATCATGAACTTTCTCTTGTCTTCAGCCACAGTGGAGAACATTCACATGCCTCCAGGTCACAGCATCATAATGTGGTGGCCTGGTTATGCTTGTTTTTACAGATGTCATGTCTTAGTACTACCAGCTAGCTGCCTAGACACATTAACTCACATATATGCCATGTCATAGTGCCACCAAATGATGACCTGTGTACTCCAACTCTTATGACTTCTACTTCCCAAGCCAGCATGCAGTTACCTGGCAATACCTGCTTCATGCACTCTGTGTCCCAGCATCATCCACCTGTGGTGGCATGGACATACCTATTCGCACACCTGCATGTCCCAGTACTACCCCTTTGAAGTACGGGTACACCCATTCATACACATGCTGGGTCTCAGTGTCACTATGTGTTTACATGTCTATCATGTCCCAAGGCCATCAAGTGGCAGCCTTGGAATGCCTGTGCACATGCCTACCATGTCCTAGTGTCACCGTCTTAGAGTTTCTATTGCTACAATAAAACATGACCAAAAAGCAAGTTGGGAAGGAAGGGGTTTATTCAGCTTACACTTCCATATCAATGTTTATTATCAAAAGAAGTCAGGACAGAAACTCAAGCAAGGCAGGAGCCTGGAGGTAGGAGTTGGTATGGAGACCGTAGAGGAGCGCTGCTGACTGGCTTGTTTTTTATAGCTTGCTCACCAGATTTTGGGGAGGCATTTTCTTAATTGAGGGTCTTTCCTCTTTGATGACTCTAGCTTGTCATTTCCTAGCACTATTGTGTTGTGGCACCTATACATATGATTGCAAGTGAGGTGTGTCCCACTGTTGCAGACCACGCTGCCCCAAGTTGGGCACCAAAAATGTTGCGGCCCGTGCTGCCCCACACTTGGGGGCCAAAATGTCGAGAGCCGCTCTGTCAATGTTTGAACCCGAACTGCCAAAAGCAGTCTAAGTTGTTAGAGTCTACACTGCCCCAAGCTGCTCTAGTCTGTGGGTCAGAGTTCAGCAGGTGAGAGAGTGAGGATGGACGTGAAGAATGGAGACCAGACAGAGTGTGATTCAATTCCATTTATTCTTCATTCTCTCTTCTTCTCTCCAAGTCCCAAATCTTGACTTCCTAGTCTGTGCCCTTCCCCCAGGCCTGAGTAGGTCTGCAAGTCATTGACCACAACAAGACCAAACAACAATAGGACCTAGAAGGAGGCATTGCCTTGCCAGTCTTGGTGCCCTGAGGTCTGCTACCAAGCTAAGAAGAATGGACTGCCTGCTGAGCTAGCCTTGATACCTTCTGGACTACTATCTCCTCACCTAGTCCCTGGGCGGTACCGAGAAGAGACTCTGGGGGTGGGGCTTCCCCTTTATATGTGAAAGCAAATTATTAAACTTTGGGCCTTGATCAGAATACTTTGTCTTGGCCCCACATTTCTCTCGTCCTCCTTCCCATTAATTCCTAGGCTTTGTCTCAGGAGAACCTGGTGATCGTGGCTGCAGGCAGCTATACTAGTCCCTAGTGCCTCCAAGTTCCAAGTTTCTACTCTCAGGTTCAAGTGTCTAATACCTAATGCCTAATACCTAATACTCTAATTCTCTGTTCTTCCTCCAAGTGCCAAGTGCCTAATACCTACTAATTTGCTCCAAGTTGTATTCTCTAATTCCAAGTGGCACTGTGTCAAGTAATCTGTTGTCTGGTTCTCTGATCTCTCTTCTGTCTGCCTCTCACCTTTTATATGTCTCACTTCTAAGCCACACCTTTAAGTCACACCTTTAAGTTATGCCCTTAGGCCTTGTCTCTAAATCTAATCTCTAAGTCACCCCCTTAAGTCTTGGCTCTAAATCACACCTTTAAGTCTCACACACCCAAGAGAAGATTATGGGTATCTAAAACAAGATGTTATCAGAGTGTGCTCAGCTGTTGTAGGCTAATGTAATCAAGTCTCTTGTCAGGGTATATGGCTTAAGATGGCTGCAAGGCTGATAGCCGCCTTCTGTTGGCTCCCTACATCCCACGACCACTGTGTAGTGGCACCGGCTCATCTCATTGCATGGCAGCTGTGTCATAACACAGCTAAGCACATGGCATTGTGTGCACACCTGCTTGCAATGGTATGGTGTCCCAAGGCAGCCAAGTGAATGCAAGCTTGCCTGTTCACATGCTTGCCATGTCTTAGTCTGTAAAGGGTAATATTTCTAAATGCAGCTCCCGACCCAGGCTTGTTCTTAAGTGGCGTTCATCTTCCCGACTAGAAGTGGCTAGAGGCCAAGAGTGGATCCATAGACCGCAGCTCCAGGCAGCCAGAAGCACAGGCCCTGGCACCCATGAGATGCTAACACAGTGGCTGGCTCCACCAATCCACCACGATGTCCACAGTCCTTGGCTGAGCCTAGACTATCCTATGATCCACTTGGTACCTGGTAGAAATGAGGTTCTAAAGCTTAATTATCTAAAGGCTTTATGTGGGGAGTCAACAGAAATCAGCTATCATCCTTGCAGCCATCTTGAGCCATATGCCCTGGCAAGAGACTTGATTACAATAGCCTACAACAGCTGAGCACACTGATAACATCTTGTTTTAGATACCCAGGATCTTCCCTTGGGTGTGTGAGACTTAAAGGTGTGATTTAGAGCCAAGACTTAAGGGAGTGACTTAGAGATCAGATTTAGAGACAAGGCCTAAGGGCATAACTTAAAGGTGTGACTTAAAGGCATGGCTTAGAAGTGAGACATATAAAAGGTGAGAGGCAGACAGAAGAGTTCAGTACAACTTGGAGTTAGTTATTAGGCACTTGGAAGATCAGTAGTATTAGGCACTTGGCAGGAAGAACTTGGAATTAGACATTAGGCAGTAGGTAGAAGACACTTGGAATAGAGAACTCAGAGGCACTAAGGACTATGAACTAGGAACTCAAGACTTGGGACTTGGAGAGAAGAAGAGAGACTGAAGAATAAATGAGATTAAATCATACAAAGCATGTGTGCTGTGTCTCAGTACCCCCATTTGGAAGCTTAGTAAAAGACTCTTTACAACTGTGCCCTGTCTGACTGTCACCAACTGGTGTCACAGGCTTTGACCTGCCATATTCCAGGACTGTCAAATGGTGGTGTGGCCATGTCTTTTCAAATGCCTGTCATGCCTTATCACAGCCACATGGAGGAGAAGTAATGACTGTTTACATACCTGCTGTGTCCCAATGCCATGACTTTGGTGGCATGAACATAATTGTTAGCACAACTGCAGTGTCCCTGTGCCATCACATGTTGTGGGCTCACTTACTTTCATACAAGCCATGTCCCAGCAGTATCATGTGTCATCACAGAGAAGTCTTTTGCAGCCATGTCATGTCCCAGTGCCTCCAAGTGGTGGTTCAGGCTGGCCTGTGTTTATGACTCTTATGTCTTAGTGTCATCATGAGACACCTGGGCATACGAGTTTGTACATCTGCTGTGTCTCAGATCCATCACTTGGTGGGCTAGGCATACCTGTTTGCACACATGCTTTGTCTCAGAGCCACAGCATGGCACCACAGGCCTATTCTCAAGTTAACTGTGTCCCAATACCACCATATGGCACCAGTGGTATGTCTGCACCTCTGTTGTTTCTAAGAATAGCCATGTGGCAGCACAGACATGCCTGTTTCTATACTTCCCATGCTCCAGCACAAACACATGGTGACCAGGGTATACCTATGGTGTTCTAAAACAACCACCTGGTAGCCTGGCATGCCATTTTCCATGTGTTCCATATTACAGCACTGCCACATGGAGTTGCAAGCATACCTTTTCACATATCTGCTATGTACCAGCACTTCTGTCTGAGTCATTGTTGTATTGCTGTAAAGAGACAGCATGATCAAGGCAACTCTTATAAAAGGATGCATTTAACTTGCTTAACATTTCAGAGGGTTAGTCTATGATCATTATGGCAGGAAGCATGGTAGCAGACAGGCCAGCCTGGTACTGGAGAAGTAGGTGAGAGCTACATCCTGATCCTCAGGCAAAGAGATAAACACTACACCTGGCATGGACTTTTGAAACATCAAAGCCCACCCCTCATGATGCACTTCCTTCAATAAGGCCACACCCACTCTAACAAGGCCACACCTCTTAATCTTTCTAATCCTCAATTCTCCTCCCTAGTTAATATGCATTCAAATATATAAGGTTGTGGAGGGCTATTTTCATTCAAACCAACATAGCTACCATGTGGCATTCTGGGTTTGTCTCTTTGTTTTCTTCCATGTCCAAATGCTGCCACATGGCAGCCTAGGGTAGGTTTCTTTGTACCCCTACTGTGTTCCAGTGCCACAACTGCTACAACTCAGCAGTGGTAGCATACCTGTTTGCATGCTTGCCATGTACCAGTTCCATCACATACAGGCACAGGTAAACCTATTTACAACTGTGCCATGTCCCAGTACCACCAGGTGGCAGGATAACCTCAATTATTTGCACACCTGACATTTCCTAGCTCTGCTGCCTGATAGAGCTGGGCATGCCTGTTTGCACACCTGCTATATCCCAGGGCTTTCAACTGGTGGTCTGTGCACACTTGTTTGCAAGTGTGGTGTGTTTGAGAGCCACAATGTGTCTGTGCTGGCTCACCTAATCTCATACAATCTGTTTTCTACCTTTGCCACATAGCAGTGTGTAAAATGTCTGTTTGCATGTCGGCTTTGTCCTAACATCACAATGTGGTGATCTGGACATGTCTGTTGCACACCTGCTATGTCCTAGCACTGTGACTAGCATGCAATGCACAAGCCTGCTGTGTCTTAATACTACCATAAGCCATTGCAGGAACATCTGCCTTCCATGTACCAGCATCAAGTGGCAGCATGTGTTCACCTGCTTCCACACAAGCCATGTCCCAGCGCCACCAAGTGGTCACATGGGCTCACTTATGCCTGCTGAGTCCCAGCACCATCAGGTGGCATGCCTGGGCATGCCTGTCTGCATTCCTGTTGTGTCTCAGTGCCATCAGATGGTAGCCTGGGCATGCCGTTTTGTATTTGTGCTGTGTCTTAGACCACACTAGGTGTACAGGATTGCCTGTTTGTGTTTCTACTATGTCCCACAGTTCAACCTGGCAACCTGGGGTCACCTGACCTCATCTTTGCCATGTCTCTGCATTGACATGTGGTGGCATGAATAAGATTATTTACAATAGGGCCATGTCTCAGTGCCATATAGTCTGAGCTTGCCTGTTTGCACCTTCGCAAAACACAGACACTTGGCAGCACACACCTATTTGCGTGCCTACCATTGCTAGTTGTTCTAAGAAGTCCGACTGAAGCTCAGAACAGACCACTCCAGACCACACGGTTCCAAGGGCAGGAGGTTTATTCAGGAGATAGGGCAAAGGTGGGGAGAAGAAGGTGGAAGAAGAAGAGAGAAGAGAAGTAGAGGCTGGCCATGACCACGTGGAGAGAGAGGAGGGCAGGGAGGGACAGAGAGGCAAGAGAGTAAGAGAGAGGATAAGGGAGTAAGGGATTAAGAGATTAAGAGAGTAAGAGAGAGAGGAGGGGGCAAGCAGCCCCTTTTATAGTGGGCCAGGCCTACCTGGCAGTTACCAGATAACTGTGGGGAGGAGCATACCTGGCTGTTGCCAGGTAACTGTGGAGGTGGAGTTTAGACAGAATACTAACATTCCCCCGTTTTGGTTTAATTAAAAAAAAGAAAAATTAGAAAGAGGTGACGGCGAACCAGGAATAGGGACGTTGTGATATCTGGCTACTTCCTGCTGACATTGGGGGCGATGAGTCTCTAGGGGGAACCTAGAAGAATGGGTATGGGGGATGTTTGTCTGGTCTTTGGAGAGTTGGCTGTTTCCTGCTGTCCAGGGTCTATGGAGCCATCTGAGGATAGGTCAGAAGGAACAGGTCCAGTAGAAGCAGTTGTGTATGTTACAGGAGATGGGGCATCTAGAGGTTGCTTCTCTGGAGCTGTTCTGGATGTGCCTGGACTTGACAAGATGTAGGAAATAAGATTAAGTACATTTGGGGGAAAGAAAATTTTTCTATGATGTACATTTGAAACCCAGAGGGATCCCACCCTTTGGATAGATAGTAAGTGGGAACTTTAGGCAGATGTACTTACCTGGATGGTATCTATTTGGTCCTCGAGAGGTAGATCTAAGTGGATTTCCTGTAGCTTGTAAGTTTACAAAAGAGATAACAGCATGAGTTAATAACATGAGCAGATGAACCTTTGTTGGATGGTATAGTGGAATATTTTATTAGAGGTAGGCAAGTTTATAGGAACTCAGATAATATTAGGACAGTGGCATAGCAAGAGGAGGAAATATGAAGCATTTAATTGATAGCAACTGAGTTTAGGTAATGAGGTAACAGATTATATCTATGAAAGCTTAGCTGTCAATGTAGTCAGAAGTCTGAAAGGGTAAACAATAATCTACCAGTTATATCTTATTTTAAAAGATGACAGAGTCCACTAGCCAACAGTTCCCGTGGTGTCCATCCATAGTCTCTTGGGCGAAGTCAGTTTGGTTTCTAAGTGCAGAAGACTCAGGGCTTTTTCTCTGAGGAATGGATATTCGTGACATGAGAAATGACTTACCTTGGTTTAGCCAAGTCATTTGACTCAGGGCATCCAGTTTTGTCCACTACATCAGTGACAATATCATTGCATACAATCCAGTCTGTATCTTCTAGGTGTCCAAGTCTTCTGAAACCATCTTGGGTCAACTGTTACGGGCTTTGGGAATTCTGTCGACCATAAACTTAAATATATTATTAGCAGACTTCTGACAAGATTGAGAGCCATAAGGATTAATTGTAACTGAATAGAATTTAATAGCAGTGCTAAAAATCTATTAAGACAGGATAGGAAAGAGTCTTAAGTAGCTTTGGCAGGTTACATAGGTAGAGAAAAGCACATTTTAGTATTAGCAAGGAAACATTTGGCTGGGACCAGAATAAGAAAGCTGGCAATAATGGCATACGACCAAATGGCTGGCAGGTTGGGGCTATGGGCCCGCAGCTGAGGGCATAGTTGCTGCAGGTCGGGTCCACTGTGGCGGTAGGGCGGGGCTTCCTATTAGCAGCTGGAAGTCACTGCCCAGTGCCTTTGGCAGCTAGTCTGCAGTGGTTAAGGAAAAGCAAGCACAAGTCCCTTATCACAGCAGCGTTCGTGTTAGCTACTCTTGTGGCAGAGAGGGAGAGAGAGAGAATCTCCCTCGATTGTGTGGGCAGCCAAGTCCTTTGTTCAGGTGGCTGTGCACAGGGGAAACAAGTCTCAGACGCAGAGCAGAGCTAAGGAACATAGGAGAAGGGGGTAAGCAGGGTCTCAGACCCGCTACTTTTCAGGCAGACTGGCTAAACTAAATGGTCACAGCCAGCCGCAAATGACGGAGAAGGCAAAGTGGGAAGAGGCCTACATCAGCAGGCAGCAGACTGACCCTTGGGGGAGACACGCTAGGGACTAGAGCTTGGAGCCAGTGCTCCTGAGAGAGAGAGAGAACAGTTTGTCCAGGCCCGGCCTGGGGTACTCAGTTGCAAGAACTGTCTCAAGAGAAGAGGGAAACTGTCTCACCCAAGAGGAGTTCTAGAAAAAAGGGTCAGGTCAGGGAAGGGTTAGCTCTGAGCTCAAGTAGCAGCCTTAGGCACACCTCTTCACATGCCTACTAAATCCCAATGTTGCCATATGATGGCCTCAGTATGCCTGCATGCATACCTTTGTGTCCTAACACTGCTGTAATGCAGCCTGGGCAATACCTGGTTGCAGACAAGCTGTCTCCCAGCACTGTCTCATGATAGCACGGACATGTCTATTTGTATATCTGAAGTGTCCAGGTTCACTACTTATTGCCTGTGCATGCATGTTTGGATACTTGCTGTATGCCAGCATCACCATGTGGCCCCCATTGGTATTCCCATTTATGCCCTTGCCATGTCTGATTAAGGGCACATTGTGGTGGCCACATGAGTGTTCCAATGCCTGCTATTTCCAGCGCTACCACTTGGTGGCATGAGCACATCTGTTTGTAAACTTTCTCCATCCTAGACCCAGATATAGATCAGATTAGGCAGTTTCAGGGACTGAGGCTCCATCTCCAGCACTGAGAAGACAAAAATTATTTTTTTTTAAGGGAGAGGGGGAAAAGGAGAGAACAGAGAGGAAGAAAGAGTAGGAGGAAGAAGAGGAGGAGAAAGAGGAGGAGGAGAGGAAGAGAAAGAGGAAGAAGGAGGAGGAAGAGGAGGAGAAAAAGGAAAAAAGGAAAGGAGAAATGAAAAGAAAAGGAAAGGAGGAAAAGGAGATGCCCATGAGTATCAGAGCAGAAACTGTTTCCTCACGCTAGCTTATGGGGAATGTGTGTGTGTTCTCATTTTCTCTCTCTCTCTCTCTCTCTCTCTCTCTATCTCTCTCTCTCTCACTAAAGTTTTTGTTGTTTGTTCGCTTTGGTGTTTTGCACATGCTTTGAGCTTGTTTGCTTTTGAGTCAGGGTAAAACAATGAAGCTGTATCTGACTTGGAACTTGTTATGAATGAATACCAGACTGTCCAGTAATTCAAGGATACACCTGCCTCCTAATATTAATTGATTCATCATTTTTTGACTAAAGAATTTCACAGGAATAAAATTTTGATGAACATTTTGATTGTAAGAACTGCTACCATTAAATAGATTGCGATTCTTTTTAAACAAATATTTGTACGATCACTCACTATGGCCAGGCACTTTCTCAATACCAGTAATATGATGGTAAATATTTGTATTGTGGTAAATATTGCAGTCCAGCAGACAAGACAGAGAGAGACAAATCTATTTGGTGGAACAAATACATAAAATTTAAATAACTTAAATTATTCAACTCACACTAACTTAATGACTAAGTACCATTTTTAAAAAAAGACCACATAGGGCTGGCATAACAGCTGAGCAGGTAACAAATCTATATCTCCCTCTTCTCCCTCTGTTTTTTTTTTTTTTCATTTGTGGTGCTTAAGGTTGAATCCTGGGTGTTCTGTATTCAGGAAACACCCAAACACTGAACTACACTCCAGTCCCCGTAAATCTTTTAAGTACAGCCCATGAACTGAAAAATGACTAACTATATGAAGGAATTTATACAGACTGCAGTTGTGTTTCTTTTGCTCCTGGTGAGGAAAGCTACTATCATAGAAGAAGGGAAAAATGATGATGAACACAGAAACAGCAACTATAAACACCAAATTACTGCAGTTGATTGGAGAGTTGAGGGTTCACCTTCAAAGCTGTAGAGTAACGTTCATCTGGAAAAATTTGTATAGTACTATTATTTGATATTATGCTTAAATTGTCTTTAATTCTACTGATAGTCGAGAACAAGTTCTTCTGCCAGGTAAAGAATCCAGTTAACAACTAGTTACTTTCTAAATTTACAGCTATACAAAGATGTCATGTTCTGAATATGCAGCAAAACATACTCTAACGGCAAACATTTTTATATTCCACAGAACTTGTACATATAAATATGTAGTTAAGGCTCTGTTTACTTTTCTAAAGTTGTTTATTACTGAGATCCTGGTGTCATATAATATGATTGTAGGACAGACATGTAAAGTCCCAAAGTCCATTTTCACAGCTATGTTAAGTGTGGTTTACCATCCTCAGTACTATTGGTCCGGCACAGTTATCTCTATGCTGGCTTAATAATCCCCACTCATTATTCTCACCAAGTAAGCTTTTCTACTTTGACGGCAAGTTCTCTACAATATATTTTTTCCCCAAATGCCTAATTTTCAGGCATCATATCACTTATGGAGACATGACTGCCACCTAGTGGTGAGGTATGAGCTACACAATGGAGAAAAAGTTGCCTTTTTTTTTTTTTTTTTTTCAACATTTCCTTAGTCCGTACATATTCTGTAATCCTAGTACTCAGTAGATGAGGCCAGAGGGTTATTAGAATGTCAAGGACAGCCTGGGCTGAATAGCAAGATTTCAGTTTGAATAACACACACACACACACACACACATATGCCTGCACCCATGTTGTGTATTTATTGTCCAATATACTAAAAAGGTGGCCTAGAATTATTAGGTTCTTTTTATCATGTAGTATATAAGTGAAGATACAGACTATAAGTTTCAGGTTATAACATATGTAAAGAAAGTAACACAATAATTAAGTGATAAATGTTTTCTGAAAGACATGATAGTTATGCTTGATAGTTTTATGTCAACTTGAAACAAGCTGGAGTCATCAAAGAAGATGGACCCTCAATTGAGATAATGCCTCATAGAGTTAGGTTGTAGGCAAACCTGTAAGGAGAGTATTTTCCTAATTGATGATTGATGGGAGAGAGACCAGCCCATTGTAGATGAGGTCACGCCTAGGCTTGTGGTCCTGGGTTCTATAAGAATACAGGCTAAGGAAGCCATTAAGCGTAAGCCAGTAAACAACACCCTTCCATGGCCTCTACTACATAAGCTTCTGCCCCCAGGTTCCAGCACTGGTTGAGTTCCTATCGTGTGTGTGTGTGTGTGTGTGTGTGTGTGTGTGTGTGTGTGTTTGTCTAATTATTAGAAACAACACAGGGAACTGAAATGTAACCATAAAAGAACACTACATCCATGAAAATAGCACTTATTTTAAACTTTAAAATAAAAATGTATCAAATTGTTCACTCACATTTGAGGTTCCCAACTGATATTTTGGTATTTTGGTCTCACAAGGATACCATAGAATCATATTACTTTATAACTGTTGTGGTTTGTTCTGGCTGAAGATGGCATATGCATGTTCTAATGCACTCCACAAGAAGTGATAACACTGAAGGTACATTCAACAACCGAAAATATGAACCATGTCAAAAGCAAAGTACTTACTGCATCTTTCATATAAATGCCTAACTGTGTTCCAGGTTCAGACTTATTCTCAAACTATTCATGTTTTCCATACTTGAGAGTAATTTTTGGAAGGAAAACACGACATGTGCTCCTGTAAAATACCAAAGGTAGCTGTAAGACACACAGTACATGTGGGGCACATTACCTATGCATGAAAACTGTTTGGCTCAATAACCAGCCACTCCATGAACAGAAGACAATATGGTGTGTTAAACTGTTGCACTGAATCCAGAGATAAACTCACATAGCCACAGCCATCAGATGACAAAACATTGGAGAAAAGACAGCTTCTCGAACAAAGGGTGCTAGAAAATTGGATCCACACATGTCAAAAACTGAAACGAGATTCCCAGCCCTCACCCTCATAAAAATCACCTGAAAATAGATCAACCTGAAACTCTTAAAGTATTAGAGGAAAACATAAAAGAAACCACAAAACAGAAGAATAGATAATGACGTTCTGAACATGTCTCTAACAGCTCAGGAAATAATAGCAAAATTTCACAATTGCCATTGCATAGCATTGAAAGCTCTGCCCAGTAAAGTCTAGAGCCATCGGAATGAAGAGGTAACGTGAGAATAGGGAGACACTCTGCCAGTTGCTTCCCCAACATCTTCGTATATAAAAAAAAGACAAGAAATTCTATTAAACACCAAAATAATAATAATATTAATAAATGTCTTGATTGTTTTCAAAAGAAGTACAAATGGGCTGGGCTGTGGAGGCACACGCCTTTAATCCCAGCACTTGGGAGGCAGAGGCAGGAGGATTTCTGAGTTCGAGGCCAGCCTGGTCTACAGAGTGAGTTCCAGAACAGCCAGTGCTATCCAGAGAAACCCCGTCTCAAAACCTCCCCCCACCACAAAAAAGAGGGGGGGAAAACCCCATGGAATAACAACAAAAAATCAGGAATCAATAAACACTGCTCAGTGATTGCTGGAAAGTTTCCCAGCATCACAGGGTTGCCTAGGGAGGCAGCAATGGAATGTTGGCAACTGCAGGGGCAAAATGTGTGATTGTAGCTTACTTTTCATAATATTTATCTTTTTAAAACTTTCATTATTCTGGGGCCAGAAACAACTGGCTAGCTTCTGCTGATTAAAACTCGATGTTTAACAGTGTGTGTGTGTGTGTGTGTGTGTGTGTGTGTGTGTGTGTGTTGGGGATGGGATTGAGTAAACAAGCAATTACTCTGGCTTTTTTTTTACTTTTTTTCTCAAGTTCATTAACTCCTTGAGAATCAAGAAAGTCACACATGCAGAAAGAAAATTATTTATACAAGCAATATGCACACAGACACACACACACAGACACACACACACACACACACACACACACACACACACACACACACTCAGAGAGACACATACATTCTGGTCGGGCCCAACCACTTGTTCCATCAACTCCGCAAGTGTTTTTGCATACTTAAAAACATACATCTATATTTACATATGCATGTATATATGTTTGGTGGATGGGGCAAAAGCCCCCATGAGCAAGTTCCATTGAGCAAGCACCAGTGTAGAAAAACCTCACTCATTCTGGATGAAAAATAACCTTTATTGCTCAGAGAAAGAAAAAACTTCATCATCTTTGTTACCAAAAGAAAAAAGCTTTATCTCTCTATTGGTGAAAAAAAAAAAAAGACTTTTCTTTTTTATTGCTGAATGAAAGAAGCCCTGTATTTTATTGTCTTCATTCTTAGTTCTCGTACTCTCTCAGGAGAATAGATCACATAGTTTTCCAAGTGTTTTTACATTCCAAAAATAGTTCATATCAAGTTCAAGACATTAATTCAAGTCAATAAATTGAATAAAAAGTTATAGTGAAAATGTTTACATGCATTTTCATTAGGACCAGTATCTAACTAAAAATCCACTATTTGTTATTGCAGACCACGCTTGGGGGCCAAAATGTTGAGAGCCGCTCTGTCAATGTTGAACCTGCACTGCCAAATGCCTTGAGGGCTAAACTGTTAGAGCCTGCACTGCTCCAAGCTGCTCCAGTCCGAGGGTCAGGGTTCAGCAAGAGAGATAGTGAGAACAGACTCGAAGAATGGAGACCAGACAGAGTGTGATTCAATCCCGTTTATTCTTCAGTCTCTCTTCCTAGTCCAAGTCCCAAGTCTTGAGTTCCTAGTCCCTAGATCCTAGTCCCTAGTGCCTCCAAGTTCCAAGTTTCCAATTGCTAGTCTCTTTCCCAGTTCCAAGTTCTCTTCCAAGTGCTAAGTGCCTAATACCTAATGCCTAATGCCTACTACCTAATATAAGTGTCTGATGTCTGATAATTTCTTTTGTCTGCCTCTCCCTTTTACATGTCTCACTTCTAAGCCACCGACTTTAAGTCACGCCTTTAAGTCATGCCCTTAGGTCTTGTCTCTAAATCTGATCTGTAAGTCACGCTCTTAAGTCACACACCTTTAAGTCTCACACACCCAAGGAAAAATCCTAGGTATCTAAAACAAGATGTTATCAGAGTGTGCTCAGCGGTTGTAGGTTATTGTAAACAAGTCTTTTGTCAGGGTATATGGTTCAAGATGGCTATAACGATGATAGCTGCCTTCTGTCGGCTCCCCACAAATTTGTCCCTAGTTCCACAGATTAAAACAACAATTTTTATGTCATAAGTTAGCACAGTTTTGTGAAGAGGCAAATCGTCTGCCTTGTGTCTCATTAGTTTTAAAGTTTTAAGTAGGTAAATCTTGTCAATATTTTATCTTCTGTCCTTGTACCTACAATAAATTGTTTACATCTAGTTTATTTCCTTTAGTTATCAGATAATGGCTTCACAGCTAACCTAGAGGAAAGTTTTCCCTAATTGTAAATTAGTTCCAAGCCTGCTTTCTATCCTAGTGCAGTTAGCCCATGACACACGAAGGTTCACAGAGCCCAAACCGCAGTTTTCATACTGTAGAGGGCTTAAAATGACTTGTATAAATTTAGAAATTTTATAGAATCATTATTAGAAATTATGAAATCATCAATTCATCTACATAGCATTGCTACAGGAGAGTACATCTTTGTTTATCTGCAGAAAGTCTGCACAATAGGGTAGGCTAATGCAAAGATTCATTATAATATGTAATAATGACAGGAAAATCATATCAGCAATCAGAATCAATCATGAGATGAGATCTCTGAAGTCCCTGAAATTTTGAGTTTACCCATTGCATGCATGCAAAAATGGTGGGCCATGTCCAGGAAAGTCACCTGCATGCCTTTAGCCTATCCTAGATGGCTCCTGACAACTGATAACTTTCAACATCAATGGTCTTAATTACTCGATAAAAAGATACAGACTCATGAGTGAATTAGAAAACAGAATCCTTTCTTCTGCTGCATCTAAGAAACACACCGTACTATTAAAAATAGACACTCTCTCAGGGTAAAAGGATGAAAAAATAGATATTCCAGAATCCAAGAAACAAACCAGTGCAGGATTAAAATTTATTTTAAGACCTGACAAAATTGACTTCAAACCAAAACTAATCAAAAGAGACAGGGAAGGACGATACCTATTCATCAAAGGAAAAAAGTTACTAGGAGACACTGCAATTCTATACTTTTATGTGTCAAGCAAAGGGGCCCTCCAACCAAGCACTCGAGTTGATAAAGGAAATACTAATACAGTTAAAAGCATATATTGACCCTTATTCAGTGATAAGGTAACTTCAATATCTCACTCTTGCCAATGGATGGTCATCCAGACAAAGACTAAACAAAGAAATGCTGAAGCTAATTGACTTTATACATGAAATGGACCTGAGAGATATTTACAGATAATTTCTTCCAAAACAAAGGAACATATATTTTTTCTCTGCAACTTAAGGAACTTTCTTGAAAACATACTTGGGTGCAAAGCAAGTTTCAACGGCTACAAGAAACTGAATAATACCCTATCCTATCCGACTAACACAGATTAAAGCTGGATAGCAACAACAGAAACAAGCGAATGCTTACAAATTTACGGAAACTCACTTTTGAATGTAAAATGGGTCAAGACAGAAATTTAAAAAGTTAAAACGTTTTAGAACTGAATGTAAATGAAAACAAAATATACCAAAAACCACGAGACAATGTGAAAGTGACTCTAAAAGGCAAGATCATAGCAATAAATACCTACATAAAAAAAGAGACACACAGAACTCACCTACCACCACACAGCACAGCATGGGAGGAGAAAGACAGCCAGAGGCCTGCTGAGAGCCACAGGACGAGGGTAGGGAGAGATGCCCAGAGACCTGACAGCTGCTGCATGTTTCACATGTGCCATAGACACACAGAGACCTGCCTGCCTTCATGTCATATGGTACAGAAAGGAAAAGATGTTGACAGACCTGCCAGCACTATGCTACACTGGCAGGCTGTGGACATATAGAAGTTGGCTTGCTGCTATGCCAGGCAGCACTGACAGAGGTCACCCAGAGTCCCACCAGTCTCATGTCCTGGCTGCAGTGCGAGCTACTACAATGTGCAAGTATGTGGTGGACAGATAGGAGAGAAAGAGAAGTGGACCAGTTTGGACATTATGAAGAGAGACGGAACCAGAGACAGGAGGGTGGAGAGGGGTAGCCTGATTTGAGTACTGCCACTTAAGGCCATGGTGAAATACCAACCCTTACTAAAGGCCATGTCTGGGCCCATGGCTATGCAGGGGAAGGTGTTGATGTCCATGGCTTATATTACCATAGAGAACATGGAGGCATCTCTAGTCTGGGCAGCTGCCAGGAACCATTTGGATAACCAGGGATTGTGAAGGACTGGGTCTGTCCCTCTCTGTCTGCGGTAGCACTTGAGAGAGAGGGCCTTGCATTTGGCCTAGGATGCACAGTAGAGATGGCTCTAGGGGGCACTAGTGAATCAGCCCCAAAGGTGAGAGCATGGGAAACCATGGGTGCTGAGGAGATGCCATCCCCTACATCACTCTTTGCTATTTCCAGCAGTTGAGAAAGCTGGTCCTGGGGCCACAAGAGCCAGAGCACTCTCTCTACCCCTTTTGGAACCTGTGTTTGCCTTGTACAGCAGAGCTGGCACTGGTGGTGGGGACACAGGTGAGCTGGCCCCAAGGGTGAAAGAATGCTGACCCTGACATTCCCCTGCTGTGAAGTGGCGTTGACTTGGAGATGATACTCTACATTATTCATCTTTCACCACCTGTGGCACTTGAGAGAGCTGACCACAAAGTCATGAGAGTGGAAGAGCTGGTATTGTCCCTCACTGCCTGCAGCACTCAGTGGTGGGGTGTGAGTAAGTGGCCCCGAGGGTGTGAGAATAGGAGAGCTGGCCCCAACATTCATCTGCCCTGTGGTGACTCAGCTGTAGAGGAGATACCCTCTTTCCTTCCTTCCCCCCTCTCTCTCCCTCACTCCTCATCACTTGTGGTAGTCAAGAGAGCCGGCCCTGATGCCGACGGCATGAGTGAGTCAGCTTTGAGGGTGAGAGTAGAAGAGCTGACTTAGATCCTCATCATATGCACCACTTGGGAGAGTGACTGAGAAGCACAATGGAGCTGGCTCTGGAGATGTGCTTACTAGTGAGTCTGCTCCAAGGGCATGAGAGCCAGAAAGCTGACCCTGCTTCCTGCCAGTAGGAGCATTAAGTAGCCTCGCTGGAGCAGTGCTGGAGAGCTCACTCTGGTGGGACTGATAAGGGAGAGCTGTTGGCTGACCAGCTCACTCGTCACCCAGACCCAGATTGAAGACTTTGAGTTTGCCCACACCATCATCTGAGTACAGGCGGAGTGTGTAAAATGGCAGGTCTTCGTGACACAGGACAACAACAGATAACCTGGAGGAGACCCGGTGAGGATCCAAAATTAATGGTGATGTAGATGCCAGAGACCTTGAACGCGACCAATGACTCATTCCAATAAACATTTGCAAGTGAAGATGTGTGGACAGAGGTGTATACTGTGGGACACACTACAGCGCCAATGGCATGAGAGCCAGAGAGCGGACCCTGCTTCCTGCCAATACTTTCTATGCTTTCTTTTGTTTACTTGTATGTTCTCTATTTTGGGAAGGAGGTTGCAAGAGCAATGGGCAGATATAAGAGGACAGGAAGATGAGTGGGACTGGAGGCATGATGTGAAACTAACAAGGAAGCATGTGAGTCCTGCTTAGTTGATTCAGTGGACCAAATTTCCTGGTGTTTTCCATCCCCTCTGACTCCTGTAGTCTTTCTCCGCTTCTTCCATTGGGTTCCCTGTGCTCCTAGGTGTGTGTGTGTGGGGGGGGCGGATACGATGAAGATCTATAACTTAGAGTCTGTGTAATGGCTGGCTATGGGTCTCTGCAGCCACTTCCACCTGTTGCTAGAGGAAACATCTCTGGACAAGGCATGATCTATGAATATATCATTAGGAATCACTTCATTGATTTTTTTTTCCAGTTGTGTTTGATTTTATCTCAGGTCTCTGGACTGTCCAGTCTCGTATTCTTGGTTATCCATGCATTGTAGGGTATGGGCTCCCTCTTGTGGCATAAGCCTCAAGTTAACCAGAGACATTGGTTAGCCATTCCATCAAGGTCTGGCCTACCATTGTTCCAGCTCATCTTGCAGGTAGAACAGATTGGTAGGTCAAGGGTCTTATGGCTGGGTTGGTGTTCAGGTTTCTCTTTGTATAGCCGTATAGCCGCATTTTCTGCAGAGTACCTTCTTGCATCAAAGAGACTAGAACACAGGGGTAAAGTTTCCATACAGGTACCAGCTCTACATTTCTATGTTCAATGAGCTGCATGGATGTTGTTCTTGACAGTGGAACACCCACTGTCAGTTTTCAGAGAGCAACCCTCTGTCCTAGCACCAGCCTGGGTTGTTTATCTCCATGGGATCCTCTTGACTAATAATTCTACCAAATGTAATCTAGTCCTTCTGCTGGAAGCCTTGACTGACTACACAAGATGGCCAGCTCAGATTTGTATCCTCCATTATTAATGGTTTTCAGTAGGGCCACCCTCATAGATTCTAGGAATTTTCCACTTCACTAGGGATCCATATATTTCCCCAAATGCATGTCCCTAATTCCAGGTGTCTTTTCCTGCATTCTCTCCTTCTCATCCGCAAACATAATTCCTCCCACCCCTGGCCCCACCTGTTCCCAGTTTACTCACAAAATCTATTCTATCAACAATTAATAAATGGTACTTCATGAACCTGATAAGTTTCTGTAAGGCAAAGGACACCATTAATTAGGTAAAGCAATAGCTAAGATCTGTTGCCACTCTCTAATGCCAGCGCCGCCTCTCGCTGCCAAGCTCCAGCAGAAGTTGGGGGTAAGTAAGGAGGTGCTCATACCATGGCTCATTCAAAGCAGACTGCCCGTAAATCCACCAGTGGTAAAGCACCCAGGCAACAACTGGTTACAAAAGCCGCTCACAAGAGTGGCTACTGGACCGGTGAAGAAACCTTATGGTTACTGGCCTGGTACTGTGGCATTTGTCTGGTGCGAGAAATTGCTCGGGACTTCAAAACAGATGTGCGCTTCCAGAGTGCAGCTATTGGTGCTTTGCAGGAGGCAAGTGAGGCCTACTGTCCCTTTTGAAGATACCAACCTGTGTGCTATCCATGCCAAACTGTAACAATTATGCCAAAAGATATCAAGGTAGCTCGCCGCATACGCAGAGAACGTGCTTAAGAGTCCACTATGAAGAGAAACATTTCATTCTCAAAAATTGTTTTTCCTCTTCTTCCTGTTATCAGTAGTTCTGAATGTTAGATATTTTTTCCATGGGGTCAAAGATACCTGAGTATATGATTGCGATTGGAAACATAGGGGACAGAATCAGGTATTGGCAGTTTCTCCTCGTTCATTTGTGTGTGAATTTTTAATATAAATGCAATATGTAAAGCATTAATGCAAGCAAAATGTTTCAGTGAACACATTTCAACAGTTCAACTTTATAACAATTATAAATAAACCTTTTAAAAATTTCTGGACAATGCCAGCATTTGGATTTTTTAAAAATAATTAAATTTCTTTTTTTTCTTTTTTCTTTTTTTCTTTCTTTCTTTTTTCTCTCTTTCTTTTTTCTCTCTTTCTTTTTTCTTTTTTTTTTCTGAGATAGGGTTTCTCTGTGTAGCCCTGGCTGTCCTGGAACTCACTCTGTAGACCAGGCTGGTCTCGAACTCAGAAATCCGCCTGTCTCTACCTCCCAAGTGCTGGGATTAAAGGCGTGCGCCACCACTGCTCCGCAATAATTAAATTTCTTATTGACGGAAAAAAAAAAAAAGACTAACTAAGATCGAAACCAGCAGTGACAGTTCCTGCTGAGCAAGGGGAACACTCCTACATCGGTGGTAGTAATGCAAACTTCTTGAACCACTTTCGAAGTCAATATGGTAGTTTCTCAGAAAATTGACCCAGCTATACCACCCTCGGGCATATACCCAAACGATACTCCAACCTGTTACTATTACAAGGACACTTGCTCAGCTGTGTTCATTGTGGCTTTATTCATAACAGTCAGAAAGTGGAAACAACATAGCTGTCTCTCAACTGGAGACTAAATAAAGAAAATGTGTTACATTTACACAATGGAGAATTACTCAGGTGTTAAAAAATGGCAGCATACAATTTGCAGTCAACTGGATGCAACTAGAGAAAAACAATTCTGAGTGAGGTAACCCTGAAATGACAAATATGCATTCAAGTATAAATGGATATTGGCTGTTAAGTAAATGATAATCAAGCCACAATCCACAAGTTCAGAGAAATTAGGTAAAAATAAAGGCTCTATGGGAGTGCATGAATCTCCCTGGGAAGGGCATGAAGGATTTTTAAAATATTATTTGATTATGAGGCTTCCAACTCTTGGATTTACTTTTAAACATTTATTATTATTATTACTATTATTATTATTATATTTATTTTTAACTATTATAGTAGTTCTTTGTATAATACACATATAAATCCTGTGGCATATGTGTATAAATATTTTCTTTATAGCTCTACCTTGATTATTTATTAAACAACTTTAATATATTATCCAAATTTCAAATATCTAATTTAAGAATATAAGTCTTGGCTTAGATAAATGGTCCAGAAGTTAAAAGATTCACTACTTTGGTGAAAGACCAAAATTTAGTTCCCAACATGGATGTGGAGCTGCACATAATTACCTGTAACAACAGTTTCAGCAGCTCTGATGACTTCTGGCCTCTCCAGATGCTCCATCAGCATGAACATAACCTTTCCTAACACATATCCACAGAATTATAAAATAAGACAACAACTCTTTAAGTAATATAAGTCTTATTTTGTATAAATTTATTACTTGTTCATATTTCTATATTGAGATTAATTTTTTAACACTAGAGTATGTTATTTAGAAATAAGATTTTTAGTGTTTTAGTTTTATCAATGAACTAATATTTTCATTTTAAAACTGTAGCTTTATTTCTTTTTTGTTAAAAAATTGATCTTTATTCTTTCTTGGCTTTTCACTTTTCTGTGATAATTGTTATGAAGCACAGCTAAGCTCTCTGTCTAGGAATAAAGGGCATATTTATTTATTCATCACTTAATACAGGTATACATCTGTCACATCGCAGAATTCATTAGATTGTTACCTGTGAAGGCCTCTCAAACCCATGCCAGAGTCAATTATTTGGATGGTATCACCATGACATTTATGTCACTATTGCACCAGTGGGGATGTGTTTCCTGGCTAGATATTAGATTGCAGGGTTCACATCTAGGTAAGTATAGAGATTACTTTTCTCCCCTAGTAGTGTGCATAGTACATTCTAACAGTATGAAAGTTACCTAGGAGAGATAAAGCTTCCAGTTCAAGCACCAGACTGATTCCTTTATGTTCTATGACTTGAGTGTGTAGTGTCTTACCATCAAGTTCTGGGTTGTAACCCAAAGCACTGGTCATATCCTGTAGTGGTTTGATATCTATGGAACCTCATTGACCCAAAACTCCAAAGACAGGTTCTGACACTGGGCTTTTTATTTGTTAGCCTATAATAGAAGTATTATTGTCCCTTTATAGGATACCCCTTTAAACTTGTTTTATGTATGTTTATATAAATTTTAAGAAGCTTCTACCATAGTAGATTTTCATATGTCTTTTTCAAGAGGTCTTTAGTGTTGTTGATCAGTATATATTTCCACTTCTCTGTCATTCCCTCCAATCTTGTGTCTCATTTGATCCTTCTTGTTCCATTACACCCATTTATCACATTATACCATTACATACTATCTCCCTTGCTGTAAAAGCTGGTCCACCATGGACTCTTGTATATGCCTGGAGCTCTGTGTTATATCACTCAGAAGGAATGTTTTTAGCTCTATCCATTTACCTGTGAGTTACATAATTTTGTTTTCCTTACTAGCTGAAGGAAATTCAATTGTGTAAATATACTATATTTTCTTTAACCATTAATCAGTTGATGATCATTTTAGGCTGTTTCCATCTTCTGCATACTGTGAACGAATCAGTAACAATCACGGATGGGCAGTTATCTTTATATAAGGATAGAGAGTGCTTTGAATATATGCCCAAGAGTGCTACTAGTTAATCATGCGCTAGATCTATTTCTGTTTTTTGTTTTTGTTTTTGTTTTTTTGTTTTGTTTTTGTTTTGTTTTGTTTTGAGAAACATCAACATATATTTCCATAGTGGTCACATTAGTTTTCACTCTTTCCATCCAACAGTAGGGAAGTGTCCCCTGTGCTTTCCTTTGCTTGCATCTATGCAGTGTTTGTGGTAATTTTTTTTCTAATGTTAGCCATTCTGGCTGGGATAATATAAAATTTCAAGGTAGTTTTAATTTCTATTTCCCTGATGGCTAATGATATTGAACATTTAAAAATGTTTCTTTTTTTTAATTGGATATTTTATTTACATCTCAGATGCCATCCCCTTTCCCCATTTCCCTTCCCTAGAAAACCCCTATCCCATGCCCCCTTTTTCTTTCTGCTAAAAAAGTTTCTTTAGCGGTGTGTTTCATAAAAAACCCTAAAAACAAAAAACAAAACAAAACAACAACAACAAAAAAAAGAAACCCCCTGTTAGTTCTATGTCCTATTTTTTTTTTTTAACTTGGGATGTTTTCTTGATGTTTAAGGTTTGTGATACTCTTTTCATTTATATTCTAGATACTCATCCTGTGTCAAGTGTATACCTGATAAGGATTTCTTTCTCTTTCTATAGGCCTTCTCTTTACTCAAATGATGCTGTTCTTGGTTGTACAGAAGTTTTTCAGCTTCATAACATCCTACTTGTTAATTACTAGGGTCCTGTTAGTAAAGTCCTTCCATTGTCCATGAGTTCAAGTATATTTTTTACTTTAGTTCTTCCATACTTCTACCAGATTCATTGTTTTGAGCATAATGTTGAAGTTCTTGATCCATCTGGAGTTGAGTTTTGTGTAGGATGAGAGAAGATCTACTTTAATTCTTCTACATGCAGCTACTCAAATTGATTGGCATCATTAGTCGAAGATGCTTTTTAAAAAACTGGTTATATTTATTTACATTTCAAATGTTTTCACCCTTCCCAGTTTTCCTTCCTCAACCTCCATCCCCTCCCCCTTCTTTGCTTCTATGAGAGTGCTCTTCTACCCACCTTCCCATTGCCACCTCACCACTCTAGTGTTTCCTTACAATGAGGTATCAAACCTCCACAGGACCAAGGGCCTTCCCTCTCATTGATGACAGATAGGGTAATCCTCTGCTACATATGTAGCTGGAGTCATGGGTCCCTCCATGTGTACTCTTTGGTTGGAGTTAAAGCCTGAAGTCTGAGACTGAGAAAGTACTGAGCAATGAAAAAGAGAAGCAAAATGGGCTGCCACTTCACACTACTCCATATACTTTCGCTGCCAGGTGCCTAGAGCACCCTCATGAAGCTAGGGGCCAGGAAGAGTAGGCGATGGTACAGCAACAATCAGATAGTGTTCAACTGAGCATACCACCAGAGAATTTGCTTGAGCCTACACAGGCATCTTCAGCCTTCCCAGTCTTTGTGTAACATATAACTGGTAATGACAGTATTCCTGCCTATAATGAGCTGAATTGGCATCTGATAGAAATGCTAGATCTAATGCATTTTAAAGAGGCTGTGGAAATGCATGGCTTGCACTCTCCATTTGATGAAGAAATGTTAAATACTTGGACTAGACAGAATATGATTATACCCCAAGATTGGAAAGGATTGGTGTCAGCTGTTCTAGAAGCTAAACAACAACTTGTGGTGGAGGCACGAAGCCACAAAATTAAAACAACAGAATATAGCAAGGGGGTTAAATGTTACTAAAGACCAACTGCTTGGTGAAGGGTAACAAATCCGATCTGATGATGGCATAATGGAACAATGTCATGTTTTCAGAGCCTAGGATATGATTAGGGAGCTAGTAAAAAATTTCTGCCTCATTTATGAAGGTAATATAGGAACCTACAGAAACATTCACCAATTTCTTACATAGATTGGGTTCAGCTATAAATAGAGCCATATGAGACCCTGAGAATAACAATAAATAGCCATTGATAGAAATATTGACATTTGAAAATGTGAATACTGAATCATTTCTTGGCCTTTTGGCTAAGATCGTGTGTGAAAATGTGAATACTGAGTGTAAGAGAGCCATCTGACCATTAAAACCACCAGGCTCTCAGTAGACAAATGGCTAAGAGAGATAACTGGTGTTGTTTTTCAGGAGCATCATGCTAATAGCATATGGCAAACCATAGCTATAAGTCTTAGAAATGAAAGTGCTCAATGTTTTAATTATGGCAAATTTGGCCATTTCCAAAAAGATTTAGAACTAGAAGATTCAGAGCTCAAAAGCAACACATTGACTCTAGAGAATATGGCATTTGTAGAGGAGAACAAGCAGGTTCTGGCTACTATGAACCACAAGGGTTTCCCAGGCATTGTAGCAGGTGTGGAAAGAGTAAACATTGGCCAAGGATTGCAGGTCCAAGAAGGATATATGAGGCAACCTCTTGCCCTCAGTAAAGGAACAGAGAGGTCTGTCTCCTCGAGGCCCTCTAGTAAACAATGCAAGCTCTCTTCCTTTGATCAACCAGAAAGTACCAAGCAGGGAAGAAAATCAAAATTAAGTATTTCTGAACTTATATAGGCTACAGAAGGGAATGTAGCATTGGATCTGGCAACAGACATGCCTTTTATCCTATTTACTCCCCAAATCTGAATGTTATAAGTTAACCACGGATGTGTATGGTCCTTTACCATTAGGAACAGTGGGGCTAATCTTGAGAAGAAGTGGGTTAATTTCTCAAGGATTTATTGTGCATACTGGTATAGTAGGTGGGAATAGCAAGGAAACAATTAGAATCAGGATATATGAGAGAAAGGAGATAAAAATTGATGCAGGGGATAGAATTGCTCAACTGTTGTTATTTCCTTACTTTAAGGGCAAGGCTGCTCCAGTAGAAAGGATAAGGAGCTCTTGGGAGGACTGGAAAACCTGTGTTTTGGCAAACAGTGGTTTATGATCAAAGAGTCAGATTAATGGTGCAAATAAATGGTGTTGACATAGAAAGCTTATGGTTAACAACAAAACTTATAAAGTTTAGATATGACCAAGGAAAATCTTTTATCAGCTGAGACATGAATGTCTTCACAAAGCAAATAAGTCTGGGTGGTTCATTCTCACAGACTGTCTCAGTTAGTTACTTCTCCAAAATATACATACACACCAACTTCAAAAGGGATAGCCCAAATGATCAATTACACAGAGATAGACAACACAGAGACTGACAGATAACACCGACTAAACCAACAACACATAGACTGTATGGACAACAGATAGACTGGACCAGTAACACACAGGGCAACAAATGTATAGATAGGATTTTTTTTCAGACTAATCATAATTTTTTCTTTGACTCCAAACAAGAATTCTTCACCCCAATTCAGCAAGAAGCAATTGTAAAGAAGACTGCCATCCAGATCCCTTAAGTTGGAATGAATCTTTTTGGTTGTTTGATATGTTATGGTTGTTATTATCTAGGGTGGTAAGTTTAAACTATTGTATGTTGATAAAAGTTTAATATTGTTTTATTTGAATTATTGTATATTAATAGAAGTTAAGGTTATTTTCTTAGACCATATTCTATATAGGCTGTTTATTTAAAATATGATGTAAAGTTCTAGTTTTATGGTTCTTATAATTATTTTTATTGTATGTAGATTGTTAATCTTAGGTAAAAAGACAATTTTAAATAGAAAGGGGAATATGAAGTAGAAGTTTCTGGGTATGTCATGTAATGCAGACTCATGTGGTGTTTGCTGAGGCAAGACTCATGGATGCACACATAACGTTTGTAGAGAGTATAAATATGACTCAAGGGACAATGACAGCGCAAAGCCTTGCAATACTTTGTTGGTCATGAGGCTTCACTGATCTTCACTTCATTGTGACACAGCAGAGAACTTTATCATGGCATTCCAGCTGCTTCTAGTTGCTCCTGCTGACTAGTGCCAATTAGGTGGAGGCCTGGCTGTCTCTTCTGTATTGTGCCACTGCTGCTGATTCATGTTTGGTATCCTGACACCAAACTGAACCGGACTGCTGGCATCCTGACAATAGAGATTGGAATCACCCCAAAGAACTCCTTCTAAACATGTCCCCTTGTCCTTTTTACTACCTATTCTCCCTATATTTTGATGATGGGCTAGAAGGGAAAGTTGAAGTATTAGAGAACCCTTATTAAAAGTAGGTTTAGAGAGACTTGTGAGAGTTTGTGTCTGAATGTTTGTGTATATATGAGTGAAGGGTAGGACTCTCATTAGTGTTAGGGGTTGGTTAGTATTAGGGGTCAGGTTTATAGTTAGGTGTATGTTTATGGTAAGCTATAAGGCTAACTTTAGGGTTATGATTCAGATTAGCAATAGGAACAGGGCTGGAGAGACAGCTAAGAGGTTAAGAGCACTGTTTGCTCTTCTAGAGGTCCTGAGTTTAATTCCCAGCAACCACATGGTAGCTCACAACCATCTGTAATAGGATCTGATGCCCTCTGAAAATAGGTACAGTGTACTCATATACATAAAATAAATCTTAAAAAAAAACAAAAACAAAATAGGGACATGATTAGGGTTGGAAAAAGATTAGGGTAATGAGAAAAGGTACTATTAGGGCTAGGGTCAGGGTCAGGGTCAGATTTAGGTCTAGAATTAAGGTTAGGGTTAAGCTTAGTAGTATTGTTAGGCCTGAGTTAGGTTTAGATTAAATATTAAGGTTAGGAAAAGAGCTAAGATTATAATTAAGGATACAGTTTAGGGTTATGAATTGGGTTAGAGTTGTGAGATTCGTGATTTGTATGTGTGTGTTTGGTCATGTTTAGTGTTAGTTTTAAGAACAAGTTTTAGAAAAAGGTTCTAAAAAGCCTAGCATTAGGCTACTGCTACAATTTAGCCTATGGTCAGGTTTAGGGTTAAGGTTAAATTTAAGATTGTGTTTTGAGTTAGAAGTAAAGTTTGGGTTAGGATTATGGTTAGGGTTAATGCTATGAAGTGGTTTATGTTAGATTAGAAATAGGATTAACATTAGGTTAGGTCTAGAGTCTAGTGTTAATGTCAATGGTTGGATTACATTTAGGGTTAGTTTTAGAACTAGAGTTAGGGCTAGGTTTTTTTTATGGTCAAGATAGGTTTTAGGGTAAGTGTTATTATTGGCATTAAGGTTAGAAGTTAGGCTAGGTTATGGTATGGTTAGGGTTAGATTTAGAGTTATGGTTAATGTTACAGTTAGTGTAATGTTATGGTTAGGATAGTTTTTGGCTTATGGTTATTATTTAAATTAGTATTAAGTTGGGGTCTTGTGTGGTTATAAGTAAGTTCATTTTAAGATTAGGGTTAAAGTTTTTGATAGAGAAAAATTGAAATGTAGGGTTATCATTAGAATTAGTATTAGGAGTGTTAGGATTATGATTTTAATATGAACTTAGAGGTGGGGTTGGTGTCATTGATATGCTCATTTTGTAGTTAGGGTTAGTGCTGGGTCTAACCCTAGTGTTTGAGGTAATAAAGGATTCTTGTTACAGATAGAGGCAAGGTTAATATTAAAATTTTGCTAGTATTAGGATTTATGGTTAGAATAAGGGATAGTGTTAAGTCTCTAATTGATAGTAGGAATAGGAATATTGTTAATTTTAGGATTAGCAATGGGCTATGGTTAGATTTAAGATTAGGATTAGGTTTAAGACAAGGATAGCATAAGAGCTAAATTTAGGGTTAGCATAAGCATATATTTATGCTTAAGTGTAGGGCCATATTAATTGTTAAGAACATCACTATAATTAGAGAAGTGCCTCTTTGGTATTCAATGAATGTTAATTCAATTGTAAAGTTTAATTTAAAATTTTCTTCTTTGTAATTTATAATTTGGTATCAAAATATATGATACACGTCATCATAGTAAATTCTTGAATTCTACTTGATTCTTCCTTTCTTTTGTCTTTTTAGTGCTGAAAATAAATTCTGTACCTAGGGCTTCACCCATGCTACACAAGCGCTTTACCACTGAACAGCACTCTCATCCTCTGCGTGTTGATATATGGGAGAGCTATGAGTGTAAAGTAGTAATTCTACTCTGTTTCAATTAGTCAAGGATACAAAGAAACACCCTAGAAAAACAGCTGAGAGAGGGTATCAGAGTGCCTTGAACAGTGATAGATGAGTTCTGTTGCTACAACATGCTTATGTCAACAAATCCTGTTTTACTGTCAAAAGACTATTTTTAAATATATGAAGTATATAGTAACCACTTGACCAATAAGCACTATAATTACATGACCACTACTGTAATAATAGCCTGTATTGCTGTTTACAGAACTTTACCCTCAAATCATGTTATGAAATTTTGATTGACTAAACAGAGGCTAGAGTTGATTCACCCTGAAAATATTACAGGAGACCTAAACAAGAACATTAAAATTTTGACTGCTTCTGAAAAACTCATCTGTCATAGTTCATGTAAACTAACATTTTTTGTACTTCTTTTTAAATATTCTCCTTTGAAATTTAATGATCAGAACAACAATTCTGTTACAGATGGTGATGGATGATAGCTGGAGAAACTGCTAGAATTTGCAAGGTGTGTTTCAATATGTAGTATCTACAGAAAATATCTATTAAGAGTATATTTCTGTAACCATGAAAATGACTTTGGCACCCTTTCTAAAAAGATATTTGTGGGAACTAAGGATGTAGAATAGGAAGAAACAGTCTGATTCAACCCTTTATTAGTTACTAACTGATTTTTAGTTCCTTTTCTCATTCATGAAGGTTGTGAGGACCCATGTTGTTGACAAACATCCTCTGATGCCTAAGGCTTAGCCAAGACCAATCTTCTGTAAACTTTTGTTTTTGTGACATTAGAAATTAAGTATTACCCACCACCAACAACCATTTCAAATTCCCAGCAGATAAAAGACACAATGGCCGGAAGATGGTTCAAATCAGCTTTACTAATGGATGGGTCAATGCACCTGAAGTCTGAGGCTAAGTGAAGTTTCTTTCTTCCTCTCTGAAGTGATGACAGCTGAGCCTTCTTGGTTGGCTCATAAATTTATCCACCCAGTCAGAGAGAGAGAGGTTGAAATGTGGAGAACTGGAATTGGATGGGTCCACCATTTGCAGGTCCTGTTGAGTCTTTTTATGGCATAGAGACTGGAAGTCCAAAAGCAGGTCCAAGACAGACAGGAAAAGAGAGAGAAGTAGGAGGATAAGTAAGAAGGGACCACCAGCACATTATCTCCCTCAAGTAGAGAAAGTCAGCCCAAAAATGCTCAAGTCCCATCAACTACAACCATCCCTGAAGGCACACCATATGTAAAAGCATCTCACCAGTACTTGTACATTAGGTTGGGAATGTTGTGAGAGAGCCTTCTTCTATTTGACTCAGCAGAAAATATAAGGTAAAAATGAAAAGTAGATGTCAACTTGGGTCAGAAACTCAATATACTACTTAGTAAGTAAGTGGTTAAGTACTATATTCTCAGATCCCATAGGCTCTATGGACAGTTACTCAACCTGCCTCTGAAAAAATGCCCTATGTACCCAATTTCCCCAAATTTACTTGTATCTTTGGAACTCTAGACAAAAATATATACACATTTTATTGCAAATGTCCCTTAGGAAATCAAAGGTTGATTTGAGGCTTAGGACTGATTATCAAAAATGATTTCCACTTTATTCAGCCAAAGAAGAAGA
>JANHMN010000004.1:70299266-70332289 GCA_030674055.1 Rhabdomys pumilio
CTCTCTCTCTCTCTCTCTCTCTCTCTCTCTCTCTCTCTCTCTCTCTCCCTGTCTCAATTGCAGATAAGATGTAAGCTCTTGAGCAGCCACACTGTGCCTACCTACCTGTGTATTGCCTACTTCCCACCATGATAATGATTACAAACTCATTCTCTGAAATAGCCATCAAGCCACCAATTAAATGTTTTGTTTTATAAGTTGCCTTGTTCATGATGTCTCTTCATAGAAAAGGTAGAAACTTTTCTAGAAACAAAATAGGAACAAAAAATAGAAACAAAAACATATCTTCATAATGAATATTATTCTATAATTTTCTTTTTATTTGTTGGGACTTTGTGTTTTTAGTATCAGTGATTAGGATTCTTTCATAAAAAGAATTTGTAAATGTTCCTTCAGTTCCTATTTTGTGGAATAATTTGGGAACCATTGACATTACTTCTTTGAATGTCTACACTAGGTAGATTCTATACTGAATACTTACGGCCCTGAGCTTCTTTGGTTGGGAGATTTTAATTGCTGCTTCCACTTCACTAGGGTTTTGGGATTATTTAAATCATTTATTTTACCTTGATTTAACTTTTGTAGGTCATATACATTAAGAAATTTAAAACGTGTCATTGATCTTCTAAAGTTCCTTGGTAACAGTTGTAATGTCGCAATTTTCACCTCTAATTTTATACATTTGGATCTTCTTTCTCCATCTTTTTGATAACTGGACTGAGGGTATGTCAATCCTGCTGATTGTTTTTGTTTGATTTTTGTTTTGTGAAGCAATTCTTTCGTTGATTTTTTTGCATTGTTTTTGATTGCTTATTTGTTTCTATTTTATGCTTTCTGCTCTGAATTTGATTATTTCTTCCCATCTACTTTTTTAGGTATTATTTCTTCTCATTTTTATAAAGATTTTAGACATGTGATTGAATTAGTAATATAAGATTTCTCTAATAGTTTTATGTAGGGATTTATTGTTAAGAGCTTGTCTAAGAGTAGAACTGCCTTCTTTGTGTCCCTTACATTTTGTTATGGTGTGTTTTCATATTCACTCAGTTTGTAAAATTTTTAATTTCCTTCTAGATTTATGTCTAGACCTATTTTTTATTCAGAAGAAGAGTTATTTCAATTTCCATGAGTTTGTATACTTATTCCTATTGTAGATATTCCTATTGTATACTTATCCCTATTGTATACTTATTCCTATTGTAGATATTCCTATTGTATATTTATTCCTATTGTATACTTATTCCTATTGTAGATATTCCTATTGTATATTTATTCCTATTGTATACTTATTCCTATTGTAGATATTCCTATTGTAGATATTCCTATTGTGTACTTATTCCTATTGTAGATATTGCTACTGTGTACTTATTCCTATTGTAGATAGCTAGCTTTAGTTTGTAGATGTCAGTTACACTGATGGGTGGAATTTCAATTTTTTTTTTTTTTTAACTTTTTCGAGACAGGGTTTCTCTGTGTAGTCCTGGCTGTCCTTGAACTCACTCTGTAGACCAGGCTGGCCTCAAACTCAGAAATCCACCTGCCTCTGCCTCCCAAGTGCTGGGATTAAAGGCGTGTGCCACCACTGTCCGGTGAAATTTCAATTTTTTAATATTTGTTTAAACTTGCTTTGTTTTGGAGAAAGTTTCATGAGTTCTGGCAAATGATTTTAGTTTTTGAGTAGAATGCTCTATAGATGTCTGCTACAATCATTTGGTTTAGGATGTTAATTTACTCTGGCATTTTTATGCACATTTTTATATTCATTAAAAATATACTTGTTACTGTATCTTTTAATTGGGGAACTGAGAACATTAACATTGAATTATTAATAAATAATATTTATTAATTTCTACTATTTTGTCATGGTATAGTCATTGCCCCTCTCTTTTGATTTTTATGGTATTAGTTATTACTTGTGTTGCTTTGCATGCAGTTAGCTTTCAGACTGAAGTTTTCCTTCTAGTGCTTTCTATAGAGCTATATTGGTAGGCATAGCTTAAATATGCTTTCAGCATAGAATGATTTTCTTTCTCTGTTGGTTGTAAATGATAGTTGTTCTGGGTGTAATAGTCTGGACTGTCATCTGTGGTCACTCAGAGTTTGCATAACATCCATCTGGCCCTTATAATTTTCAGAGTCTTCACGGAAAAATCAGTGTTATTATTCTAACGGTTCTTCCTTTATATATTATGTTATTTTTTCTCCCTTGCAGCTTTCAATATCCTTTTTTTCTGTACATTTAGTGTTTTGAATAGTATGTGTCAATGGGGATTTTTTTCTGCTCTTGTCTATTTAATATTCTCTGTGCGTTTTGTACTTCGATATCTTTCTTTAGATTGGGAATTTTTCTTCTGTTTAAAGCATTATCTGTGGCTTTGACTTGGGTTTCTTCACATTTCTGTGTATCTATTATTTTTAATTTTAGTCTTTTCATATTGTCCCCCATTTCTTGGTTTCTATGTTTGGATTTTTAAAAAGATTTAATATTTTCTTTAACTGAGCTCTGCACTTTTTCTCCCTTCTTTGATCTGTTGCTGAGACTTACTCATGAGCTTTTTCTTTAACAACCTGAATTTTTCATCTCAAGGTTTATTTAAATTTGCATTTTATTTAGTGATTCTATTTCCTTTATTTTCATGTCTGGAATTATTTTCATCTTTTCCATTCAGTTGCTTGTATTTCCATGATCTTCATTGACGTATTTATTTATATCATCTTTAAGGTCCTTGAACATATAAGAACCTTTTTGCTATTTGAAGACTTGTGTTTCAGCTAAGTTTCTTCCCTCACGACATATTCAATACATATTTTCTTTTATACCTATGTTTTTATTTTTTTCTGGGATCCAGGCATCTGGGATCCAGGCATCATGACATTTGGAGTGATACTGATGTCTTGCCTTTGCTGTGTGGGTGTTCTTTTTCTTGGTTGATGTTGCCCCATCTGAATCCTAACCAAATGTGGTTCTGTGAGGTCCCTGATTGCTACCCTAAGTGTGTTGGTTGTGAAGGTTCTGATAGGCATTCTACATGCCCACGGGGAGTCACAATGCAATGTAATTGACGTTGAAGGAATGGCTGAAAGTGTAGCAGGGAAGAACTAGGGATCCATTGGATCCTGGATTTGACCAGGTCCTAAAGGGGCAGAAGTAGTTTTGGAGGAGGGGTTGAGGTAAGTAGACAGTGGCAGGCTTAGAACAAGTCTGGAGAGATATGAAATGAGAATAAAAAGGAGGAAGAGTGTGATCTTTAATTTGTTTTTTGAGTTTAATGATTTTTTTTTCAGACAAGGCAAATGTGGTGACTCTGGGTTTCTGATAAAAACATAATCTGTGTGACTAGGAGTCACAAAGAAATGGAGATTGCTTAGAAGAAATGGCTGAAAAAGATGGTGGTGATGGACTAAGTAGGGCTTAGATCATGGATCTGCACAAAATAGTTGCATCTAAAGCGTATATATCTCTTTCTTAATACTTTAATTTTACCAATGATTTCTTTTATACTGAAGTGAGTTTCTAGTGCTTATATTTCTGCTTGGGTCTTAGTAACTTTAGTAGAATATTAGGTAATATTCTCCATTACCTAGCACACATCTTCCTATAATTTCCAACCACTACTTCACATAAAATAAAACTGAATGATTGAAAAAATTTGCCCCAGAGTATTTTATTAGAGATTCCTGCTATCATATTAACAGACAAGCAATCTGGATGTTGACATAGAATTTCACTATACAAAGATACAGCTCCAATAACTGTAGTAGAGCCCCCACATCTCTTGATATTTCAAAGAAATTAACTCATTGTAAATTCTTTTCAGAGTTGTGTTCATAAATATTAGACAAACTATATAATATACTGTAAATACATAATACACATGTTTCAAACTCATAGAAATATATGATCCTTTACCTATATCATTCTCATTATAAAGCTCATATTAACACTAAAGACAAGTGTGTGTACACTTACTTGCTCTGTCTCTCTGGGTATTCACAAATTCACAAATACACACAAAATACTTTCATAAAATAATAACTGAAGAGTCATGATATCTGAGAGAGAAAAGAACAATAGGGTTCCACAAATTCCTCACCTGGGGCAAAATAAGTACAAATAAGTATGTGTGAAAGGCATGTGGGCTATATCTATACAAACACACACATACATAGCTTTTATAAATATACGTATACCAATAATATGGAATATCACATACTTGTGTACTTGCTTTGAAACCCCAATCTCTCTATTTTATATACTGACTGTGTGTTGACAAATCCATTCCTCACTTGATTCAAACAACTGATGAAGTTTTCTAATAAATATGGATATTTCTTAAAGGCTTTAATTTTGTAGTGAATAAATGACACTGTAAGATCCCAGTGTTATACTTGGATGCTAAACTCATAAAAGGACCAGTAGTGGTGAATCTTACTGTCAGCCTGAGTATCTTGAAAAATATGCAGAAAATCAGGGAAAATGCTGTGATATACGCTTCTCTGTTCCACCATTGAAACTATAAATCAAAATAAGGTCTGTCCCATCCCCTTAAATTTATATTGGGCACTTTGGTCACAGAATGCAGAAATACTCAATAAACTGCCCCTTGACATTTCTCGAGGAACAAAATAAAACCCAGTGAGCCATTCACACTCAGTAGTGAACAAAGTCTCTCTTTTAGCTCTTGATTTCTCTTCCTCCTTTTGTCTCTTATTCTCACCTTCCTTTTTTCCTTCTCTTCTTTTGGGAGATCCTGAATCTGCCCTGGTGTAAACATAATGCATGCTTATCATTCACAAATTCAGCCACTTTAACTATCTTTGTTGGTCATCACTTGGAAGGTTAACTAGACCCTTTAGGAAAATTATGAAGACAGGAGGCCCCTCAGATCTGAGTTCTGAGTTAGAAAAAGGTATATCCCATCTCAAAAGTATCAATCAGTAAAAAAATCTTTAAAACGCATGGCAAAAGAAAAAAAAAAAAGAAAGAGAAAACAAAGTGGATGAGGGTGTCAAGGACCATTTTTGTGGGGAATGATGTTTGGAGAGCCAGGACTGAAGTATTGAACCATTCATGTTACAGCTAAACATTTGCTTCTACACTCTCATCGAGGAGAGCTTTTAACCTGCTTACTCTCCTGCTTCCCACCCTCCAGCTCACAGCTTTGACTTTCTTTACTATTTTTTTTAATGTGTGTGTTGTGTGCATGATGTATGTGTGAGGTACATGTGAGTGTTGTATATGCATACAGAACCAGAACAGGACATTGGATGCACTCCTCTGTCATTCTCCAGATTATGGCCTTGATATGGTCTCTCACTGAACCAAAAGGCCACTGTGTCAGTTAGGCTGGCTGGTGTGGGCCTCATTGAGATCTGTCTATCTCCATTCCCCTAGGGTTACTGGGATACACAGTTATGTTGGGTGTTTTACATGGATGCTGAGGATTCAAGCTCAAGCTCTCATGTGTGTAGAGCAAGCACCCTTACCCACTGTTGGCCTCCCTCTCCACCTTGAGGTCACCACAGGAAGCTATAGACACTTTTACCAATACCAACCATCTCAGACTCAATAGGACCTAAACTTATCCTTCTGTAGACAGTCACCCATCTCATGCCTTCATTTCTCCATCTTCCCAAGTATGTTATCCTAATTTGCTTTGTTTTATGGCTTATTTCATGGGCAAATAGCCAGCCCTAAGGAAACATGCCCAATTCTTGTCTCATACTATCAGACAAGCTGCCTGCAGCTAGGGAACCATAACTCTATACTCACCTATCTCCTTTAAGCTTTTGATTTGGGATTATGTCCAACCTTTGATACAATCCATAAACAAGTTACACAGAATTTATCTGATCCATTCTATTTCTGCCCTCCCAAGATCCTCCTCCTCTCCTCTCCTTTTCTCTCCCCACCCTCCTCTCCTCTCCCATTTCCACCCCTCCTATCCTCTCTCCTCTCCTCCCATCCCCTCCCCTCCCCTCCGCTCCCCTCTTCTCCTCATGTATGCCACATCTCTTCTACATTTTCAATAGAGGACTTTGTTTACCAGCTCTGAGAACAACTAAATCACAGTACACCCTGTCACCACAACCATAAGTCGACTTGTTAGAGTATGGTAATAAACTCTTACAAAAGTTATATAAATAAATATTTATGACTTTCAAGTAGGAAATAGTTTTAATATGATGACAGCATTCACAAACAACAGAAGAAAATTAAAAGAACTTCATTCAAAACTTTTTGTTGGGGGCAGAGAAGGCTTGGTGGCTGCATAAGCATGAGGACCTGAATTCAAATCTCCAGTGCCCGAGTAGAAAGCCAGGTGTGGTTGCACCAGTGCTGGGGCTGCTTAGGAAAGTAATTCTGGACTTGCTAATTTAGTTTGAGGTTCACCGAGAGACCCTGCCTCAAGGAAATAAGGGTGTGTGAGTGTAATGGGAACCAAGTCTCCATTTCAGCTAAGGCTTCACATCTGCTGCTTTATGTTATCTTCTTTTGGGGATTGGCTGCATGATCCTGACTCTGTCACTCGCTGCCTGACCTCCAGAGCTTCCTCTGAAATGGACATAAAATCTACATAGCTCATGAATTTTTTTTTATGTGGATGATATGACAGTCTGCCAATCTTCCTTTGGACCTTGACTGGAGTTGCCTCTGAGTGCCTGAGGGACTAAATCTTGAGAAAAGCAGGGTCCACCACATCTCTCTGCTCACAATCTTTTCTCTTTGATAGCAGGAGCTTGCTCTTTTTTATTACCTCGATGAAAATTCATTGGTTTCCTTTTAAAGGCCCTGATTTCTTTCACAAGCTTGCCCTTCTTGTCTCTAACTTCATCCTTTTTTGGCCAAACTTCTAGTTTTTAAAATACATATTTGTGCGGCTGGAGAGATGGCTCAACAGCTGAGCATTTCCAGCTGTTGTTCCAGAGGTCCTGAGTTCAATTCCCAGAGCCCACATAATAGTTCAAGGCAATCTATAAAGGGATCCAATACCCTCTTCTGACAAGCCTGTGTACATGCAGCAGGGCAGTTACCGAGAAAATAAATACACAAAATAAACAAAAACCAAATAAAAACAAATCTAAAACATGCTTAAAATAAGATCCCAGTGTCAGGTTTTATGGTTATTCTTTTAATTTAACAGTCTCTATTCTCTCTTTCTCTAAAAGTATTTTGACTTCGCAATGGATTGTTCTTCAAGAGGAGGGTGATACAAGATATAAATGATAAAACTATCTGCATCTTGCTCCTCATTACAAATCTGCACACATGAATTACATATTATATCTGTCTTATTTTCATTTTATATTTTATATTGTAAATATGCTAGCACAATAATTAAAAAATATTATTTAACTGAAACATTATTTTTAAAAGATATAAGCTGAATGAACTGTCAGCACTTCAAGGGAAATATGAAGGACAATTAAAAGGATGAGTAATTTTCAATCAACTGCACTGGAGTACACCCAGGCCAGAGAATGTGACTTCAAAGATCAAAGTTAAAACTTCAATTAAGATGCTGATCAGTTAGCAAATTTCTAAGATAAGTGGTTTCATTTCCAAGTAATATAAGTCATGGATGCAATAGCAAGTATATATTATGATGCCTTCTACTCAAAGTCCCAAGAACTAACTTTCAATGCTTACTTTTCAAAATAATATCTAATAAAACACTCAGAGCTGTGCTGAGTAGGTGTGACTGTAGTGCTCAGCCTGTGTGCCCAGTCTCTATAACCAAAGGCATTAGATGTTTTCATCATAGGACAAACTATGTTGTCAACTCCATCCAGGCTCCTTTGCTTCTTACTTATAACACAGTATTGGTGAGTGGCTAGGAATGGAAAGCACCAGACATTTTTCTGTCTTGGGTTCACTGACATGAAGAAATGTTATCTCAGGATGTATCATTTCTTTTGTCTCTTTTTAATCTTCTGTTGTGGGCTTTATGCAAATACAATTGGTGAATTATTGGTGATTCATTGTTTCAATAGAAGCCTCAATTACACAAGAGTTCAGAACTTAAAGAAATCCATAAAAGAAATTCTCTCTCTCTCTCTCTCTCTCTTTCTCTCCTTCTCTCTTTCTCCTTTCTCTCATCATTCTCTGTCTCTCTGTCTCTCTCTCCATCTCTGTCTTTCTATCTGTCTTTCCTCACATACTTTCACTATCTTATACACACACATACACACACAGACATACACACGGACAGACAGACACACAAACGCATTGAAATTTTACCCAGAGAATTACAATGAAAAGCATGAGGGGTCCCAAAAATTCACCTTAAAAAATGTCTCCACTTTTATTAACTAAACATGATGTTGTGAACTCAGAGAGTGAGTGCACAGCTCTTTACATTGAGTGCCATGTATCAGCATCACTTCCATAAAGGTAACCACATGCTCGGCATCGCTTGCCTAGCAGGCTCCTCAGAACTCCTTTGCTACCTTTTATTTGCCAAACTTCTGCTTGCTTTCATTCAGATTAGTAAACAATAACAATTAACTAGTTGATTTTTTTTTTTTTTTTACAATTTTACTGTTACAATTAGTTTTTATTTCTCTTAAAAACACTCTGCTTCCCCAGTCCAAATATATGGACAAGACACAAATGAAATTATAAGATTATCATGTCCAAACTCTGAAAACTAGACCACACAATGTCAACTCAATATTCTTCATGCTCACATCTTCTAGTTCAATCATCTGTTTTGAGAATTTACTATAGTTTTTTACTATAATTTTTTTCAAAGTCATATGCAGTTAATAAATTATGGATTAGTTAGCCAAAAAATATCTTTAAAAAAATCAGGTGCCAAAACATTAAAAAATTCCATGTGCATTGGTTTTACAGTAGGTATACTTAAATAATTCCAGAAAGCTTCTTTTTTTGCTAAAAATTTACCAAAATAGTTAGAACGAGTAAAAATATTTTTTTAAAAAAAAACTGAAAGAAAAACTCAGCATCAACTTATTTGTATAGGCATTAGTAAGAGGACATTATTTTCACCAAAGGTTATATTAAAAAGATTCCCCTTGTATTTTTCCTAAAATTATGATTTTAATTATAGTTCACAATAAAGAAACAGAAATACCTAACTCCAATGTGTTAAATTATTATGGTACGATAAGGATTTTTTTTTTTAACTTCATGACTGCATTTTTGAAGGATAACTCAAAATACTGTATTTGATTTAAATTGACTTAAATTCAACGAAATACAGAAAACTTATTTCAAGGTTTGAGCAGTCAGTTAAGAGAGTTAAGAGTCAAGAGCTAAGACTACCTCTTGACAACTGAAGGCCTTTCAAAACCTAGCATCTATCGAAAATGATACTACTAGTATTGAAGATAGCCCTTCTTCTCATAGGATATGAATTTTATGAACAACCCAGCATGTAGAGGACGATGTTGACCTTCCCAGCCACCCACTCCTTCAGGGGACAATAGTATTCATAGTGAAACTGCTCAAATTCTGGTGTCTGACGGATTTCGCATAAGAAGGAGAGATCAATACCTGACTCCAAAAGGAGGAGGAGCAGGGGAAATACAAACAGCAGCAGTCCCAGGCCCACCACAAGGAGCCTGGAGAAACTCTTGACCAGAGGGTTGACCCAGATACGACCGGTTAGGATGGAATAGCTCCATGACAAAGCTTGGCGAGCTTCCTTCAGCTCCTCCTCTTCAGCCATCAAAAAGGCATTTTCATCTGCTTCTAGTTCCTCAAATGAATCCGTGTCTTCTCTTTCTAATTCAAGCCTGGATGGACAGTCAAAGAGCATGTTGATTTCATCATCATCCACCGGGGTAGGCAGCAGGCTGGCGCTGGGATTGTATGCTAGTTCCGAGATGGTCAAGGGGTCTTCTTTTACTCTATCTTCCTCTTCATCTGGAGGATCTGCACACTGAGCTCCCTTCACTGGTGAGCTGGCAATTAGGGGCTCAGACACATCCATTTTAGGCAATGGGGCACCTGGAAAGAAACATTATTTTATAAAGCTTAAATTTCAGATACTCTGCTTTTACAAAAGTCTGTATGTAGAATCAAATAAAGTTCAAAGAATATGTGAAATTGTTCAGTAGCATTCTGTTATTAGAAAAAAGTAATCATGTTAGTAACAGATGCTATGTCATAAGTTCTCAGCTCAATACAATAAACCTAATATAAACAGCACTGTTTAAAGTTTTGAACTATATACAAAATTTAAGCATATTATTCTGGTCTGGAAACCTCTCACTAATGTCAGGTCTTTAACATGTGAAAATGATCCAGGACTACATGAAAATTACATATAAGGTCTTTTAGAGTTAACACAATGACACAATTGAGCATTATGTAAATTTGCCTAACAGGGACAACTGAGTAATCATTGTGAAGTATTGCTCTCTATTCTTCCTTCCAGGTACAGTTTTGGGATTTCTGTTATTAGTATACTGGATTATTATCTAATTCACAAGTCCAAAGTTTGAAGAGTTCTGATATTCAGAACATTTAAAGCAAAGAAAAATTAAAGAGTTCAGTCCATGAACATTAGAATTTCAGATCTTGAGGTTAGTAACACTCAAGCATTAAAGTATGTGCAAATGTTCCAAACTCATAAGAAAAAAATCTGAAATCTGATACATTTCCGTTCAACCCATTTGAAGTAGATAATCCTCACCTGTAATTGCAACCATGTGATGTGTACAAACTTGCATTTTCTCTTTTTAACATTTTAATTCATATTTTTTACCTTCAGAGAGAGTATTTTTTTTCTATTATTTATAAACTAGGCCAAAATTTCCAAGAAACTTTAGTTATCTATTGGTAAAATTTTTGGAAGAATGAAGACATTTATTAAGTGTTGCTTTTACATCTACAGCTTTTTACTCCCATCCATATCAGTTCATTTCTACAGCTACATGTTCAGAAGGCAAATTGATTAAATTGATTAAAGTGCTCGGGATTCTAAAAATGGTTATTGTGAGATATGTCTATCTTAGTATTAACTTTTTTTTTTACATATGTGATATCTAGCCACCTTTCTTTTTTAAAGATTTTATTTATTTATTCTCTATATATGACGAGTACACTGTAGTTGTCTTCAGAAACACCAGAAAAGGACATCAGATCCCATTACAGATGGTTATGAGCCACCATGTAGTGGCTGGGAATGGAATTCAGTACCTCTGAAAGAACAGTCAGTGCTCTTAAACCACTGAGACAACTCTCCACCCCTGCCACATTTTATCTATGCTAAAAACTGTCTGTGTTAATTATGAGTCTCAGGTGAACAATGGGAAATGATAAAAACATCAAAGAAGTGTTCTCTATGATGAAGCATAGATAATAAATACAACATAAAATTTGCAACCAGGGGGCCCAAGTGCTGAGCAGATCCCAGGCAGCAGCTCTGCCCCCAATCTCATAGAACTCAGAGGAAGCGAGCCTCCCAGAAGCTCTAACCCAGGCAGTATCTTAGGTAAGGAGACAGAAACACCTGCCTCAAACAGGGAGTAACTGGGACCCATTAGGACCCAGGAAGTCACCCCTGGCCTGGCCTGAATCCTTCTGGTCCGTCCCTGAGCACTGAGCAGATCTTAGGCCCCAGCTCTAATCCCAGTAGTAACACCCACCCCACACAGTTCTGATACAACCAAAATAATAGGAAAGACAGGCTCCAGTCAGAGACAGGGCAGGTAGAACTAAGGAGATCCAGATGGTGAAAGGCAAGTGCAAGAACATAAGCATCAGCAACCTAGGGTACTTGGCATCATTAGAACCTAGTTCTCCCACACAAGAAAGTCCTGAATTTCCCATATCATAAGAAAGCAAGATTCAGATTTAAAATAATTTCTAATGATGATGATAGAGGACTTTAAGAAGGACATAAATAACACCCTAAAAGAATTTGAGAAGAACACAGGTAAACAGGTAGCACCCCTTAAAGAAGAAGCACAAAAATCCCTTAAAGAATTACAAAAGAACACAACCAAGCAGGTGAAAGAATTGAACAAAACCATCCAGGACATAAAAATGGAAGTAGAAACAATCAAGAAATCACAAAGGGAGACTACCCTGAAGATAGAAAACCTAGGAAAAAAATCAGGAGTCATAGATGCAAGCATCACCAACAGAATACAAGAGATAGAAGAGAGAATCTCAGGTGTAGAAGATACCATAGAAAATATTGACACAACTGTCAAAGAAAACAAAAAAAATGCAAAAAGTTCTTAACACAAAACATCCAGGAAATTCAGGACACAATGATAAGACCAAATCTAAGGATAATAGGTATAGATGAGAGTGAAGATTCGCAACTTAAAGGGCCAATAAATATCTTCAACAAAATTATAGAAGAAAACTTCCCTAATCTAAAGAATGAGATGCCCATAAACATACAGGAAGCCTATAGAATGTCAAATAGACTAGACCAGAAAGGAAATACCTCCCGTCACATAATAATCAAAACACCAAGTGCACAAAACAAAGAAAGAATATTAAATGCAGTAAGGGAAAAAGGCCAACTAACATATAAAGGCAGACTTATCAGAATTATACCAGACTTCTCACCAGATACCATACAAGCTAGAAGATGCTGGACAGATGTCATTCATACCCTAAAAGAACACAATGCCAGCCTAGGCTACTATACCCATCAAAACTCTCAATTACCATAGATGGAGAAGCCAAGATATTCCACGACAAAACCAAATTTATACAATATCTTTCCACAACACCAGCACTACAAAGAATAATAGCAGGAAAGCTCCAATACAAGGAGAGAAATTATACCCTAGAAAGAGCAAGAAAGTAATCCTCTTCCAATAAATCCAAAAGAGGACAGCCACAAAAAGATAATTTCACCTCTAATAACAAAAATAACAGGAAGCAACAATCACTGTTCCTTAATATCTCTTAACATCAATGGACTCAATTCTCCAAGTAAAATACATAGGCTAATGGACTGGATACATAAACAGAACCCAGCATTTTGCTGCATACAGGTAACCCACCTCAGTGACAAAGACAGACTTTACCTCAGAGTAAAAGGCTGGAAAATAAATTTTCAAACAAATGGTTCTAAGAAACAAGCTGGAGTAGCCATTCTAAAATGTCCAGCCTGAGAACACAAAGGGAGGGACTCAGGGCTCCACATGTATAGGTGGTTGAGGGTGGTCTTGCCAGGCATCAGTGGATGTGGATGGTCTTGGTGCCTGAATGTTTGGATTCCCTAGTGTTGGGGAATTTGAGAGCAGGGAGGCGAAAATGGGAGGATGGTGGGAGCACACCCTCATAGAAACTCCCAGAATTATATGGATTAGACATGAGAGAAGCAGGCCTCCAGAAGACTAGATTCCAGAATTCAAACAAAAAATTATCTTGATACTAAAATTTGTTTTGAGAATTGTATATTGCAGAATACACAGCCTTGGTGTATTTACTCATCAAGCAAGCTGAACAGACCTGCTCTAACCTCTGTTGTCCTGGAATTCTAGCTGGATGAACTGAAGACACATTGTCAGAGGCTTATCAATTTACTGTTCCCCCTGCCCCTCTTCTAATATCTCAACACCCATAATCAGCTAGAAGAAGTTAATGAAGAGTCGGCGTCCCTATTCCCTGGGCTTGGGGATTGAGGTTGTTAATATTGGGTTGTCTTTCTAGGGAAAAGTAGTGGTTTTGTTGGAACAGGGAGGATTAGCTAGGATTTATTGCATAGCCATAAACTATTGGCAGAAATATGTATAATTGTTGTTACTAAGATGAAGTTATAATGTCTTAAATGGTACAAAATTTACTTTGATTTCAAGTGTAAGATTTTCATTGATATGAGCTTCTTATTGATATAAAAGTTAGATTAATATTGTTACTCTCCTAGGCATTGTGCCTATATAACACATTTAGGAATGCAAGGCTTAGACCCAGTCCTTTAACTTTTCTAACTGATTTGAGATGGTTAGCCTGTAAGTTAATGTCCTATAGCAAATTCATAGCTCTGAGTTTATTGTTAGGGTGTTTTCTATATTTTATTTAGAAATAGCTGAGAGGAGTTAACAGACAACAGTCCAGATTGCCTTACATGGATAGTTGGTTTTCAAAACATCAGAAGTCCACAGAATTGATGTTACAAACATTTCTGTATTAATGTCCATTTTGATTAGAGACCTGTCTACTCCTGACAGCTTCATGTCTTGAATTCTAAGAAGAAATTGAGCATCTTTGGAGTTACTCCAGTTGTGATGAGACAGCCACTAGGCAAGAATTGCCTCTTTTCATCTACAGACATATCACTGTCCAGAAAAGGACATGCTTGTGGAATAGTCGACTGATTATATCTGCCAAGACAGAGTAATCAGCCCATAATAATTCCGCATCACTAGGTCTGTCAGATGATCCTGTGTCAGAAGGCTGAAGATCTGATGCTCCAATATTTTGTAGTATAGGGACTGTCTAGGTGTTCAGTGGTCTCTATAAATTGGCTAAATTTTAGAGGCTATGCTTTGTGCTTCCCATAACTTCTGTTAACTCAGTCATTCTGGATTTCTGACGAGGTTGAAGACTTATAGTCTCATAGCCAATCTCAGCTATTTACTTTGAGAGAAAAGATTTGAGAGGATGATTTTCAGCTGATATTCATTCTAAAGCCAAGAAAAAAGCCAGGTTCAGAGCTAAGTCTTTTAGTTAGGAGGGAAGACAGAGGTTCTGTTTAGTCAACAAAATAATGAACTGGGTATTAGGTCTATCTTGTACCTTACTGTCACAAATTGGTATAGTTATGCTCTAATTGTATTTTAAGAGAAAAGTTTTATTTTAACAGGAAGGGTGTTATGTAGGAGTAACTAAGGTGGGAGGAATAAGGAAAGAAAGAGGATTAAGGAGAGGAGGAGGAGAAGGAGAAGAGGAGCTAGGTGATGACGGGTGGGGGGAACATGGAGGTGGATGTACAAGTGTCTCAGCCAGTCAAAGATAGTTGATATATCTAAGTTGGGTATTGAGTTATACTTCTGATTGTATGGGCATCTTGTTATTGAGCATTACCAAACTTATAAAACCTTTGATTAACATTTAAAAAATGTATAAAAGCAAAAAGGAGAAGGGGGAATGGGATAGGGGTTTTCTAGGGAGGGGAAAGGGGACGGCATCTGAAATGTAAATGAAATATCCAATAAAATAACTTAACTATGAAAAAATTTGCAACCAGGTAAATTAATATGTCAAATGTAAAACAGAATAGTATTCATAATTCCCCCACTTTTTTATTATTCAAAAATCACCCAATATCTTCTGGTAGCTCCATCCTAAGAGCAGAAAATAGTTTAAATGGAAAATATCATGCAAGAAACCCATATACAGTTGTTGGTGTCTGTGTTAATCATTACCTACTGCAAATAGAAACTTAACTGATGAGGACTGAGAGATGCATTCATATGTAAGCATAATTAGATATCAGTAGCTACTACTTTAGTATTATGTCCACTTAACATAATAATAATAGGTTCTCTTATTAAGGCCTAGTTTTTCATTAATTAATTTATTTATTCTTTTTATATCTTGATTGCAGCTTGCTCTGCCTCCTCTCTTCCCAGTCCCACACTCAGAAGCCCTAATTTCTATTAACATCTTCTCTTTCCCTCAGAGAAGTTTCCACTATGTCCCGGGACAGCAAATCTCAAAATGGCTAGGCACATCTTCTTCCACTGAGGCAAAATAAGGCCATTCAGCTAGGCGAAATGGATTCAATGCCAGGTAGTAGGTCAGAGATAGGCCTGTTCCAATTGTTAGGGGACCCAAATGAAGCCCAAGATTCTTGTCTTCTACAAATGTGTAGAGGGCCTATTTCCAGCACCTGCATGCTCTTTGGTTGGTGGTTCAGTCTCTGTGAGCCCCCGTGGGCCTAGGTTGGTTCTTGTACTGCCCTTGACCCCTCTGGCTCTCTCAATCCTGTCCTCACAAGACTCAAGATCTCTGCCTGATGTTTGGCTGTGGTTCTCTGCATCTGTTATTATCAAATTTTTAAGAACATAAGAAATATGGGAAGAAAAGCCAGAATTGAATACAAAATAAAACAATAGCTCTGTGAATTTATTGTTTTCCCATGAATCACTATTTCAACAGTAATAGTCTCGAATAAGGCAGACTTAAGTGAACATAGTTCACAAGAATAGTTACAAACATGTTCAAAGAGTTCAAAGGATTTAAAAAACATTTGAATAAACTTAAATAGGATATGAATCAATTGATCGAAGCCCCAGAAAATACAAATAACTGAATTAAATAAGGAGGACACTGTTTGATACAAAAATAGAATTTAAGACAGAGAAATATTGAGGAAACCCAAACCTAAAATGAAGCTGGAAATGAAACATTTAGCAAGTCAAATACACAGTTCAGTGGAAAACCTCAACAACATAAATAGAAAAGAAGCTAGAATATCAGAGCTTCATGAGTAGTTAGACAAATTGGTTCATAAAAACTTGCAGATTAAGAAATAAACAAGGTCCTTGGAATACAATAAGACCAAATAAAAAATAATGAACATAGAAAAAGGAGAATTCTAGGTCAAAGTTACATAAAACAAAATCACACACACACACAAATTTGTTATCCAGATATTAGGCCCACAGAACACCAAATCAACAGTGGTATCAGAAGAGAAACTTTCCACATCATTTTGCAGTTAAAACAATAAATATTAATAGTATTTAATATTAATAGTATTTAAAGTTACACAGGGAGTTGAGTTTAAATAAAGAAAGGCCCATCAATAAGTTCTCGATGGAATACTTAACATCCAGAAGATTGTGGAAAATTATGGTTCAAGTCCTGAAAAAATGCATGTGGAGTCCAGACTACTTTACCCTGCAAAAACATGTGTCATAATTGAAATATATAAAATTTTCAAATTAAAAACATTTTGATAAAATTCTTGACCATCAAGCCATCCCTACAAAGATTTCTAGAAGGCATACTTCATAATGCTGAGACAGTTGGTATATCAAGTATATGCTAAGAAAAAGAAAGATGCTAGAATAGTGGCTATAGAAATCTAGACAATGAAAACAGTAACATTATAGGAATTACTAAACAACTTTCAATAATATCACTGAATGTCAACGATATTTGAATGTCAAGTGTGGCTGAATGGCCACACTTCCAATCAGAAGACATAGGTTAGCTTATAGGATCTGTCTTTTTGTTGTCTATGAGAAACATGCTTCACCTCTAAGAATAGACACTTCCTTATATTGAAAGGTTAAAAGTGTTCCAAGCAAATGGGATGAGAAAACAAGTAAATGTTGCTATTCTAATATCTACCAAAGTAGACTTAAAGGCAAAACTAATCAGAAGAAAGGAAAAAGACTTCTGATTAAGAAAATGCCTACCCTCAGATACTTTGGTCATCCTGATAAGCCTTTAGAAACAGTGATCACAGGAGTGTTCATGTAACTGGGTTTAATGACTTGCTTTTTCTTTGACTATTTGTGTTTATTGTATTGCTTGTTCTTCAACAATTTGCATCTATTGTATTGCTAGACCCTCAACCTAGAACTGACCTTATTACACACATGAAATCAAAATGGTATAAAAAGCATAAAGGAAGAGGGGGTATAGAATAGGGGGTTCTAGGGAGGGGAAATGGGGGAAAGGGGATGACATCTGTACTATAAATAAATAAAATGTCCAATAAAAAAGAAAAGTAGCAGCACAGTAAATGGAAAAAAAGAAAAGAAAAAATGCCTTCCAAGAGCACATTGTATTATACATCATGACTAAATTTGTTTCATTACAGAGACATGAGCTAGTTCAACATAAATAAACAAACAAATAAATAAAATACAAATGAATGAATAAATAAATAAACTAATGTAGTTCAATATAGAACTACATTATATGTATATAGCCACAATGGCAGAAATTATACAATCATCTCAGTAGACACAAAAATGTCCATTGACAAAACCCAACATCCATCCTCAACAACATCTCCTGACAGACTAAAGATGTAGGGATTTATCTTACAGTAATGAAGGCTCTATACTACAAACCTATGGCTAGTACTATTATAAACATAGAAAAAAGTCCTTAGAGTATACTGTTGAAGCTAGATTAGTGCTGTCACAGAGTAAAATCATTCAAGGCAGTATGCAATGTGGTGTCTAAATATGAAAATCTAAGCATTAAGGAATGCCCATTAGAGGAATTGCAAGCAAGAAGAAACTGTAAACTGGACAAAAATGCTTTTTTCAGAAATCTATATGATATTATCTATATATGATTTTAATTTTTTAATCAATGTTAGGAGCAAACAGAATTTAAATATTGAAGATAGATAATACTTAATATTATATAATACTTAATAATAAATAATAACCTACTTCAACTGCAGGTTTTTAAACTGTATTATGACATGTTAATATTTTCCCTCTTAGATGATTTAGTGTATGTATATGTGCATGTGAATGTGTGTGTGTGTCTTATTCAAGAAGATTTTTTTCTTGGAAATTTAATGCCTATCTTAAAAATATTAATTTCTTTGTTTAACATACATTATTATTATAATTGATATTTCTAAGTTTTTTAAAGCATTGTAAAAATATTCAGATATACTTACTATGCTTTATATTTTATTATTATTTTAGTAAAACTACAAAATAATTTTTATTAATTTTATTTTATGTGATCCTGCAGATGGAACTAGAACTTTTGTATGTTGGGTAAGCTCCCTGCCATTAAGCTATACCACCAATTTTCCTTTATTTATTAAGCACTGAATTGTGTTGTATTATATGATAAGTTATAGAAAAAGTTACTAGGGCTATTGAGAATGTGTATTCTGAAGTACTCGAAAGGAATGACCACTAAATCTCTAAGTCCACTTGATCTATGATGTTTTTTAATTTGGATGTTTTTGTTTCCTTTTTGTTTGAAGTACTCATCTCCCAATGAAAGTTCAACATCAAAGTTAATCCCTATTACAGTGTGGAGGTCTTTACTATTCTGTGTCTTTACTTTCAGTAGTATTTTATTTTGTTTTCTGCATGGGTATTTTGTGAATATATTGTTGCAGATTTAATATATTCTTGGATTGTTCCATCAATATATATTGATCTATATATTTTATGATTAATTTTGATTTGAAGTATATTTATCAGATATTAGAACAATAACTCATGTTTGCTCCCTAGTTAAAAGTTTTTGAGACAACTATTTTCCATTTGTTCATCCTGAAACTGGATCTATTTTTAAGGGTGAGCTGTAGCACTTGGAGGCAATAGATGGATAAGGCCTACTTTTAAGTCCAATTTGTTGTTGGTCTTTGATTTAGATGACTAATATTCAAATTCTTGCAATTTTATTGTGTTTGTGGGTTTAAAAAAATGCTTAATTGGTTAATTTACCCTTTTTTTTGGGGGGGTGTTGAGTTTCTTCTTCCCTAGTTATAGTTCTCATCAGACCAAAATACTACTTCAAGTATCTTATGTAGACTTCAATTAGTGTTAATCAATTGGTTTATTCTGTGTTTATTGTAAAATGTTATTTTTCTTTTCCTTGAATTGTGACATTTTTGAGGTGGGTAGGTGGGTGTGTTACTAAAAATGGTGGTCGACTAGAAGGATCTATAAGGACCTATTAAACACATCGCTTGGTATTTCAGGGGTGAAGTTCCTACCTAATGTTAATTAAGATAAAAAGCATCCTAATTTTAGACAACACCATTCCATTTATCCAGACTGAATATTAAGAAAAAAATGAGTATTAGCATTCATCTCTTTCTTTGCTGATTGCTGACAAAGTGATGTGCTGTCTGTTTCAGGTTCCTGATATTATGACTTCCCTATCATGATAGACTGATTATACCATCAACCTTTGTATTGAAATAACCTCTTATTGTCTTAAGTTCTTTAATCAGTATTTTGATACAGCAACAGCAATAAGACAGCTGGCATCAAATGTGATTATGCATATAAAATAAATAATTTGAAACCTTTCTTGCTTTTAATGTTTCTTTGGAGAATTCCATTGTTATTCTGGTGGGTCTACTTACATTTATTTATGTATGTATGCATGCATCATGTATGTATGTATACATGTATGTCTTAAGAGAGATTTCAATATATTTCTTTTGTTCTATACACTCAGTGATTTAACTATCTCCTATATCTGATTGGATATTTTTTTCCCCTAGGTTTTCCAGTATTCTGCAATCATTTTCTTGAACATGCTTTCTATACCTGTACCATAAAATTTTGTCCTGCTTCTGTATCTACCATTCATAGCTTTGATCATGTCATGGCATTCCTCAGACTTCAAATGTTCTGTTTATACTTTATTATTACCATATCTGATTGTGTGAGTTCTCCCATTCTTCTACCTTATGATTAACACCACAATATTTTGTCCTTTATCCATTCAATGTATGAGGCTTTTCACAGAGATTTTTGTCTTAATATTGATAAATTTATTTATTTTATGTGAATGCATGGTTTATGTGTATATATATCTGTGCACTAAGTGCATGCTTGCTGTCTGGTGATGCCAAAAAGACTATCATATATTCTGTGACTTGAAGAGCAGCTAATACTCTTATCTCCTGATCTCTAGCCCATTCACAGAGTTTTTTGTGTTACTATTTTTTTTCATTTCCAGTATCTCAGCTTGTAGAATTTCTATATCTTTATTGAATTCCACTTTTATATATTGTATTAACCTCTTTATTTTCTTTGAGACAGAGTTTCACTGTGTAGGCCTGTCTGTCCTGGAACTTTATAGTAGTTCAGGGTGATCTTTAACCCAAGAAATCTTCCTGCCTTTGTCTTCCAAGATCTAGAATTAAAGGTGTGCTCAATCACATCCACACCTGACTTCCTTAATTTATTCTCCTGTGTGTGTACTTCTGAATAATTTTCACGATCGTTTTTATTTCTTTGTCAGTAGTTTTTCCTTTAATTTTTTCTCCATAGATAATATTTTGACCATAGTCTTCCCTTCAACATTTCTCAGATTTTCCCCCACAAATTCAGTTTCATGTTCTCTTTCTTCTTTCTCCCACTAAAAATGAAACTAATAACACGCAAATAAAACACATAAGACAAAAAAGTATACAAACAAAATGAAATAAAAGCTCTCAAAAAAAAAAACCCAACAAAAACAAGCAAGCAAGCAAGCAAGCAAGCAAGCAAGCAAGCAAGCAAGCAAGCAAGCAAGCAAAAAACTATGAGCCCATTTAGTGTTGCCCAATTACCCCTGTTTAAGAGGCTTACCTATGAATGTTGTTTATATATCCAGTGGCACTTGATTAGAGAAGACAGATTTTCCAACTCCCAGAAAATAACTCTTTTTGGACCAGGAGTAGAACTTTGTAATACTGGATTAGGAGTAGTAATACTGGAGTAATACTTTGTAATACTGGAGTAGGATTAGTCATACTGATTGGTATCTTTTAGAAATTATTTAGAGAAATTTTATTATATTTTGTATAACCTTTTTCATAATAATTTATATCCTTAAGAGTCTATCTTAGAGAAATTCCCATTTATAAGTTCTTTGCATGAATGTCTGTTATGGTAAAAAATGCAAATTTTCAACAATAATCAAATAATTAGATAAGTGAATTATTATATCATTATATTATGTGGCCACGAAAATGTGTATATTATTATGCACTGATATATATTAAGACATTCAAGACATATAAGTATGTAAAAATAAATTGTAAGGCAATACATGTAGAATAATTCTATCTAAGTAAAAATAACCTCTACCATAAGTGTGAACATTGATAGGCTAGCTATTGAGAATAGTAAGGTAACAGAAAAAAAATTGTACATATTTGTGCTTTTACAAATGGGCTGGAGCAGTGGCACACATCTGTAATCAAAGAACTTAGGAAGCTGAGGTAGGAGGATGTGAGTTAAAGCCAATTCTAGAGTACAAAATTTGTTATAGGTCAGCCTAGGTATTGAAATTGGCCCAAGACAGGCTGACTACATGACAGGTTACAACCTATCAGTTCAGAAGATCAGGCCTGAGTTTCTACTTTTCAGAACTTGGAAAGTCAGTTACTGTAACAACCACAGGCTGTGTAAAAGCGACCCCTCACAAGCTTGTTAAAAGGACAGTTAACCAAGCTTGAGGCCAAGAGGTCAGGAGCTACTCCTCCTTGGCATGAAGCAAAAATAGTCAAGAATGCTTGAGGCAGAGCCCTAACCAATCACAGCATCACCCTGACTCTCAGAGATAAAACTCTTCAATCAAGATATTAATTACCTACCCCTCCCTAATGTTCTTCTTTTTGGCTTTAAAACCAAACCTATGAATTCAGTCAGGGTCCTACCATCCTGATAAAATTGGGCCCCTGCATGCAGGAATTTGTTCAATAAATATTCTTTACTTTTGTATACTATTTGAGACTGGGGTATCATTCTTCATTGATTCACAGACCCTAACACTATGCAACCACATCTTAGAACAAATCAAACATGTACATTTATAAGTAGTACACAATACAGATCTCATCATACAAATACAGCTAATTATATCTGAACTTAGAAGTAAGTTACAAAATACCAGGTACATCTAATTCTAATCATTTTCTATGATATACCTTGTTGTAGTCAAAGTAGTAAAAAAGAACAGCTCATATTTACAAGGCAAAGAAAATTGGCATAACATAATTCTGGTCACAGTCGGATAGTTAATACACTACTTTAGTAAAAATAGTCTTTGTGGACACAGTGGGTTTTATCTTGACTCCACAGGATATTCTTATACTTTAAATCTTTAAACCAGGGTTGCCTAAATTTTTGACTTTGCAAAGCTACATTGGATAGCAAAGAATTGTCTTAAGTGACACTTTCAACACAAAAACACTAAATCTTCACTTTCCTCAAAAAAGTGAAAGAAAAAAAAGAGCCCATATTTAATTTTTGTGTTATCTGCCACCAAAGACAAGTAGTCTTTACATAGTAATCCTGGTTATGGGGGTTACTGGAGAGTTTTTCAAAAATATCAAGTCCATGTGAATAATATATGAACTAATACATCTTCATGTAATAAACCTATATGTAATAAAATTTCAATTTTATTGTTTTATTAGAAAAGAGGGCTTCATGAAAGCAGTGACATAGCTGACACTGTATTTGAGAAAATGACGCTCTTGATTTGATGGAAGCAGCTGAAATTCTAAATGAAATTCTAACTGCAGTTGAAGATCATTTTTCTTACCAGGTGACAACTCTAGGTTAAGCTAAGTTGACAATAAAAACTAACCTGTATAATATTCTTTAAGTTATCCTATCAAGTCTGCACAGAAGTATATTAACATATTTTTCTAAGAATGTGTATTGGCATTGTCTTCCTTGCAAATTAATGTAGGAGAGTCCATCCCGCTGGTAACAACACAATCACTAGGCAGATGGCCTATAAGAAAGCCATTGCGTAAGAAAGTCACTAAAGATGAGCCAGTGAAGAAGCTGGTGAGCACTGCAAGGTGGTTCCTGTCTCCATGTTACTGCCTTGAGTTTCTATCCAGACTTCCCTCAAGGACGGATCATGATCTCAAAAAGTAAGCCAAATAACGCATTCCTCCCCTGAAGTGGTTTTGGTCATGGTCTTTATGACAGCCAAAGACAGAAAAACTTAAAGGGAATTAAAATCATTTATGAAAATGAAAAAAAAAAAAAAACCGAAATTAACATAAGTGTCCTATCTTTGATTTTTCTCTATTTTGTCCTTCTTATTTTCCTTTGGATCTATTTATTATTTTATGTTGACATTTCTACTCTTTTAAAAAATAATGAATAAAGTTTATTAAGAAAATGGAACTGAAATAGACCCCAGAATAAACAATAACAAAATGGTACTAAACTTTACCTGCTCACAGAATATTATTTTGCTTACATGTGGAGATGCATAAAATGGTTTGTTTTTGAGTTTTCTGTAATTTCAGTTTTAGCTAGAACATTTATTATTTGAAATATTTTATTGATACGTGAGTTTTCAACTTGAAGACATATTTTTAACTAATTTAAAATTTCTAAAAATGTTATATCTGCAAGCCAATTTTCACTATCCATTCCTGGCACAAATTTTGTGTTTTACACCATAAATAACTTGGTCATGTGTTACAAATTATAAATCCTTTTCAGCATTTGGTCTTTATATAATCGTCTTACTTCTGAAAAGTAAATAAAGTCAGAACAGTTGAAATCAACAATCCTGAGGAATTCCTGGATTTTATCTTTTTGTTTTTTATTATGATTTTATCTTTTGCACCTCAGGAAATTCAGTCTTGATGATGATTGACACAATTTCATCCATCTTTAATGCTTTTCTGTATGGGTTTTCTTGAGGTACCATGCAACTTTACTTCATTAAGCATGAATTTTGGGTGGAAATTGTGTTTTGTCTTATTAATATTACAAATGCTTCTAGTTTACCTGCCATTTGCAGGCATCATTAACTACAACAGTTATGTTGACAATGGACAAAAAAAAATGCTCTCATTTGCTTTTCACTACATTCTATATCATTCTTTCTTCTTCTTTTATTGGTACTAGAGAGTTCCACATAAATTAATCAGTTTTTATAATATTCCTTGCCAAAAAAAAATAAGGAAAAGCAGTCATCTACATACTTTTCTTTAAAAAAAATCTTCCAACCTGTAGACTTTTTTCTTTAGCAGAGGTGAGACATTTTTATTTTGAGACATTGTGGAAATTTTGCTGTGATTAAAAAAAATAAATAAGAGGCTATTTTTACATTTGCTATGAAATCAATTGGCAGGAAAGAAGAAATCAAGATTTGGTTCCTTGCATATATGAGCTGCTGATGCAATGGGAACTGGAGGACTGATTGTAAAATACAGAGTCAATGTAGAGATGTGCCAAGGTATGGAAAAATCCTTAATAACTAAGTAGTATTTAACTGTCTTCTAAATAAGAAAAAATTCCTATCATTTGCAATGCTATGTTCAAACATATTCAATAATCATCATGTTTTTCTTGCTGAATCAGCCATACTACATGTAGTGTCTGATGATACCAACTCTACTATCTGCCCTTGGAATATAACATACTTTATGTCACAGTCTACCATAAAACTGATACCATGTGTATATATAAATAGTAAGAATATGCATATATTTAGTTTGCATTACAAGGCATAATGTCATCTATAAAGTTCTCATTGAAGAAACTGTAATCTAATTTTAAAAATATCATAAAATATCTCATAATGTTTTAAGTATGTTATAATCTTATATTGGAGTATAGTCATGGCTCTCTAGACCTGCTATCTATAAATGCTTTAAATAATCTGAAGATGAGAAATGCTTTCATCTTCTCTCACTATGAAGAAATCTGGAGGAACAAACCATTATGCCTTATTCTACCTCTTCTGAATAGAGAGTAAAATGTTTACTTAGCATAACAAGATGCTATCTTATTCTATGAGGAATGTACCTTTTCCTTTTCACTTAGCTTTTGATTCTCTACTTTTTCCCCATCTTCTCTCCTTCATATAAAAGATGAATGCCATATTCATCCTTAGCTGTTCTCTAAAGTTTTAGTCAGAGTGCTTAACTGGAATCGATCCCATTATTTTAGGCAAAGGATGACAGCCAAGGGCACAGAACATACTAGAATTTTGAAATATGCACATACCAGAATTTTGAACTGTGACCTTCAGCCTTATCTCAGCAGACAGAACAACATAATTCTACTGTAGTGAAGGGTTTATCAAAAAAAAAAATAGCATCATATTTTCAGAATGGAGAAATAACTCAACTTCATTTTATTTAAAGATACTTACTGAGCCTTTTTATGTTTTAGAACATTGATCCAAATAAAAAAGTTTGGAATAAACCATATATAACCCATAATTTTATCAAAGCTTTTAAACAATAAACTGTATTAGAACAAATTTAAGTAATGAAAGTCAGGTATCCAAAAATAGCATCTGTTTAACATACAGCTACGAGAAAGAATTAGTTCACCTTCTTCAATGAAACCACAAATTTGAGATTTATGTGTGTTGCACATGTATAGAAAGTTTCAGTTCAGACCAGCCATGCTGCTGCTGGAGTTTAGCAGCTGTATGATGCAAGCATGCTGGACTGCATAGCTCTCACTACAGTGGTGAGATTTTTGCATGTTTCATCTTCATCTCCATCACCCCGCTGACATTTCCTCTACTTTATACATAACACTTGGGAGAAGATTTAAATTGAATGAATTAATAAAATTTGTTTAAGGTCATGGTGCACTTTCTAATTTAATTAACATCAGCTTAGTAGGTCTAACTCTTAGAATAACAACAAATACTGCTTTTATCTCTAGTCAAATGGATTTTAAATTAAAGAGTTAAACATAACATTCTGTTAGACATTTGAAACCACTGCAGTTATGTATCTGCAGCATAACTGATTGAATTCTATAGTGGATTGTTTTTAAGGATCAAACTTATTTCAATTTTCACCACATGCTTTTGAAAGCTCTACTTGTTAGCTTGACACAGAATCTAGAACCTAGAATCTCAATGGAGAGGAATTGTCTATAGTGAGTTAGCTTGTGGGCACATGGAGGGGTATCTTAATTAAGTTAACTGATTTGTGAAGAAACAGTCCATTGTGGGAGGTACTATTCCTCAGGCAGGGAATCTGGGACTGTATGAGTGGAGAGAGACCAAGCGGAGCAAAGGTAAGCAAGCAGGCAATATGTATACATTTTGTTTACTTCTCATGACTATAGATATTATGTATTTTCTGCTTCAAGCTCCTGACACTGTGACTTCCCCACAATTATAGATTTGTAAGATAAGATAAACCTGGAACTGTAAGATAAGATAAACTGTTTCATTCCTAAATTGTTCATTTCAGGATATTTTATCATAACAACAGAAATGAGATTAGAAAAATTCTACAGCAGAAAAAAAACTTAACTGGCTAACAAATATGTTCCTCACTTGTGTCTTACACATGCATGCTTGTCTGTGCATGCACACCAGACACACACACACACACACACACACACACACACACACACACACACATACACACACACACACACACACACATGCACACTGCTAGTATATTTCAAACACACTGATTTCAGAGAAAACATTTTTGACAGTTTTGCATGCATGTATTTTTCTACTTTATTTGGTAAATTACTGACAAAAGATAATTTTGTAATTAAAATATTTTTTCTTATTTGATGACACAAGGGGTTACATTCAAAACCACCATTTGAAACTCTGGATTGTTTCAGTCCAAGAATAAAAATAGAAAACAATTCTAGAAAGGATTCCATCAAATTATAGCAAATGTATGGGTGTGGCATGGCTTAATCCTGAAATCACACTTTTTCTGGCTTTTGTCTAAGAGGAAAACATATCACTGTTTTGGAGCCATCATTATAAACACAAATAGCCAATTTCTGTTTCTTGTCTCATAAATGCCAGAAAAGAGGTCAGGTTTTTCATTATCTCTCTTCCTGTAAGTGAGAACCTGTGCCAGGAAGCTATATATGAGGATGTAGATAAAACTGAGGGGCATATGAACACCTTATGGACATGCCAACTCAACTGACTCTGTCTCTGTTCTCTGTGCCTTCATGTAACAAAGCCTGCTGATGAACATAGATGGTACAACAGTTCCAGGAATCTACTCTACTCCTGGTAGACAGGAATACTGCCTTCTTTCTCTTAAGCTCAATAAAATTTCTTTAGAAATCTATCCTCCCTTTGGTCTATGAATTCATCTTTTTTAAAATTTAAAAGTCAAATATCTAGAGACAATGTCATGAGATGGTTTTGGTAGTCATTGAGTTTGCAGGATCCAAACCTTCCCTTCCCTAAGTTATAGACATAGTCATTCTCAAGGATGCCCAACTTTCCTCACATCATTGGTGTGTTAGGCCAGAAACTGAAGGAGAGTGAACACAGGAACCAGCGCTATATTTGTTCTCTGCCTTAAATTTACCATTCCTCCCTACACACATATACACACACACACACACACACACACGCACGCACACACGCACACACGCACGCACGCGAGCACACACAAACACACTTTTCTGCCTTCCAAATTCAGATCCAAACTTATGTATAATTCTTGTTTCCCTTTGCATCTTCCTTTAACTTAAGCTTCATCCTTCCTTTTTTCCCCTTTCCACTTTTTGTGAGTCCAGGATGAAGTATGTGCTGGAACACTCTTCCTGCACCATGGGACTCTGAATTTGTGCCTAGGTAAAGACTCAGGAAATGACCAGCTTCCAAAGGGGGCTCGCACTTTCAGATGGCTGGACCATGTCATGTGAATCCATGACAGCCCACTATTTCCTGGAGCCATTACACAGATTCACCCGGAACCAAACAATAAGTTGCTATGTGTTGGGCAAACCATAACCAGAAGTAACCAGAAGTGGGAAGGAGGCTGTTGTAGCTGTATAGAAATCACCTAACTGTTGAGGTCATCTGGGATGCTGTAGGGGCAAGTGCTGGGAACTCTGGTTCTGCAGCATCCTAGTGCGTGCTCTGTCTAACATCTCTAGGCTGGTTTTATTCTTTGGCTGAGACAGAGTACTATTTGCACTCTCAAAATTCTCTCACGCTTTTTGTTTCTTTTTCTTCTGCCACAGGGTGCTCTGGTTGTCCCCTGTGTTCGCTTTCACTTTCCAGTTGCTGTGACATGGACAGGGTCAGGGAAAAGAGCATCTGCATACTATCTCTAAGTTCATTTAGACATCTTTCCCTGCTGTGTTCTGTATTTTCTAGATTATGGGCCCTCAAGTTCGAGTAACATGTGATAAATAAAAGTTTGACTTTTAAAACATCCAGGTGCTCTCTTTAAGAGAGAAATTCAGCCTTAGCACGATTATGCTTTCTGCTTATCTAGTCTGAGGGACATCAAATGAATTACCTGATTAAAACTTTGAAAAAAAAAAAAGAGGTCGAGTGAATGTCTAAAGATAATATCAGAGGTGCAACACAGTCAAGATTGTTAGATAATATTCAGAAATTGTTTTCTTCACAGCTACCAAGGTTCAACATTTATTCCAGACATTTAACAATTTATGGTAGACCCAGTATCAATCAGAGTGATATTGATGAGGATGGTTAGAGTCGATTAGAGTGATGATGCTAGTCTGCTATGCTTTTTTTTTTTTTTTTTATGATGAGACATGAAAGAAAAGAAGATACAGGATTAAAAGTCTTATCACTGAGAGCAGCTAGCTAGCTAGCTAGGTTTACAGGCTTCTCCTTATGGTTGCTTAAGAAGCAAGGAAAGAAAAGAGAATCTTGCCAGATAATGCATTGGAAAAGAAGGCAAGGAAGATAAGAACTGTGTAATATATCTTTTTTTGTCCTACAGATAGGTAGCTGTTTATCTTTAACAAAGATTCCTTCAGACTGAATTCTTGTGCACTGGTAGTTCTTAAATCCACATACGTTAGAAAAGAAGTGCCTGAGATTGTTTCACACTTCAGCATGGCCTGAATATAAATCAGGCAAAAGAGAAAAATGGCCTGTAGATGGAAGTATTACTTTCAATATAATTTTATAATATATGTTTTGCAAGGGACAAAAACCAGCAAATGGTTTGAGGTTCTTTGTGTATCATTTGCTCAACCCAGACATATATGGGTGTTCTGTATTGACCCAGCATTTCAGCATGCCTTTATTCCAGGGGTACTCCCAAGATGTTAATGGCCTGTTAGAGGGTTAATCACTCTTAATGATAGGAAAAGGTCTCAGCCTCAGGATACTAGGGCTCCCTCAAGTATATCTTTCCTTTCTGCCATTGCAGGAGACAGGTATTGATCAGACATGGAGACCAGACACAGTGTATACTTTCTGCTCTTTCTATGATCTGAGACAGAGAAATGGTAATCTTGGACAAATTTCCAAATACCCTGAGAAATATATTTAGGTCTTCTAGGGACTCATTCAATTCTCTGACATAGTCTAGAAGAATGTGATATTACTCCCAAATCAGATGTGATCCTCACTGAAACAATTTCTATAGACATACAGGCCAGATAGATGAAATGAACAGAAAGAGAAGCCCTGTAACAGGTGAGGTTCAAACCAAAAGTAGAAAAATAACTTCTCAGCTGGGACAGGAGCAGTCTCACAGGATGATCGTCACTGGGACCTTAACTGGCCTGTGGGGGCCTGAAGACAGACTTTCTTTTATGTCTCTTAGAGAGGATAAGAGAACTCACTATACGCCCTTAAATTATTCTAATTCTTCTCAAGTTACTGGAGGCTCTTAAGGAGTCACAGCAACCCTTGTAGAAAGACTGAGAGTGATTTGATTAAATATAGGAACATAGACTCCGCCTCTTGATCCTGAGATTGCTTTATAACTCAATCCACTCCAAACAGGCAGGAAGTGAAAAGGATCTTTTTGTACTTTGAACACACTCTAGACTATCTCCATAAAGCGACTGCTAAAATCTTTTATAACCATGAGCAATATTTAGAAAGCAGTGAAAAAAAAAAAAAAACCAGAAAAAGATAGCCCTTGTGACTTACAGTAATGGGCTAAAAACCCAGCAGAAAGGAAAAATGGTTGTTTCAGGAAGTAGGCTTCAGGCAGGATTTGGACATTAGGCTAGAACAAATAAGTAAATTTCAGGTAGGAATCTAAATTTTAGGCTAGAACAAAGAAGTAATTTCAGACATGTTTCTAAATTTTAGGCTAGAACAAGGAAGTAGGCTTCAGACATGAAAATGACTTTGGGCTAGGACAGGGAAGTAGGCTCAGATACTTTGGTCATCCTGATAAGCCCTTAGAAACAGGGATTACAGGAGTGTTCACATAATTGTTTTTAATGCCTTGCTTTTTCTTTCACTATTTGTGTTTATTGTCTTGCTTGTTCCTTCACTATTTGCATTTATTGTATTGCTAGACCCTTAACCTAGTACTGACCTTAATACATGCATGTAATTAAAATGATATAAAAGCATAAAGGAGGAGGGGGGATGTGATAGGGAGTTATAGGGAGGGGAAATGAGGAAAGACGATGACATCTGTATTGAAAATAAATAAAATATTCAATAAAAATAGTTGTTTCTCATTTTTATTGTAAATTTCCACAGTGTTATTTCTTCACCAAAGGGATTATTGGAATCAATTGCATCAGTATATTAATTAGGCAAGAGCTAACTTCCCTACTTTACATTGATTGTTAGATGGAGTCAGAAGGGACACAGTAGGACTGATAAAGCCTTACAGAAGTATCTTAAGCTTTCTCTTTCTAGTATTCTTGGCTTCACAGGTAGACGCAATCATGGATATTAGGATGGGTATTTTCACACCTGGATTCATATAATGACATCTAGGATTCTGTGGCACTAACCTTTGGCTCAGACTACCCTAAGAACAGATTAACAGACACATATAAGAATTTTCTTAGTTGTAGGGGTGACAAATAAAACTTCTAGACTACCCTGCCACACTTACATTATGACATTGCTGGACCTGAAATGTTGTCCAGTGATATGATTATATATCTTCCATTTTTAATTCATTTTCAGGTCTAAAGGACATCATTTGACTTAATAAAAAACTCACTAAAATACTCAAAAGGATTTAAAACCACATGGCTTTAGATATTCCTACAGAAACTTAAGTCAGTACTTATGCTATCATCCAGATGCAATTCCTAAAATTTCTGCTAATGTTTCATCTGATCTATAAAATCTAAAAGAATAAGATTCAGAACATGTCAGAAATCATCAAGCAATTAGGTGAAAATCTCTGGAGATACAACTCTTGCTGTTCATGGTGGAAAGGGCTTATCCTGTATTATCCTGTGTTAGTAGTGATTCTATTAATCTCTGTATCTTTTATACTAAAGAGCTGTTTTAATTTTTATCTCCTAGTATTTAGAGTCAATCTACATACAGATGGTTCTTTGACAATTTAATTCTATCTATGTCTCCTTGATCATTCTTCAAGGTTTGAACAGAAACCCTAAAATCACTCTGTGCTCAGATTATTTGGTGCTCATTAATCTGACTTCTATTTCTTTTATTCTTTCTCCCTTAGACCTTTATGAAGGTACTAAAGACTCCCTGTTCTTGCCATAGTTAGTTTTGACACAAATAGAACCACTGACAGAGTGTCAGTTTCCTCAGAAACACTCAATGGAGTGGCGTTCCAACTGTTACATTAATGAATCAATTCACCTCAGTACATAGAGATTAGTCATTTTTAAAATTCTTTAATAATATGGTTGCCTTTTGTGGGGAGAATTCATAAGAATATTACATAGAAACTGATCAGTGAAGTTAGTGTTGGAGCTCTCCCTGCCCCCCAAATAGAATCACTATTTTTTTTTTCATGGCTAAAGCTTGAAATGGCCTTGACCCTGTTAGGAATTCTGTTCTTACCAGAGGTAAGAGATGTCAAAAAGGTCTTTCTTCTTAATTCTATCACCCTAAATGAGCACCCCATCCTGGAAACTCTATGAGGATGAGGGTCTAGGCCCAGACTCTAGGAACTAGTTAGATCCCAGATGGACAGATAAGGAAACGTACCATAGCTAGATACTAAGCATGGCAAATGTCCAGCATCTTCTTCAACACCTGGACCTGAGACAGAGACCTAAAGGACTTTTTCTTTAGCTAGCAGGACCTTTCTTTTGCAGATGACAGGTCCTGGTTGCTTAGCTATGCTCAAGGCATGTTCTGAAAATATTTACCTGAAGCTGTGATCCCGTCAGCTGTCCAGTGTTTAAGTGACCAATCTAAAATTGGGAAGGGAGACCTGACCTGTACCACCATAAACATGTGCTTTTATGACACTGTTGACCTACCAGTTTTCCTTTCTTTGTTTCTGCAGATAAACCTAAATAAAAGGAAATGGAACCCATCTCAGCTTGCTAAAACCACTTACAGCCCCTGGCCCTCCATGTAAAAAAGTGATTTTTGTTTCACCCTCTCATCTATACTGTACATATCCCCACCTCCGGTGTGTGTGTGTGTGTGTGTGTGTGTGTGTGTGTGTGTGTGTGTGTGTGTG
>JANHMN010000004.1:70332299-70460000 GCA_030674055.1 Rhabdomys pumilio
CTCTCTCTCTCTCTCTCTCTCTCTCTCTCTCTCTCTCTCTCTCTCTCTCACACACACACACACACACAGACACACACACAGAGACACACACACATAGACACACACACACACACACACACACACACACACACACACACACACACGTCTTCCATTGATCACTTATCAGCTTTATTTCATATGCCTGGATACTTCTTTGAGTGAAATTAAATTTTTGTAATGGTTGTGGTTATCCAAGTTTAACTGAAGAAGAGTGAGAAAGGTGTGACTGACTTGTGGAGAAAAGACAGAAAAGACACATTACACCTAGGATTGTGACACCTGGGATTGTGACTCTAGACTTCTCTATAGATGGAACCCAGATGGAAAAAACAAACCTAAGATTCAGACATGTCGTGGCATATTTTCCCTGCAAGTTGGGAGGAGCTAAGGTGAGAGATTTAAGGAGAGGATGAGAAGGGGTAGGGAGAAGAAGAGGAGAAGGAAGAGGAGGAGCTAGGAGAGAGGGCTTCGATGTAGGAGGTTAAAGAGCCACGCGGGTATGGAGAGCAGTTCCAGGTAACAACTTATATTTACGTTAGCTAATTGGGAAACACCTCTAATTGTATGGGCATATATGTTATACCAAACATATAAAGCCTTTGGTTAATCTTTAAGCATTAGAGTCTCATTTTCTACCAGGCCTGCATGGATGGCAGGGTGGTCTGGGCACAGCTTAGCTTTGTGGAGATAGTGTGGAAGATTGGCAGAGCCATCTCCCATGCTGGCGTCTCATGAGTGGCAGGGCCAGTGTTTCTGATCACCTGAGCAGAAGGCCTGAGCTGAGCATCGGTGATAAGCCACCTCCGCTCGTGGCTGCAGGCCTAGGCTAGTTGGGAACATGGAGGTTGATTAAGAAAAGCCAGTTTGGCTGGGCAGTGGTGGCTCAAGCCTTTAATCTTAGCACTTGGGAGGCAGAGGCAGGCAGATTTCTGAGTTCGAGGCCAGCCTGGTCTACCGAGTGAGTTCCAGGACAGCCAAGGCTATATAGAGAAACCCTGTCTCAAAACAAACAAACAAACAATAACAAACAAACAAACAAACAAAAGCCAGTTTGAATGCCAGCGATTTAAATAATTACTTCAATAGACAGGCTGATCAGTTCATGAGGTCATTATTACTTTGGGACATTCTTCAACCAGAATACAATAGGGACCCTATTAGTAGAGTTTTAGGGTCAGAGTCTGGGCCCCCACAGCTCTTAAGAAGCCATATTTAGCCACACATTCTCAGTAGGTCAATTAGTCAACCAAATAATAGTTAAAAACTACAAGGGGAATTATTCAATAATGCCACATTGGAAAGAGAAACAAGGAGACCTAGTACACAGGTCCACTATTGTGTCTCTACCATGAGGTTTGCATTTACCTAGCAGACCACAGATTGAAGCAACTAAGTAGTCTTAGTATATGGTATCATGCACCATCACTGCCTTGTCTCCAGTCTTTTGAGCAAAATGGTCAACAAGTTGATAGCAGTATAAGAAATCTCTTTCAGAGAAATAAACTTTCCCTCTGCTGGAAACAGCCTTCAGATGTTTCTTTCTCCCAGCATAAGTTTCCTGGATAAATTCCAACAGCACATAGTCTATTACTTAAATAGTTTGATCAATGAAAGGAAGAAAACTTCCTTTCTATGGAAGAAATTATTAGCTTGAGGTTGAGGTTAAACTGACAGGGACATCTGCCCTCTTGACACTGTCTGATATCTAGAGTTTCTGAGAGCAACCATATCTCACATAAAAAATCTTAAGGAGAAACTTCTTTGAATTCAGGCTTTCAATAACATAATTTACATGCATTACAATTACTTTGATATACATAGTGTGTGAATTTGCCTCACTTGGGGTCTTAAACAAGCAGTTTGGTAAAGTTCTTCCTTGAAGCAAGTGTTTATAAAGTGAGAATATATGAAGAAGACACGTGAAAAGGAAGTCAGAAGTAAAAAAGAAAGGAGGAGACATGGCAACAGCAATGTTAGCCTTAGTGGTGATGCTCAAACATTTACCATCACTTAAAAACACGAAAACTTTTGGGTTGAAGTAGAAGCTACTTAGCCTTCATCAAAACTATCATGCAGGTTGAGAGTGCAGCTCAGTTGGTAGAGTGCTTGCCTATCATGTATTGGTTAGATTCCAATACGTGGTCCAATGTTCCCACTGAAAATTCCAGTGTTCAGGAGCTGGAGGCAGGAAGAAGAGATGTTCAAAGCCATTCCTGGTATATACAGACATCTGAAAGTAACTAGGCATACGTGTGATCTTGTCTCAAAGCTAAACCAAGCCAAATGAATCAAACTGATTAGAGAGCTATCAAAATACATGTAGAAACAACAGGTGTGGGAATTAAGAGACCCAAAAGGGGGATCCGTGTAGATATACTTTGGAAGAATAGTTTATAATCACTAATTTAATTTTAAGTGGTATAAAAACCATTCTTTCCATCAGGCAGTTCTGTAATGATGAAAATGTTCTTAGTTTTGGATGGATACAGTGGCCACCAGCCCTTCTGGCTACTGAGTACTAGAATCTAGCTATGATGTCTGGGAGATTGGGTTTTAATTTTAATGAAATATAAGTGACTTTCAAATAGCCACTAAAAGCAATTGCCTTGCTTAAGTGTACATGTGTTTTACTATTACATCTTTCGTAAATAATTTTAGAAATATTTTGAATTCACAAAATGTCCACATTCCTCAGCAAGCTAGCTTCTGGAATGAAGTGGTGGACTTACCCTCACCCATAGGAACTTCTTCTTCCTGTTCAATGGCGGAAGGAAGCAGAGGCTGCAAAGGTTCCATGTTGATGATGAGCTGTTTGTTCAAGGAGTGAAAGCTGCGACTCTGAGTAATGTTGACTCTAAAAACAGACAGAAGCCAAATAATTGTAGTGTCTGCTACAAAGACTGGCCCCTCCTTCTCAGTGGGTACCTAAAATGAGAACTACCTCTGGACACATAAAGAGATTGATGCCAATAGTAAAAATGTCACGACAGTTTAGATACCAGGCTCTCCTTGTCATTAAATTTCTGACAAGAGTCCATAATGGCTATGCAACTCTGTAAAATAAACCTCCCCAGGTGTCATCAGATGAAGATATGCTGGGTGACAACATACACTTTTAAAGTAGACACAGGTAACACACCACGAAGTCTGCTAGCATGGAATCAGACAGATAAAAATGTAAGTGGCAGTAGCTCAGAGTCATTGAACCACCACAACAAATTCTGCTTGGACAGAGGATACAGATGATCTGCAACTGTGAGCTGTCTTCATGTCATCAGATGTTTAGTGTTTAAGATTTCCATTTGTGCCCCCCTCCTCAGACAGCCATAAAATCCAGTTCTGGTCCTCCCTTGGAAAGGCATGTACACAACAGGAACTATGACAAGTATCAGATGACGAGGTATCTGTTGGTGTTTTATTAAAACTACGGATGGGCAGTTGGAAGTCCATTTTCATCGGTGTCAAATGTCTCTTCCTCGAAGTCTTCCCAGTTTGTTCCTTTTATTTCCTCCTTTTCTCATACTGCTCTCTCTTCTTTCATAACTCGGCACGTTCATTACTTTTGTCAGTCAGCAATATTTTATTGTACTAATCAGCCCCACTGTGATGAGAGTACTGGCCATTCTTAAGTGTCTCACAGTGTCACACTCTATATCATCTTATAGGCTTTTCAGGTCCTAGTCTGAAGTAAACTGAGTACAATCTTAGCTTGATAGAACCTGAAATTTCAGATTGCCAAGGATTTTCTCAGGCTGGTCCTTTCTGTTAGGACTTTCATGGGAAGACAAAGACTACATGTCTATTAGTATCTCGAATTGGAAACTCACAGCTGACACTGGCTCCATCAGAAAATTAGGGGACATGCCTTACCATAGAGTCATTTCTTCTTTTATCATTCTAGAAATGGATATTGGACCTGATGGTTATATATTATGTGATGTGTTTGTTTTGATGATAGGTAGCTCTCCCATTAAGGAAATCACTTGAGTGATTAAGTTCAGAAGTAAGATTTTTACTTTTAAAAAAATATTTGAGACACGTATTATGAAATACATTCTGTGCCATCTACTTTTCTCTCAACAATTTTCATTTGGAGATGATGAACATACTGATAATCCATTTATGACTGAATTGTCCAACAACTGCTTGGTTCTGGGCCAGACTGAAATTTCTAGGGTTGCCTTCTAAGTATAAGTCCATTTTAAGCCCTAGGATAACTTGATAACATGTGAGAAAGTGCTAAGAAAGTTAATGGGATAAATGAAGATCTCCCACCTATTTTAAATATTTATGGTTTAAAATTAATGTTTTGTTTTAAATGCCGTTTATTGAAACATTTTCAGGAAAAAGAGACAAAACATATAATTTCTATTGTGGTGGTTCCTAAGAGGCAGGGCATCTGGATATGATGAGAGCCCTCATGAATAGTCTAGAGTTCTTATCAATGTACTCTGAGGGCCAGTGGGTTGGCTCAGTAGGCAAAAACACTATACCCGATGGCCTGATTTTTTTTTTTTAAATCTCATGGCCCCATAGAGAATGGAAGAAACAGCTTCTTAAGTTGTGCTCTCACATTGCAATACATCTCATAATGACTGCACACGTGCACTTGCCTCCCACAGTCTCTAAATACATGAAAAACAAATAGAACTCCAGGGCAGTCTGTTTTTCCCCCTCCTCCAGTGTCAGACAAGCAAGACATTTCTGCTTATGGGGAAATCATCACAAGACATCATGTCTTTCAGTGTTTCAGTCATGGGCTTCCCATCTTCTAGAACTGTGAGGAATAAAATTATGTTGTGTACAAACTACCCAAATACAAATACTCAAAATGCTGTGGTATTTTGCTATAGAAACTTAAATGCACCATATCTTCTATTTCCTTTAGACTAAAAGTTGTCCCCTTCTTCCTATTTAGAAAGATTGTAGAGAAGAACACTGACACAACGTTCATTTGAAGCAAATTGGCACAATGGCTAAAGACGAGTACATAATAGAACAGAATCTGAATGGCCAGTTCAATTTACATACTGGCTTATACACACTGCTCATCTTTTGGTTTTCACAGTGTGCCTATAAGTCAGGTAGCATAAATATTATATTTGTACTGATGAGAGAAATTGGGATTCAGTGATATCATATAACTTGATTAAAAGGAGTAATTTTTCTCTCCCCTATAAAGGTCCTAGGCTATCTAACAAAACTCTAGAACCAGGCATAGACAGTCTTCCTTCTAGTTGTTAATCAGATGTGTGATCAATACCTCTGTGTGGGGGCAGTTCAAGAGACTCACAAAAAATGTAGGTTAATGCATTGCCCTTGGTTGTGTCCTAAAACTTGAACACAAGATCCCAGTGCAGCAGACAAACATACTTCAGACACAAGATTTGGAGGGATTGAGTTGAATCCTCCCAGAGGATTAGGTGTTAAAGTATCAGAGTTAAAAACGAAATGCCAAGGAGGAAAAAAAAATCAATGATCCTACCCAGCTCTAAAGTCTATGAACAAGGAAAATAATCTAGTGAGATATTCCTAATTGGGCAACTATAGCATTTTTATCTTAGAGTACACAACTGTGTAATTATAATATGTAATTATATTAAGTATTGATTAACAGGAGGGAATTTATGTTTGCTACTGTAAACCTAGCCAACTACCCATGGCTACTGATGTCACATATCCTAGAGGAGAAACTATTATTACCATTTTCTTAAATGGCATTTTATACTATTCACCAGTTTAAAAAACAATTTTACCTACAGATAAGTATAGTTCTTACCCCCAATCAAAAAATTTACTTTTTTTAAAAATAAAAGATGGTGTCCATTATAGTGATCCACAACTGGTCAAAATGCAGAAAACAATTTACCATGGTATGCCCAGCTCTAATTAGTACATCTACAATACAGCCTCAACACCTAAGGCATGGAGAAGATTGTAAAGGTGTCCGTGGAAGGATTGTAAGAGTCAGAAGATCGGAGTGCCTGCTGCAAGACAGTGTCTTCCAGTCACAAATGGGAAGCTGTGTCTATAAAATCTCATCAATATGATTGCCTGGACAAGCTCTGCATAGTATCAGCTGAAATGCCAGTGTGCATAAGGGAAATCTCACAAGGCCACACACCTATATGAGAGATACTGGCAATCTATGGCTGCTGAGAGAGGGAGAATCAATTTTCTCTAGGGAGTTCCTCCAACAACAATAGGTTATCTAATACTAAATAGTCAGCCCCAGACACATGTATGTACAAAGTAACATTAAATGAACTAAGAAAAAAATATGCCCTGACACGTATGTGTGAATATATATGTATAGATGTGTGTATGAATCTATAACACATATATTTATGTAGATTTATACACACTAATATATATATATGTGTGTATATATATATATATATATATATATACATACATACATATATATGCAAATGACAGAGTGAGGGGTCATGAAAGGAGTTGTAGTGGAGAGAGGAGCAAAAATGATTTAATATACTCAAGTATGAAATGTTTAAAAAGTAAAATTAAATAAAAACAAAAAGGAAAACCCAGGAGTCAAACCCTTGTCTAGGAGTTTTCTTTTCTGCCACACTTTCTACATTAGTCAATGTAGAGCATAACAAAGGGATTTGTTTTCCAAGTAATTTTTCAAGGTTGAGGCAATACAAGAAGGTCCCACTGTGCCAAACACTTTTCTAAGAATTGCCAAGGTTCAAATTGGTTTCACCTCTGTCCTTCCTCCTCATATCCTGAGGTGTTTTAGTCACTTCTGTGATGGTATAACAAATTTGGAATGATTGCAGTGTACGATTAAAATGAATTATTTAGATTACTGTCTACATACTAGAAAAATCCTGAAAGCATTGTGTAGTCATTGCCTTAGCTCTTGGTAAAAGCCATATGTTGGCTTACCTCATGGCAGACAATGTGGAAAGGCAAATTAGAGTGTTCAAAAAGGCAAATGTGAGGCAGCAGCCTCCTAAGGAAAATTAACAAATTGGTTCGTACAGAAGAACTCAGTATCATCAAGCGATAGACTCCATCCATAAAGGCAGTGCCTCCATGATCCAAACATTTCATTTAGCCTTACTCTTAATTTTCTCACCTCCTCACAACTTCTCTGTCAGAATCAAGGTTCTTGGTGGACACCACAAACCTTGGCCTGAAGTAACTGATTCCCATGCCACTCTAGAACATGTGCTACATTTCTACACATACAGATCGTGCCCAGTAACTGTCTGTACAAATGCCTACCTGGTTTCACAAGCTACAGTTCAATTATATCTGAATAAAACTGTCGCTAATAATTCTGCTGCAGGAGGAAGATTTGTTGTGGCCAATTAAAGTAGATTTTAACATTAGAATTTATGTGGACTTTAGAGTACTGATTTTTTTTTTCTTAGCGTGATAAAAGCTTGTATTTAAAGATGAGCAAAAGTGAAATTACAGAACTTGATCTTAAATGGATGACAGGTAAATGTAGGCTATGAAAACGGTGACAAGACAGAATGCGTACAGTGACATTTAAGACAGTCATTCACCACTCTGTAAACGAAGGAAGTAGTGTTGGCATACCATCTAAATGGATTTCAATACAAATGTATCCTTTAGATTCTACCTCTCCATTTTTACAGTGTTCTGGTTTGAACCACAGGCCTTACAAGGCTGAGCAAGTACTCTATTGACATAATGCCCAGATCTAGCTACTCTGTTCTAAATGAATGATAATAATGATAAAATTGCTCTTACATGTATATGTATGCCACTTTATATCTTAAAATATGTTTTTAAGGCCCCCAACAAGATGTAGAAGTAGGTTAATGCAATACAAGAATCTCATTTCATAGATGGGTAAACCAATAAACTAGGAAATTCAATGACTTACCCAAGGCCACAGAGCTGGCAGGCAATGTAGCAAAGATTAAAATCTATTCATTTGTGTATCAGAACATTCTTGTATCTTGCTGGTTCTGGGTGTTCTGTGTGTCCCCTGGTGGTGGATGCTATGCTCCGAGCTGCAGCCCTCCATCTGCTGTGGCCCTTGGCTAGGCTCAGGGATTCTTCCCCAGCAATCAGCCCAGGAGAGCTTTCCCCAGGATCTTCCCATGGCATCAATAAAGGCCAGTGAACTAACGTCAGAATGAGCTTCTCTTTCTGAAGGAAAGAATAATCCTAAAATATTCTCAGTCTATTGGTTTCTGTCTCTTTATACATACACATTTTTTTTCAGAAGCAAGACTCTATTAGCCTGTCATTTTTTTTTTTTTTGAGGAATCTCAGGTGTGAGGACAGATGATAAATTAATATCCTATCATTGCTGTTATAGACTAATATTTTTCCTGGAGTCCCCACAAAGTGTAACCTCATTGCTGCATTTTAATTTTTGATAGCTACATAAAAGAAGCATAATTAGTAAAAGTAAGGTAATGGTAGAAAAGAAACATGTTTTTCCATGTAATATGAATTCTAAGAAAGTAGAAATTACATGAAAGTGTCACAGATTACTACTTCTCTGACCAATGTGGTGCCTTGGAGAGGTAGACGGCTTTCAGACTAGCATCTTGGACTCAATGCATGTCTAAGAAAATGATTAAATCTCATATTAGTTAAATAGAAGGAACAAGTATATCCTTAAGGCTATTTCCTATCCAACGTTTCTGATAAAAAGAAAATGGTATACTTTATCATCCCTGTCTTCATTTCTGCTATGCTAAATGTTCACAGCTTATGAGAAGGGAAAGTGTTATAAATTGTCTTCTGATCTTTGAACAGTTTAGATATTACCACACATTTAGATATTGCATCAAGGCACTTTCAATCAGTAGCTCCTACATTCTCTAACCCCACAGGTTTCTCCTACTTTTTAAAGCTAGAGAGACAGCTTTTACAAATCTGCATAAGAGAACTCCCCTTAGGACTACCCAAAAGCAGGGATGACTCATAAACTGTATATATGTGCATCAGTTCTTCTGAAGAGCTTAGCTATACTCAGATTTTTAGGAGACTGGTGGTATCAGGATGCCCTTGAATGTCTGTCTTAGCCTACGTTCTGAGAGAACACAGTCATCTCCTTCCTATAACCCCCGAAATAAGGTAGAGTACCACTGAGCTCATCAAAGATTTAAAAATGGAGGAACCTCAGCAAATTTGAACATAAAGAAAATGCATTTGGGTTCCAAAGTTGAAGTAGGAAGGGCAGGTGTGAATTATCCTGTGAGAAATTCCCTAAATAATTTAATTCATTAGAAGTGGAAGCCTTATGGGGCAAAAAAAGAACGTTTTGGGCATAGGACTTGAAAGGGCAGTGGAAGGTAAAGGTGAATAAGAATTAAATAGAATAATTATATATATATATATTTATATATATATACACACACACGAGCGTGTGTGTGTGTGTGTGTGTGTGTGTGTGTGTAAATGCTATAATGAAGGTCATTATGTCATATGATAACTTTAAAATAAAATTATAAAATAATTTAGGTTATGATGATTTTATTTTAAAGGGTGTGGTGTTATGATGAGAGTGTTCATTTTAAGGCATCAGTATGTTTGAACTTCGGGATATATATTTGTTTTTGTAATTTGTAGTCATATAAAGTCAGTTTGGCAATGAAAAGATTTAATTCCTAAGAACAAATTATAGATTCTTATTTTTAAAAAGATATGCAAGACATAGGCAGGAGAATGAGAATTTTATGGTTATCCTTGGTTACAGAAGACCTTGTCTCAAAAAAAAGTGTAATATGAATCTAAGAATAGTCACGCCTATCATTCTATGGTTTGACATTTGGACTATAGAGGCCATATAAGTGTTATAGAATTACCAAATGGAAAAGAAAACTGTCAAAAAGGACTGAAATAATCTCTCACCTCTCCATAAGGACAAATAATTCAACCCTTTGATCAGGTACAGATGCACCCCAAAGTATCTGAGGTAACTCGTGGTTCTTTATAATATAAAAACACACACTCCTGAGTGGAAACTTAGGAGCCTAATGAGATATGAAATGCATGAGGTTGTGTGTAGAACTGTATGTAGCATAGCCATATATGTGAGAAAGCTTCTGGTATACAAAAAAGACTAAAAGACTACCCAGATGATACAAACCCCTCAATCGTTCATATAATGTTGCCTTTTAGAACTGCTATCCCCTTTTGTTTCTCCATCCTGCTTCTTCCCTTGGAACTCTATATCATTGGTTAATACATTTTCACTGCTCCACTATAACTGCATGCCTCTGGTCAATTCACTTCCAAGATACAGAAGAACATGTCTCCAGCTGTATTCATGGTACCTCAAATCAATCAGCTGTTCAGTCATAGAGGAAGACTCTGAGAAGTAAGCCTGACCATATCTGATGAGCAAGGTATGGTTAGGGTTGGTCTATGAGTGAAGGGTGGCAGGGTGATGAAGCAGACAGAGCTAGCAGGAGCCACCCAATAGCGTATGTCTTGCTTAGTTATGCAGCACTCTAACCCAATACCTATCTGCATACTATGTGATGTAGGAGGGATCCAAGCTGCCTTGAGGCCACAGCCCTGACAAACGTGAGGGAGATTTCTAGAAAAGTGAGTCACTCGACTTCATACTGCATGCTCCTCTACATAGAGACATATGAGAGGTATCAAAAGTTAGGATAATAGTTATTTTTGTTGTTGTTGTTGAAGGATGAACCTAGAGCCTCATGTGTGGTAATCTGGCTTGCAAGTACCTTTGTCTGTCATTGAAGCACCATCCCCACAAGCCAAAAGAGATCACCCTACTCACCTGTGCACCTCAGGAGGATCCCTCTGGATTTTGGAGCTTGCCTCTACAACCTCTTTAGCAACTTTACCACTATAAAATACACAAACACAATGTATGTAAGGAAGCACTCCAAATAACGGTGTATACATGATCTCAAGGTGGCTCTAAGAGTCTATCCTTTCCCCTCTTCCGTGAGAAGAATGTATGTGGAGGTTGAGGGTGCCTGACAGGAGTATTACTTGGTGGAATGGGAAGAAGACTGAGGGTAATAGCACAATAACTACAAACAAAAATTCAAATGTAAATGAATGCCCCACCCCAACCCATCACTGCAATGAATCCATTGTTACCCACCTGTATCGAAATCTACTTCCTTTAAAAAATATCTTGCTGCTTGACACAGTCTTGATCTGACTGGATTTTGCATACCTTCAAGGAAAAGCACAGCAGAGGTGATAGTGACATTGAAAAATTCAAAATTCGAGCAGGACACGTAATAGAACTGTGGTAATTACCCACTTTAATTTCTAAAAAGAAATTAATTTTACATGATGACTAAGCTTGCACACATATAATCTGGAGGAGTTTCTCAAAAATTGAAATTTTATGTTCATTATAATTTGATATGTTCACTGATCAATGCTATTTCCTTTCATTGTTTGTGAGCCACTGGTCATAACCCACACATTTCATTTTATACTCCATTTCTAGGTCAGGCTTGCAAAAAGTTTCAGGCATGTTGATGAATAGAGGAAATTGTTTTCACATTCATATTTGAGAGCTATAAAGATTATATAAAATTATAGTCAAATTTATTAGTGATGGAGACCCTTTGCAAGCTGAACCTATGTAAATATTAGAAGGAAAAACAGCTTTCTAGCCAGAAAGGTAACTCTTTGTTTTACAAACAACTCATCATGTGCTGCTTTATCAAGGGAAATGGGTCCATGACACCACAGCATGGATGCTAGCTTCTATGTGCCCTTGAAAAGACAGGTGACTGGGATACATAAGGATGAGAAGCTTAGCCTAGCACTGATTCAACCCTTACACATAAACATGAACAAGACCAATAACACTCTGGAAAGAACTCAAGATCATGGGCTGCCTCAGAGTAGAGTATAGGTCTCCATGCTTCTGAGTTTTATCCAATTACATAAAAAGAAATTAGAGAGAACTAGTGTTTCCTATTTCAGAATGGTTTAAAATACTGATAATACAAAAAAAATTGCACCAGAGCAGGCTCATGTATTGATAAAGAAGTATAGGCAATTAATGACAGCTGAGAGAAAATCAGTCTTTCCCAATAAATAATCTGCCTAGTGTGTTATCCAATACCAAATGGTCAGCCCTAAAAAAGTATACATGTGTGTGCATATATATATGCACATCAGATTATATATTTAATCATATAAATTAATTGACAAGATGCCATGAATTTTGAATTTGAGAGTGGATGGGAAACAAGAGTTTGAAAGAAGAGTGAGACAAGATGATTTTATGTATATATATATATATATATATATGTATATATATGCATATATATATACATATATGTATATATATATGTATATATATGCATATATATATACATATATGTATACATATATGTATATATATACATATAAAATTAAGATAAAATAAGACATACAAATTATCTTCAGCAATATAGCTTCATGGTGCAGGGAGAAAAACATGCTGCTTCCCAAATGTCAAGAAACTTTGCATTCCTACTTTCAGAGCAAGTCCACAGCCCTGACTAGCCTCCAATCCAGTTTCTGACTTAAATGTTATAGGATTTCTCAGGTGGATGGGGCAGAGGTATAAAGAAATCCCACTGGATAACTGTAGATGATTTTGAAGGCCATATTAGGATCTATCTCGAGAAACAGAGTGTTGAAGAAAACAGATACTTGAGATAAACTGAGAATGGGGACCAACCACAGATTAGAAAATCATAATTTTGCTCAGCATAGTACTAGGGTTAAGTAAAGCTCTGAAGGGTTATGGAGAACAGGAGGGGCAGACATCAAAAGGCCACAGGGTGCAAATGGCCTATAGCCTGGCTCTGGAAGGGAGACTCATAATGAGAGACCTACTCATAGTGTCCAGGAGCAGAGCTCCTCAACTGAGAACAATATTGGAATCGAATAACTCACAGCCTGATGGCAGAAAGTAGATCAACATCTAGAATCACATTTCTGCTATTCATTGTTGTGGAACAGAAGAACTAAAAGATACAAATCTGTACTCACTACTTATAGCTGCATCCCTTCAACAGGATGTTTAATGCTAAGGAGATTTTGTAAGAATGAAAGCAGTACTCTGAGATCTTAGTACTTTCCATACTTTCAATGCAATTGAAAGATAGACTTCCATTAGGACATTACCTGTCAATTTGACATAACCTAGAATAACCTGGAAGGAATCTTAGTGAGAAATTTTCTAGATCTGGGTGGTTTGTGGTCATGCCTGTGTGAGACTGTCTTTTATATTGATATACGAAGACCCAGCCCACTGTGGGTGACACAGAAGTGGTGCCCAAGAAGTGGTTCCTGAACAGATAAAGTAAAAGAAGCATAAGTAAGCAGAGGAGAGACTAAGAGAGGGCTCTGTAATATAAAGAAAGATTTCTCTGATAGACAATGAATATTTGCTTAATACAAACACATTAATAGCACAGGCAATAAGGCAGAAGTCTGCAGAGAAGGCAGGACTCCCAGGAACTTTAACCCTGGCAGTATCTTAGGTAAGGAGACAGCAACACCCGCTTGTAAGGAGACAGTTACTCCTAATACAGGGAGTAACTGGGACCCACTGGGACCCAGGAATTCACTCCTGACCTGGAGCACTGGTTTCTTCAGGTCTGTGCCTGAGCACTAAACAGATCTTGGGTTTCAGCTCTAACCGTAGCAGCAACATCCACCCCAAACAGTTCTGACACAACCAAGATAATGGAAAGACAGGCTCCAGTTAGAGACAAACACAGGTAGCACTAAGGAGATCCAAATGGTGAAAGGCAAGTGTAAGAGCATCAGCATCAGCAACCCAGGGTACTTGGCATCATCAGAACATAGTTCTCCCTGAAAGTTTGGATGCCCTAGTGTTAGGGAATTTGAGAGTAGGGAGGCGACAATGGGTGGATGGGTGGGGGCATACCCTAATAGAAATAGGAGGAGGGGGGATGAGATAAGCGGCTTTTGGGGGAAATGGGAAAGGGGATAACACTGAAAGGTAAATTAATAAAATATCCAATTTTTAAAAAAAGCATAATGGAGCTGGTAATTGTAGGTGAGCAGTTGAGACTTTTTGTCAACAATTTATTACGAAGATTCCTTATAATCCTCAAGGACAAGGTATTGTGGAAGAGGCCCATGGAACTTTAAAAAAATTGGTGAGACACAGTTGCTGAGACAAAAAATGATGCTGATCTGTGAGCTTGCTGAGTACCCTGACCAGGGTGACTGGGGAGCTGTATTGGACATATGTTCCTGACCCACCTTTGCTTGCCTATATCCCAGATGGGACAAGCTGACTTGCCTCAAGTTTTTTAGACCTTGTGGGACAGAGAATCGAAAAGAATAAATATAATGTTTCTTGTATTTTTCTTAAGGGTGATCAGTTATTCAGACTCAATCATGTACTGGTCTAGAAATCAATCCAATATTGGAAATAACAGTCTACACTTGGAAGGCTGGATCTGGACATTTTCAGAGACATATTTGGAAATTAGCTGTAGTTTACTATGATATTATGATAGCAAGAGATAATGTTGGGACAGGATCTGGATTTCAAACAAGGGTTAGTGCATGCTTTACGGCTCTTTTAATTGTCAGGCTAAAATTGGTTTTGTCTCTTCTGCAGCATTTATTGTAAGTTGCATTGACTGTATAATTTCCAATTATGCTAGTGTGTTGAAACCTGGCATGTTTGTTTCGGGGGTCTATCAACCGGCTTTTGTTTTACTGCCCTGAGTATTAGAAAAACTTGATTCTTTGAAAAAGCTTGAAAGTGCTGGAAGAAGTGAGTTAGGCTTTAAGTAGAAGCAAGAGAGTAGTGGGCTTGATTATTGCTGGTATAACAGCTTTAATTTCATTAATTGCTAGTACCACTGGTTCTGTAATAGCATTGATACAAGGAGTTAAGGCAACTATTTTTGTTAACCATCTAGCAAAAAAAATGTTACTAATGTATTGAGTATACAAAAGGATTTATATAGGTATCTGGAACAAAGGATAATGCTCTATAATCTATTCAAATTATCTGAAGGAGGTTCACGGTTCAAGAGTTAGGAGTTATCCCAAATGTCATGACAAAGATCATTAGAGTAGTGTTACATCTAAAATTTACAATGATTGTCATTGCAATTAGAAAAAAGTTTAAAGATACCTGCAGGGTATTTGGCATAATCCTAACACCTCTCTGGGTGTGTCAACTTTGCATAGTGAGATTATGAATTTAAAAAATGCTGCTCCGTTGACTTTTGATGCTGCAGATAATGTCGATAAAATTATCCATGGTCTGAGGTCAATATTTCTGTTTTAGTCAAGACTCAGGAATGGCATAAATAGCTTGATCAGGCTCGCCCTTTTTGTCCTGGGAATATTTTTATTCCTGCCCATCATGTTAGAGCTTGTCTCTAACTACATAAACAGGCTGGCAGCCAAAATACATGATTTGAAACTGATAATGAACCCCCAGACAGAGTTATTAATTTAGTAGGCTGGCTAGCCAAGGACAGGTAAAATTCTGCACAGAGCCTTACCAACCTAAGACAGAAGGACATTGCTTATGATAATGCATATTTCATGATAGGTAAGGAAGGCTTTCTTGTCAGAATGGCTTAAGACAGTCTCAGTCTGGTTTATGCAATAAAAAGAGGGAGATGTGAAGAACTTTTAGGGCTGCCTGGCAGGAATCTGAAATTGGCCAAGGACAAGGAAATGGGTTGCTTGGAAGGAATCTGACTTAAGCCAAGCACAAGGAAACAGACTGCAGGCAGGAATCTGACATTGGGCTGGAACAAAGAAGTAATTTCAGGCAGGAATCTAAATCTTAGGCTAGAACAAAGAAGTAAGCTTCAGGCATGAAAATGACTTTGGACTAGGACAGGGAAGTATACTTAGATATTTTGATCATCCTGATAAGCCTTTAGAAATAGTGATCACATTGTGATAATGGGACTCTGATTATTGTTGTGCAAGTTCTTTGATTATCTGGGTTTATTGTCTTGCTTGTTCCTTGACTATTTGCATCTATTATAATGCTAGTTCCTCAACCTAGAACTGACCTTAATACTTGCATGTAATTTAAACAGTATAAAGGCAAAAAAGGAGAAGGAGTGATGGGATAGGGGGCTAATAGGTAGGGGATATGGGGAAGGGAGATGGCATCTGAAATATGAATAAGTAAAATACTGAATAAAAATAAGAGCAGTTCAGAAGGAATATAGTAAGTAATAACTCAGGGTTATTGATAAGAAATAGATTTTAATAACATAGAGGGTAGATACCTGTGCAGTTCTTGTGCTGTTTAAGGCTTATTGTAAATATAAAGTTTGTGTGTCAAAGGTGGGGCTGAAACCCTGGATTGGGATAAAAAATTTCAACAACAAGGCATTTTCATAATTTTAAGATATTTGAGGGCAGGGAGTTTGAGGGAGCTAGGAAGGAGACAAGAAAGGGCAGGGGTAAGAGTACTCAGAATCCACTGTATTTGTGCATGAAATTGTTAAAGAGAAATTTTAATCACTTTTAAAAGAATCTATAACCTCAATGACAATAGTCATTGACCAATGTTGAATTGATTTTTGTACTAGGTGAGAAACAAGGGTCTAGTTTTATTCTTTGACACATGAATATCTACTTTTCTCAACATCATTTGCTGAGTAGGCTGTATCTTCACTGTTTTTTATAATGTCAAAAATTATGTAGCTGTAAATACATTGGTTTATTCCTGTTCTATCCAATTGATCTACATGTTTGTTTTCTTAGTGATGGGCTTTTGTCAATAGTCAGCATCTGATAAATGATGGTAGTAATGATTATTCTAATTCTTGCTGATATTTTGTGACCAGGGCATAGGAAACTATTACATTATTATGGTCCTAAGGAATCTGCCCTAGGGTAGAACTCTCTGATTCTGTACAGCTGTGGTGGGCCACGGACTTGGAGCAGAAAAAGAAATGTCTTCAGAAAGTATATTTTAATACTGTGCCTTCATTTTCTACCAAAAATGTGTTTAGATGGTAAAAAAGAACTCCTTATTTTGTTGGCCATTGTCTTGGCTAACACTGCTGAAAATTTACATTTTTTTCCATAGGGTTAAACTCCAAGAAGACATTGGTTTGTTTTATATATATATATATATATATTTTTTTTTTTTCATGTTCATGTTAGGAGTCAGAACCTGTGTGACCCCAGTACTATACATTCTGGGATCTGGCTACAAGGAAAAGCAGACATTTTCACGAGGTATGGTGTATACACCTTTAGTCCCAGCACTTGGGAGGCAAGGGATGGGACTAACTCTAGTCTGAGGGCAGTCTGGTCTATTTAGTGAATTCTAGTCATTGCACAGACACACATATCTATAGAAAATTTAGGCTGTGTTTGGAAGTTCAGATGTGGATCATGATGACTTCTGGGGCAGGGAAGAGGCATGTCCAGACCACAACTTTCTGTCCAGCTCTCTCTTCAGTGTGTCAAAACCCCAAAGATTGTTAATCAGCTCAATGAATACTCAAATCCTCACAGATACAATCTCTTCCAAGGCTACATAGTGAAACCCTGACTTGGTGAGGGCAAAGAGGAGAGCTTTTTCTTCAGCTTGGTTTTCAGGCAAAATTACTCAATGCTCTTCATCCATTGGTCTTTACTGGCAGTTTACTTCTGGAGGTTTTAAAGAATCATGGTCCACTGGCTCAAATCATGTTTTGAAACAAAGTAAAAATAAAATAAACTTGTGAATGAGCAAAACTAAAAAAAAAAAAAGGCAGAAGTCTATTAGTTCAAATGAGCCTACCTTGTTGTTGTGCATAACTGGTAGTTTCCAATTTAAAAAAATAATTTAAAACTGAATTAGAAATGTATCTATCACATTGTAAACTAATTTTAAATTAAGCAAATACCTAAGCATTAAAATCACTGAAACGATTAGAAGAAAACATAGGCACTATTCTATATAATATATGTGTAAGAAACGACTTTCTGAATAGGACTCTATTACCCCAGGAATTAAGGCCAACTATGAAAATGAAACTTCATAAAATAAAAGCTACTCATAGCTAAAGAAGCAATCAACCAGCTGAAAGGGAAGCCCACAATGGGAGAGGATCTTTCGAAGTTATGCATCTGACAGTGGAATAACACTTAGAATATATAAAGAAATCAAAAACAGGGTCTAAAAAACAAAACTAAACACACACAGAGAAACAAATTAAAATGACTCATTAGAAATGGGTCCAGGATCTGAATACAGCGTCCTCAAAGGAAGAAAAAAAAAAGACTAAAAATTATCTTTGAAAAGGTTCATCATTCTAGCAATTAAGGAGATGCAAATTAAAAGGATGTTGACATTTCATATCACCTCTATCAGAATGGCAAAGATCAACAAGACAAAAGACAACAAATGCCAGAAGCAGTGTAGGGAAAAGGAAACATTCATTTACAGCTAGTGGGATTACAAACTGTTACAGCTATTACGAAAATCAGTGTGTAGAATTTTCAAAGAGCTAAAAATAATTCTACCATATGATCCAGCTATACCATTCCTTAGCATATGCCCCCAAAATTCAACATCCTATGTCAGAGATACTTGTTCAGCCATGTTCATTGTTCCTCTATTGTAGTAGCTAGAAATAGAAGCAATCCTTTAACTAATGAATGAATAGTGAAAACTCAACACATACACACTATGGGAAACCATTTAGTTATAAAGATAAGGAAATAATGAAGTTTGCAGGTAAATGGATGAAACTAGAAATGCTCATATTAAGTGAGGGGAGCAGATCTACAAAGACAAATGTTACATGTTCTCTTTCATCGGAAGTTCTAGCTCTAAATTTTCAGATGTGTGTACATTTCCTGGAGTAAGTGCATAAAGTAAATCAGGAAAGTAAAAACGGACCATGGCTGCAGTGAAGAGGTGTTGGGAAGTAGTAGAAGCATAGCAGGGTACAAGTGAACGTTATTTGGGAGAATCGGAAAAATAAGGACGGCGCTCTAATTAGGGAGTGGGAGAGAGATAAATACAGGAGAAAAGAGGGTAAAATAGCAGTAAGGATGTTTCAAAAATTATCAGGAACCATACTACTATCTACCTTAAAAACTCTATAATACTCATTAGTGTATAAATATACATGTATAGTAAAAATCAAAATTCTCTCACCTAAGGTGACAATGTTCCCTCCTAGAGTAAAAGCCTACATAACAAATTCTCCAACATGAGGCATGCAAAGCTCTCTTTTGAGTTGTTGGTCTGGATTTTTCAAGAGACTCCCCATACATTACAGACTCCTGCTATTGTCCTTGGTTGCCCCTCAGAAGTGGAAGTTAAGTTCTTACTTCTTAAAATACTATGCCCTTCAGATGTAGTATCGAAAGGACCCTGAGCCAGAATAGACCTGAATGCTTTCTCGCTGAGGTCTAGCTTTCATGGTACCAAAGATGTCATGCAAGTTTCCAATGGAGCAAAGCAACCAACAGTCCTACAAATCAATAATGAACTCCAATAACATCCAGTATGGTACTACAAGAGTGTAATAATGACATGTATACCTGGTAGTAATCAACAGTTCTGTAATTGGACTGAAGGCCAGTTACTCAATAGGAGAGAAATCAGGCCTGGTACCAGAATCCTAGGTAACTATAATGATGTCATGGATCTTGGAAGAGAACCTACAACAGCCATATTACTAAACCAGCACAATCCCCAACTGCACTCTAAGTATTTATGCTAAGACACTACATAGATTAGTGTAGTTTTCACTACTCAACAAGAAAAATTCTCTTTGCTGCACATGGAGATCATTATAGAAAACTGTAAGCAATTAAAACCCAGCAGGATACATCTACAAACAAATCACACATCTAAGGATCAGGAATCATTTTAGAAAATCGTGTAAAAAATTGTAAGATTTAGAGGATCAGGAAGTTTTCTACAAGATTGTTTCTCTTATTAGTCAGAAGGTACACTCATAAAGTGCCACCAAAATGACTGTCTACACTTGGTTGGAACAAGAAAGACAGTAGAATAGTGAGAGCACAAGAGGCCTTATCCATAAACAAAGAACTCTGAAATAAGAAATCTGAAAATGGGAGAAATATATTCCCCAGGGCACATCAATTGGCTATGAAATACCACATAGTCATCCCTGAAAACACACATAGGTGTAGCACTCACTGTATAGGTTGAGCTGGTTCTATTTACTTACTTATGCATATACATTTACATATTGGTATATAGTAACAATTAATGAAAAAAGAGCTTGAATTTGAAAGGGAGTAAGGGATGATATATGAGAGAATTTGGAGAGAGGAAAGGGAAGAGGAAATGATATAATTACATTAAAATTTCAAAAAAAATAATAGAAAGAATTAAAAATAGTTTAAATTCATTCTTGGAGAAAGTCACATATATCCAATGCAGTTTAGTTATATTGACTCCCACATTCCTCCACGTAAGTCTTCTTGAGTTGACTTTCACCTCTTTCTCTCACAACATCATGCCATTTTTATTTTAACAACCACTGAGTACAATTCACAGTGCATAAATGTATCCATCACAAAGTCAATATACCACGAAACCCACCCCCCAGACAATCCTGACTCTTTAATGCATAGCAGCCTAATGTTGTGAATAGTTCTCATTAAAGGGTAGGGACCCATGATTCCCTTACCCCTCACTGCTAGAATGATGACTGATTCGAGATTGTGCTGATCTTTGATATACAACCATAGCTGTTGTAGTTTCATGAACCCAGCTCTCCTGTCACATCTAGAAGACACTGTTTTGCTTTGGTTCCTCTAACTTCTGGCTCTTACAATATGTCTTCCCTTTCTTCTGGTAACAATGTTACCAGAGACTTGGGAAGAGAGGGGTGTGATATAGATGTCACATGAATGTGTGTATGCGTGTGTACATATGTATGTTTGTGTGTGTGTGTGTAAACTTATAAAGTAGTAGGTTTCCAAGTGTTTATCCCAAACATTTTTAGTGTTAGTTATTCCGCCTTCTCTGTCCTTACTTTCTATCCTTCCCTGCTTTAACCTTTTCCCCATTACTCTGATTTCTCTTTCATACAATCTAGATTTTGCTACAACCAAATAAGATTCCCCTCTTACTACTGGCCAATTTCTTGTTACCTGTATAAACAGATATTCCGAGTTAAACACATAAATCTGAAGATTTGATGCTAGAATCAACAAATGAATGAGAACATACAGTGTTTGTCTTTCTGGTTCTCAGTGATATCACTCATTATGTATTTCTAGTCTCATTTACTTCTATGAATTTCGTAACTTCATTCTTTAGAACTGAATGAAATGTCATGATTTATAGGTACCACATTTTCATCGTCTATTCATCAATTGATGACATCTAAGTTGTTATTAATTCTTAGCAAAAAAAGTAAAGTAGCAATGATCATGGCTGAGCAAGTGTAGTAGAACAGACTGCTTTGGGTACATGCCCAGGGATGATAATCTGGTTTATATGGTAGATCTCTTCCTAGCTTTTTGAGGAACCACACATCTGTCTCCACAGTGGCTGCATGAGGTTGCAATCCCACCGAGAATGATTAAGGGTTATTCTTACTTTATATCCTCTCTAGAATTTATTGTCTTTGTTTTTGTGATCTTAGCCATTCTGACAGGCGTGAGATGAAATACCGAAGTAGTTTTCATTTTCATTTCTCTACAGGTTATGGATGTTTGAGCACTTAATTCTTAGCTCATCTATGACCATATAAGGCTTCCAGTGGCAGGACTGGGACACCAACCTAGCTATAAAATCTTTAATCTACAATCTATCATGTGTACAATATATGCTGGAACAATGGTAGATCAGAGCTTGGAAAAGTGGCCAACAAATGTCTGGTCTAACTTAAAGGCTAGGCCACAAGAGGTAGCCCATGCTCCTACTGTCTTGATGGCCATGAATCAGAAGCTAGAAGGTCCTGATATAAAGGGTAGCACAATTGTCATCAGAGAGATTTCTTCTAACATCTGAGGGAAGCAGATGCACATACTCACAGCCATATATTAGGTGAAGCTCAGGAAATTTCATGAAAGAGCAGGAGGAAGAACTGTAGGAGCCAGAGGGGTTAACAACACCAGAAGAACATGGGGCACAAAATTAGGAGTCATTGGGGCTCACACAGGTCTGAAGCAGCAATCACAGAGCCAGAATGGATCTGTACTAGGTCCTCTGCATACATGTGGAGTTTTAGCTTAGAGTGTTTGTGTGACTCCTATCAGTGAGAGTGTTTCTGACTCTTGCCTGCTTTTAGGACCCTTTTTCTCCTACTGGGTTGTCTCATCTGACCTTAATGAGGCTTTGTGCTTTGGGTTCTTGCAACATGTTATATGCTGTGTTCAGTTGCTACTCCCAGGAGGCCTGTTCTTTTCTGAAGGGAAATTGTGGTTTAGTCAATCTGGTAAAGAAGAAAGGGATGAAGACTGGGAGGAGTGGAGGAAGGGAGGGAAGGGCTGCAGTGTATGAGAGAAGAATACATTTTTTAAAAAGAAGACAAAAAATGTCTTTTTAGTCTTTGAGTTTTTCTTTTGAGCCTTCCTTCTCTGTTTGGTTTGATAGCACAGTTTTAATTGGGTTGTTCATGATCTTTCATTTATTTTTTCAGTTCTTTGGATATTCTAGACACTAATATTCTATCAGATGTATGTGTGGTAAATAATTATGTCCCTCATTTAAATGTAATCTCCTATTACATTTAAATAGAATTTACAGAAATATATTACAAAATAAATATGTAGTCAATGGTGAGGCATAGAGAGAGGTCCATCAGTACGTTATAAATCTATAATAAAAAAAACCACAAAAGTCTTACTTATAAAAGGCTTGGTTTTCTACCCCACATTTCCATAAATGTTTGCAGGCAGCTGGTGTTGAAGTATGGAATGCCAAAACAGCGTTTTTCTATTAAAAAATAATAACAAGAAATGGTATGTTAAACACAGTTTATATTATTTATGCTTGTCATTAGGTATTTGTACTATACTACATTTTTATTGTACGTGGGTGTACAATAACGCTTTATGCATATGGGTCTCTATACATTTCTGCATGGAGGTAAGCGATTGTTGCTGGGTATCTTCCTTTACCACTCTTTAACTTATTTTTTGAGACTGTTTCTTACTGAACCTGGCGTGCATCATTCTAGAGTGGCAGGCCAGCAAACTCTAGGGATAGCTTTCCTTCACACACAGCTGTGGGCAAGGGTTGTATGTGGGAACTGGGGATCCAAACTAAATCATTGTGGTGGCACAGTAAGCACTTTACTCACTGAGCCTTCTCTCTAGAAACCCCTCCAATATTATTACATTCATTAAAGCTAAAATGGTATGGGTTTTTTCTTACTTGTCAGATATCACTAATCTATTGAAATGCAACAAAAAGCTGACTGAGTCATAATTCCTTTCCAGTACTCCAGGTATCATTCACCTCTCTATTAATTTTTGATTAATTTGAAAATTGCTACACTGGAAGAACATTCGGGTCAAATGTCAAAGGTCAAGAAAATCAGCAACCTTCAGGTCTAGCTTTAAGGTTCAATATTTTGGTAATAGTCTGCCATCAAGTCCACTCCCTGGTAAACCCAAAACTATTGGGGAAAACCCACTTGGGATTATATAATGTTGTCATAACACTTTATCTAGTGTTGATTTATGTCTAGTTTTATAACTATTTTTCTTTTGTTTCATTTATCCATAACCTAGACAAAGACTTATAGAATTTATGTTTTATATTTAATGAATAAAATTAGCTCTATCCAGTTAATAATGCTCACTCACTCTATTTTTATGGTGGATTGGCAGTAAATTCTCTAGCTCCATGCTGTTTTCTGCAAATAGCTTCCATTTATCCCCACTCTTCAAAGTCACTCTCTTTGGGAACCACCATGCTAAAAGCTATTTTATTCTTGGATCTCTCTTAAGCACATATATACTTGCACATGCACACACAACTAATTAGAAAATCAGTATCTGACCTCTTTCTGGGAGCCAATCACATAAAATGTCTTCCCTTCAAACTTCAATTTGCAGACATCTGACCTAAGAAAAGAAAGTCTCTTGATAAAAAGAAAAAAAACCTTTACAGCTAAACAAGATTTTTGTTTGATTTTGTTTGTAAATGTATAAATGTCTGTTTCACAAATGCCAAGAAAACTACAATGAATAAAAAAATATATATTTTTTATCATCAGTGATGGTCTGTTGAGAATGGAAGTCAGTTATGTAGCAATTTTCTTCCCAAGAGTTGATGCACTGCAAACTCAGAATTATTTTATTTTTATACAACTAGAATACATCTTTCATTTAAGAGGTTCTGTTTATTAAGAGGTAATGTTTATTTCTAAACATTAGCAACTGAAAAATCAATTGGTAAGCACATTTTGCAAAGTAAAAAGGATGTTAGTAGGATAATATGGATTCAAAGTATCTTTTTTTTCCCCATTACTCTCCAACTACCTCTAGGAAGAACATATACCACATCACAGATTTTCAAAAGAATCATTCCTGTCCACATTGAAATTCTCAAAAACTCTACGGTCAAAGACAACTTTGATTTTTATCTCAAAAGGCTATTTGATGTAAACCTGCTTTGAATATAGATCCATGGTCATTTCCTTGATGAGTGAAAAAAAGAATTTTAAATATCCCTTTTATTTGATTTTTAGAATAGTTGTATTACATGTATATTTTTTTTCCGATGAGAAAATAAACAGTGACACTTCATCTGTTTCAATGTAGGGAGAGAAATTTGAAATGATAACAAAGCTGGATTTAAAAAAAACCACACAGAACTATGATTTACATGAGAAGAAATTTTGATTTAGCAAGAGATGCATGGTTATAACAAATAAATATGTTTAAGAAGAAGCCAGGAAGGATGGGATCCACATGAATACAGTACCAGTAACATAGGCAACCTGAAGAAATGAAAGAACCAAATGCTCCAGAGACTATTCACCTCAGTGTGTCAAATGACCCCTCCACAAAATGATGTTCAAGTGCAAAAGACATGATATCAATCTGCATTTAGGTGCAGCAGCTTCTAATCAAAACATTCCAGGTCTCAAGTAATTTTGAAAACCTGAGTATATATCGTCCTTCAAGACTTTTGAAGTCCTGGTATGGAATGAGGGCAGTCTTCAAGTTACCCATGCTTCCCAAACTAAGTTGGAATATCTATGGTATCTACCCTGGAATTGACTGAAGTAAACACATTGGAGATTCTTTGTCAGATGCTGAAAATCTAGAGAAGAAAACCAAATAGCAACATCATATAACAATTTATAGTTATCAAATCACAGATTTTTCGAAAGCATTCTTATAAACATTGCATTTGTTTCTCCTTCAAATGCTTCACCCTTTCTAAGACAATCATATACAACCAATACCCATTCCGTGGATGAATACATTGAGACTCAGCGAACTTAAGGGTGAGTGAGTTCTGATATTTCCAACTGTGGAAGAAGAGGACAAATGGGTACAAAGGAGGATTGAAAGTATGACTGACTAAAAAAATCAATGATACAATAGAAACAGATGTAAAAAAGTGGGGTCTTAGACAGATGCACCTAGCACTTAAGAAGAGTAGAATGCATAGAAATAGATACTTATCTAGGACTAATTGTCTATGCTGGGTCTTTTGTTCCATATCAATTTGAGGATTTTTTTCTATTTATGTGAAGGATGAGATGAGGATGTTGATTGGGATTGCATTGAATCAGTAAATTGTTTTCGGTAGGAAGGTCTTTTTCTACAATGTTAATTCTACCAAGTTATAAGCTTGGGAAATCTGTAAATTCTAGTATGTTCCTTATTCTCTTTCTTCACACATTTAAAGTTTTCACTGTAGAGGTTTTTCACCTGGTTGATTATGTATATTCTAAATACTTTATTTTATTTGAGAATCTGTGAAGAGGAGTGTGTTCACGACCTCTTTCTCAGCACTCTTGTTACTGGTATGTACAAAGACTGGTGAATTTTCTAAGTCAATTATATATCTTAATACTTTGCTGAAATTAGTGATAGTTTCTACAATTTTCCTAGTCAAATTTTGGGAACATTGGGTATAAAATAATAAAATCTTCAATTAGGAATAATTTGACTTAGTATTTTTCTATTTGTATCCCTTTTCTTTCTTCTCTTGCCTTATTGCTCTGGCTAACGCTTCAATCACATTATGGATGAGGAATAGGGATAGTGCGCAGTCCTGTCACATTCCTGATTTTAATGGGGTTGATGAATGGTTTTATTCATTTAGGATGATGTTGGACATAAGTTTGACATATATAACTTTTATCATTTTGGAATATGTTTCCTATATTCCTACTTGTTATAGGGCTTTTATTATGAAGGCATGTTGAATCTTATCAAAGCATTTTTCATTTCTTTTGCTTTTATTGAGATGATCATATGATTATTGTATTTTTTCCATTTATTTACTTTATTACATTTATTTCTTATATATGTTGAACTCATGTCACTGGAATAAGGCCAACATGATCATGAGAAATACTCCTTTTTATATATGAGCGCATTCAATTATTCAATTTGTAAGTATTTTATTGGGGGTTTTTGAATCTATTTTTATCAGTGATACTGGCACCCACCCACCTACCCACCCACCCATACACAAACACACACACACACACACACACACACACACACACACACACTCACACACACACACACACACGAGTGAACTTATGTGGTTACCTGGTTTTGCTATTTGAGTAATAAGAGTTTTATAGGAGAGGTTTGGAAATATTTTATGTTTCTATTTTTGGAATAATTTAAGAACTATTGGTTATAGACTTTCTTTGGAAGCCTATTAGAATTCTGCTTTTTCTTTACAGGTAATAAATATTCAAATCATGAAGCAACCAGGTAAATGGTTGCTACTTGTTTTCCTTTCATTTTTATTGGTATGAAAAATACTCTGATCAAAAAGAACTTAAGGGAAGAAAAATTTATTGCAGGTTCTAACTCCATCACACAATCCTTCATTGAGAGAAGTTAAGGCATGAACTCAAAGTAGGGATTTAAAGTGAGCCCAGCACTTTATTCCATATAGCAAACACCAATCAAGAAATCTACTTATCAGCTAATCAGTACCGCAGGGACCATAGCATTCTTAAAGTTTATGACTACATGCTTAGGAAATGGTGCTGTCCACAGTTACTTGGCCCCTCCTATATCAATTAATAATCATGGCAATTTCCCACAGAAGTGTCCACAGGCCATTGTGATCTTTGTTTCAGTTTCTGTGATAAACACCATGGCCAAAAAAATAAATAAAAGTCAACCTGCGGGGTAAAATGATCAATTTCATTCTACACTTATAGGTAAGAGCTCAGGGAAACTAGTGTGGCAGGAACTCAAGGCATGAACTGGAGGCAGAAACTAAAGCAGAAAATACAGGGGAATGCTGCTTCCTAGTTTACTCCTCTGGTTTGCTCAGTTACGTTTCTTATATAGTTCCAGTCCATCATTCAGAGTTGGCACCACTAAGAATAAGCTGGTCCCTTCTACATTAGTTAATAATCAAGAAAAAATGTCCCCAAAGACATGATCAGAGGCCAATTTGAGAGAAAAAAATTCCTCAAGTCATTTTTTTCTTTTTGTGTATGCCTAGAATTTTTAGTCAAGTGACAAAAGCTATGTAGTAGAATCTACCCTTGGTTACCTTGACAACAAATATATTATTATAATTGTTAAGCAATAACTCTTTTTCTTTTTTTTTCTTTTTTTTTACTTTGTGCCCAATATCTCATGTTCACATCACAATATAAAACACAATCCCACTTTTAATAAAATAAACCCATATGGTCTTCAAAAATTGCAGTAGTTTAAAAGTCAGCATTCTCTTCATAAATCCAGTAATTTTACTGTTGGTTTCTGTAAAATCCAAAATATGTCATGGTATAATATTTCTTAAAAATTAAAACCTCTCAGGGCACAGGAACAATCATATCAAGTCAAAATAAAACTGTGAAATTAGCTCACTGTCCAATGTCTGGGATGCACTCACTACCTTTTGTCTCCAAAGGACCTGAACAACTCCATCACTGCGGTTCCATCATCAACAGTACACAGAAGGCCCGGCATGCCCCACTCTACACTACCACTGCTCGTGGGCGCTCATCCCATGGTCATGCAGCTGAGACTACATCTACAGTAGTAGCCTCCTAGATTCTCTCCAGGAACCCTGGTCCTATCATGAGTCTCCAATTTTCAACTTTTTTTTCTATGACTTTTTCAATCTTGGGGTTTCTACTGCAACTGAGGCTGTATCATCACAAATGGCTATTCCTAGATGTTCTTCAGGGACTCTGAACCTGCCCTATAGTGTCAAGCCTCAGCTGTTCTTCATGACATTTTCATGACTTCAAAAACAGTATCATTTTTGGGCCTTCAGGATGAGATGGAGGTTTGGTTCTCTCTGGACCACAGCGTCTGTGTGCTGATCCTAAGAAAATATTTCCCAGAAGATTTCACCTCAGTGATGGTGGTCATATTAACAACAAATGATTTTTCTGTCCCAGACAACATTATTAATTGTTCCACTAAAGCAAACAAGGTTTCTCTTTTACAGACTCTGACTACAACGTATCACACAAACAACTCTGATAAAAGCTTTCCTTCCTTCAAAAACTTCACAAGCCAAACCCTCATTATTTACATTGCATTCAGAATTATTTTCCAGATTTCCACAGAATAGCCCATTAAGCTTTAAACACTCAATCTCTTTTGTGGCTGTAAGCTCCAAAGTTCTGAAGCAATCTTCTCCGAAAACCATCATGTTCAGGGGTGTCACAGCAAGATCCTACTTCTGGAACCAATATTTTAAAAATATGGTACGCTTCTTTTGAGGTAGGGACTGAAGGACAGACCCTGAAGGAACATTGCTTGCTTGTCCCAATGGCTTGTTCTGCTACCTTTTTTATGCAGCCCAAGCATGTCTGCTCAGGAATACTACAAACCAGAGTAGGCTGAGGCCATGTTACATCAATTAGCTATCAAGGAAATGACCCACAGATATGCCTGGGGTTTAATGCAATTTTTATTGATGAAGTTCCTTAATTGAGAGTCACTCTTCTCAGGTATGTCTAGGATTTCTGTCTAGTTGACAAAAGCTAACAAGCACAGTAGATACCTTTCTAAATTGTATCAAGTTGACAGTTAACGCTAACTAGGAAACTACCTGACAGTTTTAGAAGGAAAAATAATGCTAAAGGGAAAGAGGAAGAAGATTAAGAAAAAGATAAGTCATTTTTTTTGAAGGATGTACTTACCATTTTCTCAAATGGATTCTTTTATTTCCCTGGAATACGACAAAACCTGCAGCAGTGAATCCTAAAAATGCTGTAGCACCTCTTGAATCCTGAAGAGATAAAAATAAAGACGTATTTGGATTGAGAAGTATCATGATACATGAAATGCTCTTTGTCCTTCATCTTGGGCTTATTTGAATCAAGGCTAGCAAGTACAGCCATCAATTAAATGTTTAAGATGGAATCTCAAAGAACATGACTTCTAAACACCAGACAAATCTAGGGTTATGTATTGTTTCTCTTCCAGAAATCAACATCTTACCCTAGCAGGAACACTCTAGTGTCCAGAGTTCTGAGTTGTCTGTGCTCTGCATCTTCTGTGTACTGCCAGCAAACTGCTGTTTGGTTGCCATTAGCCCTCTAATACAACGAAACCAATGCCTGGAGCATTTTGCCCACCTGATTCAACTATATGCAGAATATCCACGTAAAAATAACCAGAAAAATCCTACGTATCTCGTGACTAAACCTGGAATTCTAAGCAACTCGTGGATAACGTAAACGGCCAAAATATAACAGAAAAATCCAGTAATTTTCCAAACAAGAAAATAAACAGGTAATTACATTTCTGGAGAGAATCCACGCCACTAAAAAGAAATAAATATATTTATATCATTACAAGATACATCTGAAAAATATCTTAAAACAATTGTATAGGCAGAAAAAGATGATGCATATGTCAATACAAACAAGTAGAAGCACCCTCGCACAGCAGTGCCACTTGACAGCCTCACCTCCATGCTCACTGTGCCTGAGGTAATTGGAGTAGGGTAAGATCTGGGAAAGCAGATACTTATGAAGTTCCCAAGTACTTACGCTGAGCAGACTAAGCTGAGTACTACAGATCTAGAGCTTAGCGAATAAGCTGTCTTGGTCTTGGAAAATGCATATGCTCAAAGAAAAAATTTTTCATATCGTGATTGACATGAACTCTTAGTATAGAATTAGTGCTATTATTTGGTTGATCCATAGTTAAAAGTTCACAGAAGGAAATACTGATTACATGAATATTTTTTAAGAATATGAACAAAATGCTACCTTATAAAATTGATGCAAGATAGCTAAATTGGCAAAGTACCATCCATATATAAAGACCTGAGTTGATATCCTCAAATCCACACTTAAAGTTATATAGACATAACAATTTGTACCTGTAACTCTAGCCTTGGTTATGGAATGAAGGAGGATTATTTAAGAATACCAGCCTAGCCAGGTACTGATCCCAAGATCGCATGTTTTCCCTTTTGTCAAAGATTGTCCCACCAAGGCTGGCTCTGCCTCTCTGGAGCTCTCTCCACCCTGGCTGGCTGCTGCCAAACTAACTCAGCACTCCCAAATTTCCCCCCTAGCTGGGGTGCACTCTTGCAAACCCATGCTCTGCTGCAGTTATCTTTTCCCTGGAACTCAGTTGAATTACTGTGAGAATGAAGACACCAGACAATCTTAGTTAGCATCAACAGATAAAACAATTGCTGGGCGCAGAACCTAGCATCCTAAATTTATGAACTATTCTATGTTAGAAATCGTCCAGTCTTCTACTTCGCGTCTGTCTTGCTCCCTCAGTGCAAAAGCAAGCTTCTCTCTCCTGCATTCCTGCTTCCCCTCCGGACCCAGAAGTCCTGCTTCCTCCTCGCCCAGTGATTGGCTTCTTTTCTTCTTTACTTAATCAATTATGGTAAATTTCCACCACATCTTTCTTCTTTCTTTCTCTCTTTTTCTCTTTGACTCTCTCTGTGTCCCTCTCTCCCTCCCTCCCTCCCTCCCTCCCTCCCTCTTTTTCAGATTCTGACATCCTTTTCTTTTGTTGTATACATTTAGTGTTTTGATTATTATTTGTCATGGGAGATTTATTTTCTAGTGCTGTCTATTTTGGTGTTCTGGATGCTTCTTGTATTTTCATAGGAATCTCTTTCTTTAGCTTGGGGTAATTTTTCTCAAAAATTGTACAAAAAGTCTTTTTTTTTTTTTTTTTTTTTTTTTTTTGCCTCTCCCTAGGTTTGTTTCCCTTCCTGTGTACTTGTTATTTGTATTGTCCCAGATTTTCTGGATATTTTGTACCAAGATTATTTTTATTTTCTAGATTTCATGTTTTCTTTGACTGAGTTACCAAGTTCTTCTACCTTGTCTTCAGATCTGAGAGTCTCTCTTATGTGTTTTTACATCTATTGGTAAGCATTACCTCTAAGCTTCATGTTTGACTTCCTGCATTTTTTACTGCCTCTTTTTTCTTATTCTTTTTCTTTTTTTGTGTGTGTATGTGTGTGTGGTTTCTATTTCTTTATTAAATTCTACTTTCATTTCTTGAGTATAGAGTACTGTGTTTTCATAATCTTTATTAAGGCATTTATATGATTGATATTTTGAGTTTTATGTCATATATTTCAGCTAAATTGATCTTTCTAGACCCAACACAATTAAGTTTGGTGGCTTCTGGAAGAGGCACAGTACTTTGTCTGTTTATGTTTGTGTTTGATGTTGAGATCTAGACGTCTGGAGTTATAATATTGTAGTGGTCCTGGCAGAGATGGTCCTGTCTTTGTTGAATGGGTGTTCCATTCTGTGTGTACAGTTTTTCACTCAGGATGCTAACCACATGCAATGGCTATGGAATCCATGATAGAGAATGTTTCTGGGCATAGGAAGGTATCACAAAGAAATGGAGATGGGCTAGGAGAAAAGGTGAAAAGGCTGTGGGAATAAATTAGGTGTAGCCTGGGTCTGCATCAAGAGGCAAAGTTTGCATGGAACGAAGGTGAGATTGGAGGAGGAACTCCTGTGTGCAGGCTGCTGTAGTACTAAGAGTAAATCTGGAGAATGTAGAATGGAAGACAGGAGTTAAAATAAAGTTTGCCTACCTGAGTACTAGCCTAGCCTAGCCTAGCCTCGCCACTGGGGCCTATGATACAGAATGATATTGTGAGTAAGCGGGCACAAAAAAGAATGGAGATGGGCTTGATGAAAAGACTGTAAAGAGTGACTTCAAAAATATGCTTTTACAGAGAGGGACCACCCAGAACCCCCTCTGACTGGTGATCTGAATCCTTGCTTAGGCTGCAAGGCTAAGCACTGCAAGGGAATATAAATAAAAGTTAAAAATATGTTTCTGGGTTCCCTGAGGGACAAGTCTGACTGCATAGGGGTTGATGTCAAAAGTATCCCCTCTCCAGGAAAAAGACATTGGGATGGGTATGGCCCTCATGCCTCAATGGACAACAACAGGAGGACCGGAGCCATTACAAGGTCCTCTTAAATTACTGGAGGTCAGGCCTCTATCCCTGCCTTGGTAAAATTAGAATCACCACACTTCTATAGCCCTTTTATACTTGGAGAAGGGAGGAGATGTCGGGGGCAGCCCTGCTTATACACTGAAGGTCTAAAATCAGCCATAAGCCTAAAATCAGCAGTAAGCCTGACATACATACCTGCTAACACAAAGTCTTGGGTCTCTGTGGAAAAACACTAAAACAGATGGCTATAAGCTATTGTAAACAGGCAGCTTTTGTGGAAATCTACCAGCCTGAGTAATCATAGACCTTGCAAATAGGCAGCCTTTGGAGGACAGTACCAACTTAGATAAGGACAAGTGAATCATAGGCAGAGTCATAGTGACCTGTCCCCTGAACCTTTATCCAGCTGATACCCTGTTCTGAAAAATATCCGTACTCCCCCTGAACACCTATGCTCCTGTATCATCCCCTTCCTTACATCCTGCATTTTTGTGTTAATAACTCCTGTGTTAAAAAGTAAAAATTATGATTTGATAATAATAATAATAATAATAAAGAAAGTTGTTAATATGCGCAGAACACAATAAAATATTCTGGTTATTAAAAAAAATAAAAGAATATGCTTTTAGTTGGTAAAGACCTTAAAAGTAAACTTGTTTGGATATGCTCATGTTATGATGGAAATCATCAATTAGATGAATAAATGAGTATATATTTTGAAAAATATGGATACTCTAATACAATCAGTGAACATTTCTAGGTCTCTGGCATAGACTCCACTATGTCAAAAACATGTGACCACAGTCTAATTTTTATTGTTGTGGTATGGCTGTATAAATCTTATAAGTGTGTTCTGCCAGGCCTACATGCCAATAATTTCTCTTTGGACAAAATGATGATTATATGGTGAGCTGTTGTGTGATGCAGTTACCTTGCATGGGTGAGGATCCACCCCATAAGTTTCCAATGTATGAGCTTTCAAGAGTAAGTTGAATTCAGCCATTGCTGGGCTCTGACCTCTAAAATGACACACACACAAAACAAATTAGAAAATTCAAGTGTATATAATCAATAAAAACAAGCAGTCCCTTTAGTCAATCAAATGTTATTTTCTATGTTAAATACAGAATAAAGAGCCTTACATCAATAGCACTGGGTACATCTATCAGTATTTCTCACCATGTAGAACACTTTATGAGTGTCATATTTTGTTAACTAATTGTACAAAAATATACTGCTATATATTTTTCACACTCCAGTGAGTATAGAGTTAGTCAACGTTATCAAGTTACCAGTAAGCATATCCCAAACCAATCAAATATTAATATAAAACAAAACTTAAAATCTCTTCTTTACTATATATTTTAAAAGACTATTCTGGATGAATATTTCTTATTCAGACCAAAAATATCGGTAATATTGCTCTTTTGTCAACAATTCTAAACAGAACCTTCTGGGTACAAAAACTATAAATAATTGTACAAAGAGCCCCGAATCATCAGAGGAAATTTCAAATATTAATTCTAGAACTGTCCTTTATTTTGGAAAACAAGCTGCAGAGAAAGGGGGGTTAGTAAATACAGATTCAAGAACTGGTTTGTACACTTAGACTATGTTCTGTCTCAAAGATCCAATTCTGACTCATGTGAATGCCTCACATGTATTACAGAGAATCTAAGTTACTCCTATCACAAAATGTGATTGGCTTAGTGTGTAATGTTCTTGTTGTTAAAGAATGAGGACTTGAGTTTGAATTCATAGAACTCATGTAAAAGACAGATATAATAGTATGCATTTATTGCAACATGGGTGGTAGAGAGAGAAGAATCCCTGCAAAATCCCCCAGACCAGTTAGTATGGTGTACAAAGCAGTGAAATATAAGACTTCCTCAAATAAGGTGGAAAGCAAGTAGAGATACCTAATGTTGTCTGTGCACTGTTCTGTGCCATACTGCAAGCATGCAACTATACTCACACAAAGAAACTCACAGAGAGAGAGAGGTGGGGGGGAGAGAGACAGAGACAGAGAGACAGAGACAGAGAGACAGAGAGCCTACCACCGAATGACTTGCCTCTTGTTATGCTGCTTTGCACTCTCACACAGGTGCTGGGCATATAACCATCTCTAATGGGACAGCACAGCAAGAGCTAAACATGATCATGCCATGCTCTTAAATCTACAATACTGGGAGCTAAATAGATCTATTTCTAAATACAACATGCATCCTCTAGTGTTTTGGAATAACAATAGGAAATAAAATAGACTAAAATGGAAGGTGATTAACTTTCACTTTCCTACATGATATTTTTGTGACTATGTCTCCCCACATTTTATGTCTCATGGATTTCTAATCACCAAACTTAATATCAGATGACAGTGAGTTCCAGAGCTGCCCAACCACACAGAATATTAAACTTATGGACTTCTACTAATCAGAGGTTGCTATCCAAGGTATGAATAGGCAAGTCACAGCATGGGAGAAAATATCAACAATGTGGCCAACCAAAAAAGTACTAGTATCTAAAATACCTTAAAAGAACAAACAGTATTAAAAGAAAATACAGATAACCAAGGAAAAAATATGGAGCAATGTCTTAACAGACATTTAACAAGTAGGCAGTATAAACAGTCAACAACTACATAAAAATATGCTGAGCCCCTTTACCACAAACAAAACATAACCTAAAACTATAAAAAACATTAACATATCTGTGTATAGTGAAACTAAAAGGGCTGAAAAAATCTAGCACTGGTGAAGGTGCACAACAAAACCAAATTCCATGTGCTGATTAGTAAAAGCAAGTTGGTATAACTAATATAGTAAACAATTCTGGCACAATTTGCTAAAATATGTGTATGATAAATTATAGCAATTCCACACATCATCTACATGCAACACAGTTGTATGCATTATTCCAAGAACTATGTAAGTTTCATGTAGTAGTATTTGTAATAGAAAAACAGAGAAAGAAATATGAATGTACATCTATTAACAATAGAGTAGATATAAGATGTAATTCTGCACAGCTGTAAAAAATAAATAAAAGAACCAACATACAAAAAAAATGAGTTAATATCACAAGTATAAAGAACCAAGAACCTAGACACACTGATAAGTACTGAATGCTTCTGTTTCCATAAGTTTAAAAAGAAAGAAAACTGAAGATAAAATTAAAGTATTAAAATTCATTTGCATCATAAGGTCTCAGGTCTTAAATTTAAATTTAACATAATTTGAGTTGAGCTTCTTTCATCTTCTTTTTTATTGGATATTTTATTTATTTACATTTCAGATGTTATCTCCTTTCCCCACCCCACCCCCAGAAATTTCTTATCCTATCCTCACTTCTGTTACTTATATGAGGGTGTGTCCTCACCCATCAACCTACTTCCCCCTCTCTGCCCTTGAATTCCCCCACACTGGGGCATCCAGCCTTCACAGGACCAAGGACCTCCTCTCTCACCAATGCCCAACAAGGCTATTCTCTGCTACATATGCGTCTGGAGCCCTGGTTCCCTCCATGTTTACTCCTTGGTGGTTTATCCCCTGGGAGCTCTGGGGTGGGGTGGTGGGTCTGGTTGGTTGATATTGTTGTTCTTCCTATGGAGCTCCAAACCTCTTCAGCTCCTTCAGTCCTTTCTCTAACTCCTCCACTGGGGCCTCCCGGGCTCAGTGCAATGGTTGGCTGCGAGCATCGACCTCTGTATTTGACAGGCTCTGGCAGAGCCTCTCAGGAGACAGGTATGTCAGGCTCTGGTCTGCATGCACTTCCTGGCATCCACAATAGTGCCTGCATTTAGTGACTGCACATGGAATGGATCCCAAGGTAGAGCAGTCTCCAGATGGCCTCTCCTCCAGTCTTTGCTCCAAACTTCGTCTTCATACTTGCTCCTGTGAGTATTTTGTTACTCCTTTTAAGAAGGACCAAAGCACCAACACGTTGGTCTTCTTGAGTATAATGTAGTCTGTGAGTTGTATCTTAGGAATTGTGAGCTTTTTGGGCTAATATTCACTTATCAGTGAGTGCATACCATGTGTGTTCTTTTGTGATTGGATTACCTCAGTCAGGATGATATTTTCTAGTTCCATCCATTTGCCTAAGAATTTCATGAATTCATTGTTTTCATAGCTGAATAGTACTCCGTTGTGTAAATGTATCACATTTTCTGTATCCATTCCTCTGTTGAAGGACATCTGGATTCTTTCCAGCTTCTGGCTATTATAAACAATGCTGCTATGAACATTAGTAGAGCATGTGTCCTGGTTATATGTTGGAGTATCTTTTGGGTATATGCCCAGGAGTGATAAATCTGAGTCCTCAGGTAATACTATGTCCAGTTGTCTGAGGAACTGCCAGGCTGATTTCCAGAGTGGTTGTACCAGTTTACAATCCCACCAACAATGGAGTAGTGTTCCTCTTTTTCCACATCCTCACCAGCATCTGCTATACCCGGAGTTTTTGATCTTAGCCATTCTTATTGGTGTGAGGTGGAATCTCAGTTGTTTTGATTTGCATTTCCTTGATGACTAAGGATATTGAACATTTCTTTAGGTGCTTTTCAACCATTCTAGTTTCCTCAGTTGAGAATTCTTTGTTTAGCTCTGTACCCCATTTTTAATAGAGTTATTTAATTGTCTGGAGTCTAATTTTTAAATTCATTGTATACTTTGGATATTAGCCCTCTATTGGATGTAGTAAAGATCTTTTGGTAAAGATCTTTTCCCAATCTTTTGGTTGCCATTTTGTCCTATTGACAGTGTCCTTTGCCTTACAGAAGCTTTGCAGTATTTTGAGGTCCCATTTGTCAGTTCTTGATCTTAGAGCATAAGCCATTGGTGTGTTCAGAAACTTTTTTCCTGTGTCCATGTGTTCAAGGCTCTTTACCACTTTTTCTTTTATTAGTTTCAGTGTATCTGGTTTTATGTGAAGGTCCTTGATCCACTTGGACTTCAGCTTTGTACAAGGAGATAAGAATGGATTGATTTGCATTCTTCTACATGTTGACCTACAGTTGAATCAGCACCATTTGTTGAAAATACAGTCTTTTTTTCACTGGATGGTTTTAGCACTTTTGTCAAAGATCAAGTGACCATAGGTGTGTGGGTTCATTTCTGGGTCTTCAGTTCTATACCACTGATCTACATGCCTGTCTCTGTATCAATACCATGCAGTTTTTATCACTACTTCTCTGTAGTACAGTTTGAGGTCAGGGAAGGTGATTCCCCAAGAAGTTCTTTTATTGTTGAAAATAGTTTTTGATATCCTGGGTTTTTTGTTATTCCAAATGAATTTGCAAATTGCTCTTTCTAACTCAATGAAGAATTGAGTTGGAATTTTGATGGGGATTGCATTGAATCTGTAGATTGCTTTTGGCAAGATGGTCATTTTTACTATATTAATCCTGCCAATCTATGAGCATAGGAGATCATTCCATCTTCTGAAATCTTTTTTGAATTTTTTCTTTAGGGACTTGAAGTTCTTGTCATACAGATCTTTTACTTGCTTGGTTAGATTCACCCCAAGGTATTTTATATTATTTGTGAGTGTTATGAATGGTGCCATTTCCCTAATTTCATTTTTAGCTTGTTTATCCATAGCAGCAAAGGCAGGGATTCAAATCACTCAGCTCCTGAGACCCCCAAATTATTGAGGAAAAAGTCATTTAATAATTTGTTTGCAAGGTAAGTACTTAATTTTTTTCCTTTCGCCTCACATTGGACATTTTTTTTTATAGAAAAGCTTCAAGTGCACAGACAGAAATCTGCAAAATGAAATTTCTTAATGAGACCCTGAAAAGAAAGGACCGGAGATTAGTTGCATTATTTATTTATTTATTTATTTATTTATTTATTTATTGGAGAGAAAAAGCAATTCTAAGATACAAATCTCTTAAGATTTTACTAAGTTTGCTGAGGTTGAATAATCACATGTTAAGCTATATTTTCCTCTCTTATATTGCATGTTTTGGTTACTTTAGCTAAAAAGAAACAAACTCTCATATTGGCCTTCTATTAGTATACCTTCTCAGACAATGTAAAAGCACACAGCCATCAACAAAACCACACAAGCCCCACAATAAATGTTTATTACTAACTACTAATTTATAATTGGATATAGACCATTGCCAGCCTGATTTGAACTGATTGTAAAGAACCACAAGCAGAGAAAAGCATGAGTTTGCCTCTGCCTGACCCATTTGGACACAGAAGTTCCATAATTGGACTCGGAGGGAGAAGACCAACAGAGCATGCTCATTTTGAGCAGTAGGACTATCCATTTGAGTTAGACTTTGGTATAACTTGGTTGGGACTTTAGTCTTTACTGCAATTTTAAATATTTCTTATATCTGGCTTTAGATGTTTGAGCATTCTTTTAAGATTTGCCTTTCAGTGGGATGCTGTGTCTTATCATTCATGAGTGTATGACTTAGAGCGTGCCTGTAGACTCTGAGGTCAATAGCCCATCACTGACCCTTTGAGAATTATAAATCAGTTTCTTCCTATTGTTCCAGCCTCACCTTGCCCTTCCCTGGTTGGTATCTTGGAGGAGAATCATTCAGCAGGTATGTACCAGCAATACCAGCAGCAACAACAACAATAAACAAGAGCAACTGATATTAAGTTTCTGCTTGGAAGAACAGGCTGCAATTTATCTGTATTCAGATCTCAGATGAGCTAAAAACTATAATTTTGATGTTTGATTTGTTTGTTTATTTAGAGTTAGAAGAGATCAATGTGGCCTCTTTCTGTATCTGAACTTGGAATGAAAGTCTTCAGCTTGTCATTTCCAATCCTTGATTTAGAGAGAGATATGATACATTTTGAAAGCACCTTTCTGCATGCCCAACATTAGATACAACATGACAAATGCAGTCAGAGGCATTAGTATGAGAAGAGAGTAAAGGCAAACTGAAGCTATAAAGGACCAAGGCTTTGGGAAAGCGGTAACATAGAAAAATGTTACTACACTACACAAAAACCATAGGTCTTCTGCTACAGTTTTTAGCTCCATAATTATATACCCTTAAATAAATCTGTTAATTTCTCTGAGCTCTGATTCCTTATCTGTCAAACATGGAAGGTGATAGTTATTACCAGTGCAAGCAAAAAGGTGAATTGGCTAAGCAAGAGTGGTGAGAATTCAGAGTACAAATAATCTTTTCAGGGGACTGTTGTTATTAAATGATGCTACAGAGATGTCGGGCCTCCTTCAGTTTAACCAAATTAGCAAGCTACAAGGGAAGCTTGAATGTTATGGGAAGTGACATTAGTTTAAAATAACAAAATTATCATTTGACCCAGAATACCTATATCTAGGTTAAAGTACAGCCTAAGAACTATAATGCTAAGGACCATTACTATGGACTCTAGGTCTCTCTAGGTCTCTAAAATATAGTAACAGGTTAGTATAGAACTTCGTTTATAGGTAGTGACCTCTTGATAGCTAAGAGAACTGAATGGTAGGTATGGCTTCTTTCACTAAGAAAACGTAGCAAGTGAATTAATTGTTGCCTAATGGATATTATCACTTAGATAAATTCTTGCATTATGTATATGTACGCATGTATGCATGTACGTAATATGTGGACATGAGAATGTCACAGCATGTGTTAAGATCAGAAGTCAACTTGCAGGAGTTTGTTCTTTCAGTGAATTCAGGTTGCCAGGTTTAACAGCAAGTTCCTGTACCTATTGAGATGCTACCTCACACACTGAAATAGTTTGTCTAGGGCTAGTGAGTCTTAATGTAAATGATAGTGTGAAAGAATATATCCATTCTTTCCACTTAGGTTCCTTAATTGTAATTAGCTTTACACTCCGGTTAGGGATACCAATATTAACAATATAAACAGATGACCATGTATGGAACAGAGAGTGGGCAGAGCAATTTCTCTATATTCTTCTTAATTTTGATATGTTCCAAAATGTCTCTAAAATCTATCCTCTACTAAGAAGAAAGGGGAAGGGAGAGAGAGAGAGAAAGAGAGAGAGAGAGAATAAAATAACAGAATCTAAGTCTTGTGGTGTAGATCTAAAATCTCAATTATGCTGGAAGCTGAGCAAGATGGTCACAAGTTCAGTGTCCATAAGGACTATAGAGTGAGTTCTGGATCATATTGTGCAATTTAGTGATATTCTCAGTCAAAATGAAAAGTTAAAAGAGGCATTCAGATGCAGCTTCATGGTAGAACCCTCGCCTATTCCCCCTGATGATTTAGGTTTAATGCCCAGTATCAAAATACAAAGAAAAAAATCCTCTCTCTTTCCCTCTCCCTCACTTTCTCTTCCTTCCCTCTCCCTCTTCCTTTCTCTCTCCCTCCCTCTGTCCCTCCCTCTGTCCCTCCCTCTGTCCTTCCCTCTCTCCCTCTGTCTCTTTCTCTCTCTCTGTCTTTCTGCTTATCTAGTATTTCAATGACTATATTGGAAAAGAGAAAAGAGTGGAGATAGTGGGCATATCTGACTTGTTTATGATTTAAAAAGTATTTTTGTATCTCAGTTTTTAATTGCTTAATAATTTTATATATGCATAAAATGCATTTTAATCAAATATGAACCTACTCTCATCTCAAATTCCTGATTCTCATCCCCCTCTAAATTTCAAACTTGAACCTTTAAAAAATATTTTGATGGAGATTCTTTCAATTTTTTTTATACAGAATGTTGCATATGGATTTATACTATATAACCTTTCCTTCTAGTCCTACTATGTTTAGGACTTTTATTATGAAGGCATTTCAGATCTTGTCAAAGGCTCTTTTTACATCTCTTGAGATGATTCTATAATTTCTGTCTTTAAGTTCATTTATGTGATGACAGGTGCCATCTAGGAAAGGTTACTGCAAGTGAGTATCCTGGAAAAGGCCCAATGTTCTCTCTCTCTCTCTCTCTCTCTCTCTCTCTCTCTCTCTCTCTCTCTCTCCTTTCTTTCTCTCTCTTCTCTTTCTTTCATCTATTAATTTTACTTTTAAAAATTAATTAATTAATTATTTAATTAATTTACATCACAAATGCTGCTCTCACTTTTGCTCCCTTCCTCAGAGAGTCCCTTCTCCCTACTGTCCACCTCTGAGAGTGTGGAGCCCATTGGCTACTCTCCACCCTGGCACAAGCCTTTGCCAGATTAGGTGCATCCTATCCCATTGAGGTCAGACAAGGCAACCATGAAGACTGAGCAGCCTGTCTGCTACATAAGTGCCAGAGGCCTTGTTCTAGCTTGTATATATCTTTTGGTTGGTGGCTCAGACTCAGAGTTTTCAAGGGTCCCTATTAGTTGACTTTGTTGGTCTGCCTATGGGTTTCCCATACCCTTCAGGGCCTTCAATCTTTTCCCCAACACTACCATAAAGTTATGTAGATCTGTTTCAATCTGCTGCTGGTAGAGGCTCCCAGAAAGTAGTTATGCTAGGCTCCTGTCTGCAAGCATAAGAGTATCATTAATAATGTGAGAAATTAGTGCTTGGCCATGGGTTGTGTTTTGAGTTGGGCTGGTTATTGGTAGGCCTTTCCTTTAGTCTCTGCTCCATTCCTCCATTTCTTTTAGACAGGACAAATTTTGGGTCAGAATTTTGCAGTTCGGTTGGTATCCTTATCCCTCCACTGGGGGTTCTGGCTGGCTACAAACGATGGTCTCTTAATGTTCCATGCCCCAGTGTCAGGCATGTTGGCTAAGGTTACCTTCATTGATTCCTGGGAGCTTCTGCTATCCCAGGTCTACGGGACTTCATAGATATTCTCTCCTCTCCCCTGCTCCTCTCACTAGCAGCTGAAGATTTCCATATATTCTTCTGGACTTCTGTGCCTCTCTTTTGTCTCTCCATGAACCTGATCCTGCCTCCCCATTTCCCTCCTCCTCCCCTCTCTCACCTACTCCCCTCCCTCTCTTTGTCTTCTATGACTATTCTGTTTTCCCTTCTAAGTGTGATTCAGGCATTCTTGCTTGTTTCTTCCTTCTTGTCTAACTTCTTTGGGTCTGTGGTATGTATCATGGGTATTCTGTACTTTATGTCTAATATTCACTTATCAGTGAGTACATACCATGCATGTCCTTATGGGTCTTGGTTACCTCACTTAGGATGATATTTTTAATTTGGTCCATTAGCCTTCAAAATTCATGATGGCCTTTTAAAAATAGGTTTATAGTATTCCGTTGTATAAATGAATCACATTTTCTGTATCCATTCTTTGGATGAGGAACATCTGGGTTGATTCCAGTTTCTGGCTATTATGAATAAAACTGCTATACACATGTAGTGGGACATGTATTCTTAGCATATGGTAGAACATCTTTTGGGTATATGCTCAAGAGTAGTATATATAGCTGGGTGTTCAAGGTAGAAGTATTTTCAATTTTCTGGGAAACTGCCAGATTGATTTCCAGAGTGGTTGTATAAGTTTGCAATTCCACCAGCAATGAAAGAGTGTTCCCTTTTCTCCATATCATCACCTGCATGTGCTGTCCCTTGAGATTTTGGTCTTAGCCATTCTAAATGGTGTAAGGTGAACTTTCAGGGTCATTTTGATTTGCATTTCCATGATGACTAAGGATGTTTAGAATTTTTTTAAGTGCTTCTTGGCCATTCAAGATTCTTCTGTTGAGCATTCTTTGTTTAGTTCTATATACGATTTGTAAATTGGGTTACTTAGTTTGTTGGAGGTTGACTTTGTGAGTTCTTTATATATTTTAAATATTAGCCCTCTGTTGGATATAGGGCGAGTGAAAATCTTTTCCAATTTGTTGGCTGCCATTTTGTCCTATTGACAGTATCCTTTGCCTTACAGAAGTTTTTCAGTTTCAAGAGATCCCATTTATCAATTCTTGATCTTAAAGCCTGAGTCGTTGGTGTTCTGTTTAGAAACACAACCAAGTTTTGAATCCTTTACTAATGCATTTAAGGCTATTTCCCACTTTCTCTTCTATGAGATTTGGTGTATCTGATTTTATGTTGAGGTCCTTGATCCACATGGACTTGAGTTTTGTGCAGTGTGATTAAATATGGATCTATTTGCATTCTTTTACATTCAGACATCCAGTTAGCCTAGCACCATTTATTGAAGATGGTCTCCCTTTCCCATTGTATAGTTTTCACTTTCTTTGTCAAAAATCAAGTATCTATACATTTTTGGGTTTATTTCTGGGTCTTCAATTTGATTCCATTGATCAAGGTGTTTGTTTCTGTACCATCACCATGTGGTTTCTCTCATTATTGTTCTATAGTACACTTGAGGACAGAGATTGTGATTCGTCCAGAGGTTCTTTTATTGTTCAAGATTGTTTTGGTTATCCTAGATTTTTTGTTTTTCCATACAAAGTTGAGAATTGCTCTTTCAAGGTCTGTAAAAAAAACTGTTGGGATCTTGATGGGGATTGCAATAAATTTGTAGATTACTTTTGGTAAAATGGCCATTTTCACTAATTATTCCTACTAATCCTGGAGCATGGGAGATCTTTCCACCTTTGGAGGTTTTTAATTTTTTTCTTCAGGGTCTTGTAGGTCTTGTCATACAGCTCTTTTACTTGCTTGGTTAGAGTTACACTGAGATATTTTATATTGTTTATGGCTATTGTACAGGATGTTGTTTTGTTAATTTGTCTGTTTATCATTTATATAAAGGAAGTCTACTGATTTCTTTGAGATAATTTTGCATCCAGCCACTTTGCTGAAGCTGTTTATTAGCTGTAGAGTTCCTTGGTCAAATTTTGGGGCTCTCTCATATATACTATCATATCATCTGTGAATAGTGATATCTTGCCTTCTTCCTGTACAATTGATATTCCCTTGATCTCCTTTTGTTTTCTTATTGTTTTAAGTAGTGCTGTATTGAATAGACAGGGAGAGAGTGGGCAGCTTTATCTTGTCCCTAATTTTAGTGGGACAATTTTAATTTTGCTTCAAGTTTGTCTCCATTTAATTTGATGTTGGCTATTGACTTGCTGTATATTGCTTTTATTATGTTTAGCTATGTGCCTTGAATCCCCAATCTTTCCAAAACTTTTAACATGAAGGGGTGTTGGATTTTTCAACACCTAATGAGATGGTCATGTTATTTTTTCAGTTTATTTATGTAGTGGATTACATGATGGATTTCCATATTTTGAACAATCTCTGCATCCCGGAGGCCCAGTATTTTGTATGAGTGTGATGGTGCATTCTGGAGAGGCGTTATCCCCAGAGACTTCATCCCAGGATTGCTTCTTGCTGCTGATATGCTTTTTCCTGACATTATTTCACATACTAATGATTTCTTGGCATCAGCCCATTGGGCAAATTTCCTATAGATCAACAGGAAGATGAACTTTTATGAATTAATGCTATTTAGATGAATTAATGACTTTATAGCATTACTGATTTGATTCAAATAAATTAGGAAGAACATTTAAGAAGATGGTTTTAGTTGTTTTGACAGAGAGATATAATAACATTAGAATCAAGAAGAGAATGAGCTCCCTCCTCATAAAATAGTAAGTAAAGGCTGCATAATAAGGAATATGATAAGCTTTTATAATTACGCTAATAAGATAAATAAGCTCAGGATGAATTTATGATCAAGGAAAAAACATTCATTCTAGGTCAGATCCAAGAATGAAGCCACAGGTATGTACTATGATAAAGTAAGGCCATGTGAAACTTAAAACTGAACTCACACAATGAAATATTGCTTTGAATTTATTATTAACATCTTGCTGTAAATCTTCTGTGTAATATTTAATATATGAGGTAATTTTATAAAAAAAAAATAAAACAACCTGAAAGAAGGAATAAAATGTGGCTTGGGGCATAGCCTGATTTATCAAATGCACACATTTGTATGTTTCTCTATATGTATGTATATAAATACATACCTACATATATACATATGTAGGTATATGTGTATGTATATAAATATGCATGAATACTTGTGTGCAGTTGTTGAGTCAGGTTGTTGTGCCTGTGTGTGTATGTGTTTATGGTGTATGTGTCTTTGCATATCTATGTGTGTGCTTGAGTTCTCCCTTTCTTTTCTTTCTTATCTCTTTGCCTCATGAAGAGTTTACAAACTTCAAGCCTCTAGCCTAGACAGTAAAGGTTCCTGGGACAGAGAGAAACAAAGCCTTTTTTTTTCTTAACTTTTCTTAGGCCTCATTGCTATTGTAACACCTAGATGACTATCTCCTTCCTAGACCTGCCCAACACAGAAGTAATGTGTGATCATTAGTGTCTGGTAGCCATAGTTTCAAGTTCTGACATGAATGTTAACAGGAATCATTCTTTATCCTCTTTAAGATGTATCTTCATTTTTCTTCACACAAGTAGTGCCTGTCTCCTACAATTTGGAAGAATAAATTGGAACACCACTCAGAAACCTCTTTGCATTATATTTGGCATTCTAAAAATGCTTAATAAATGTTTGTCATTATATTCACCAAATTTAAGGTCCTGCAAATTCTTGCCACAGAAGATCTCTTTTTCTTACACATTCCTGCAATGAATTCAACACACATCTAACGACTTTTACCATTTGGTTCCTAAGAAGACTAATTGTATACTTTAGTTTCACCAGCTAGAATACTATAATTCATTGTTCCTTCTAGTACATTTACTTCCAAAATATAGAGAGATTAGTGATATTCTATATATATTTCCAACACATTTTCTTTAGAAGTAAGTTCTTTAGGGTAAGCCATAGAAGTGGTGTGTTATGCTTCTGAAGTAGGCACAGTGCTGTGATGTGTAAGTATTCTGAAAATAATGGTTATCTTTTTTTAATCAGAATTTTTTTCTTCTTTATTGCATATTTTATTTACATTTCAGATGTTATTCTCTTTCTACATTGCCCCCCCCAGAAACCCCATATCCCATCCTCCCTCCTCCGGCTTCTATGAGGATGTGCCCCCACCCACTCCCACCTCCCCACCCTCGAATTCCCCTACACTGGGACATCCAGCCTTCATGGGACCAAGGATATCCTCTCCCACCTATGACAAACAAGGCCATCCTCCCCTAAATATACAACTGGAGCCATCCCTCCCTATGTGCTCCCAGACTGGTGGTTTAGACCCTGGGAGCTCTGGTTGGTTGGTATTATTGCTCTCCCCATGCGGCTGCAAACCCTTTCAGCTACTTCAGTCTTCTTTCTAACTCCTCCATTGGGAGCCCCATGATCAGTTCAATGGTTAGCTGTGAGCATCAGCCTCTGTATATGTCAGGCTCTGGCAGACAGGTCATCTTTTTTTTTTTTTTTTTTTTTTTGAGGGTTTTTTTTTTTTTTAATGTTAATCAAAAGCTTTGTAAGTTTGGTAATGCTCAATAACAAGATGGCCATACAATCAGAAGTGTAACCCAATACTCAACCTAGATATATCAACTGTCTTTGACTGGCTGAGACACATGAACATCCACCTCCATATTACCCCTCTATCATCTAGCCTCTCTTCTCTTTTTCTGCCTCCTCTCCTTACTCCTCCTCTTCCTCTCCTTACTCCTCCCACCTTAGCTCCTCCTACATACCACCCTTCCTGTTAAAACTTTTCTCTCAAAATACAATTAGAGCATAACTATACCAATTTGAGTCAGTAAGGTACAAGATAGACCTAATACCCAGTCTGTCATTTTGTTGATTAACCAGAACTTCTGTCCTCTCTCCTAACTGAAGACTTAGTTCTGAACCTGGCTTTTTTCTTGGCTTTAAAATGAACATCAGCTGAAAACCATCCTCTCAAATTTTTTCTCTCAAAGTAAATAGCTGGGATTGGCTATGAGACTATACGTTTTTAACCCCATCAGAAATCCAGAATGAACGAGTTAACTGAAATTATGAGAAGCACAAAGCATAGCCTCTAAAACTTAGCCAATTTATAGAGACTGCTGAACACCTGGACAGTCCCTATACTACAAAGCGTTGGAGCAACCGATCTTCAGCCTTCTGGTCCCAGGTTATCTTTTTTAAAGCTGAAATATGCTGCTACTTTAAGTAGACAAACATGTACTGTGAAAATCATAATAAAAAACAAAAAAGGGAAAATTGCTTCAGGTACTACCTTATTACTAGAGATCCAGACCAAGAGAGAGAGAGAGAGAGAGAGAGAGAGAGAGAGAGAGAGAGAGAGAGAGATCCTTATGTAGTTCTTCATCATAATGATCATAGCACTGGCTATCCACGCTATTATCACCTAATATTTCTATGATTTACACAAGATCTAAATTCCACCTAATTGTAGACTAGCACCCCTGAGTTACCTGAATTCCAAGTTGGCAATGATTTCCAATCATTCTTACTTTTGATCCATTTATTTACGCTTGAATTCAAATCCCAGAAATGTGTAAGTCACTTAACCTCTTTGGACCCTGTTCCTACACACATCAAGGGAAAACAGCCATAGTATCTCCTTCCTACATTGTTGCAAAGATTAATTGGGTCAGTGTGTGCAATGTATATAATAGCACAGTATCTGGTACGGTGGTATTCTATTTCAGTTTGATTCTTTGAAAATTATTACAGTAAAGGTATTATTCTGAAGTGTTGGGACAAACAAAGGAGTAACATACATTGAGTTTCATCATCTTGAAATCAGAAAAAGGAATCTTTTCAATGAATTTCATTATCTGTAGAGTCAATACTTCAAGCAAGATCCATAAGAAAGCAAAAAGCAAAAGTCAAATTAAAAAAATAGCTTATTAACCTCAAATTTATTTTCAAAAACTCAGAAGGGTTAGGACTCTATTTGCATAATAAAATAAATATCTTTTCTAACTTCTGATCATTCATAGGTAGCTATCTTGGAAAAGTCTATACTACTGAGACACTAAGTCATGATTTGTGGAACCCAGAAATGTTTCTCTGTAAGCTCAAACTGCCTATTTATATTTCAGATACTTTGGCTTCATGTGATTTTTTCTTTTCTACAAACTACGGATGCTTTTCATCTTTAGATTTTCACTCAAATTACCTGAGTTCATTGTTATGAATTTCCATGATTTTTCTTTCCAACTTCTGTGACTGCTTGGGAAAAATTTCAAACTCACTGATGTAATTCTCAGGATGCTCATCAGGATAGTAGTCACCAAACTCAGCTGTAACCAGCAAAAATTGGAGAAAAAGAGAAATTTAAAACAATACAACCAGAGCACATATACACTGTCTTCCACCATTCAAATTAAGATAATACAATAAATAAATAAATAAATTTACACAATATAATACATTTGTACTTATGGGGAAATGACCAGCCTCATTTTCCTGAAACATATTTATGTTCACATCTCGCTATGTGAGTGTGGGTGCTGGTTAACCCTTTTTGTGCCTCATTTTCTATATCATAAAATAGTTTAAATTATTGTTATTTTTCAGTAGGGCACTCTTGGCACTTAGGATGCTAAATAATTTTATTCTCTCAGATTTTCTAAGATTTACAGAACATTTTAGCCACTAAATGTTAGTAGTTAAATCACTGTTATTGTTAATAATAACATCCTCCAGAGCTAGTCAAAGGTTACAAAATTTCAGTTATATACAAGAGATACACTGAAGAGCTCTGTTATGCTACACTGTGAGTATACTTATTAGAAGAAATGTATACTATTTTTAAAACTCAGTAGAATAGATTTTGAGTGTTCACATAAAATTATATACAAAGGAGAGAGCTCATAACACACAGATACACACACATATTATATATATATATATATATATATATATATATATATATTATACACATTATATATATATTCATATTCTCAATTTGGTAACCATAAAATCCAAACATCAAAATTCCATGTTGTATATTATAGAAGGCTTTATCATAGACCTTTTACAGCTCTTTGAGGAACCTCCACTCTGATTTCCATAATGGCTGCAGCAATTTACACTCGCACTAGCAGTGAGTTAAATGTTCCCCTTTCTCTAGAATTTGCAATCACCACTTTTTTTTTTTTTTTTTTTTTTTTTTTAAAATCTTAGCCTTTCTAATCATGTTAAAATGGCATCTCAAAGTATTTGTCATTTAAATTTCCCTGATGGATAGGGATGAGAGCTCCCCCTGGTGATTCTAATGTTTAGCAAGGATTGAAAAACATGATCAAGGTCTGGTTAGTCACACAGCACACAGTACCACCAGCCATTTGCATTTCATATTCTCCAAACTCTGTATTTAGTTCTATACCATATTTAAGATTGGTTTATTAGTTTCATTATGTTTTGTTTTTGTAGTTCTTTGTATAGTGTAGATACACCAATTGCTAAACATATTTTCTTCTGTTCTGTTGGCTGCCTCTTCATTGAAATAATGATGTCCATTATAATAGAGATTTAATTTAAAAGGCTTTCCTGTGTTTGTGCCTGTAAATTCAAACACATTCCACACTTTCTCCTCTGTAGGATCTTTTATTTTTTTTTAACTTCCTAGTAGGTAGGCTTTGAGAGCTCCTATGTTCAGTCTCTGTCTAGTGTGGAAGAGACCCTCCTCCTAGCTGACTGCAGAAGATAAGTTGCATTTGTATCAAGATGTAGAACTCTCAGCTCCTCCAGCACCATGTTTGCCTGCAGGTTAGCATGTTTCCCACTAGGATGATAATGGGCTGAACCTCTGAAACTGTAAGCCAGCCCCAATTAAATGTTTTCCTTTATAAAAGCTGGCATGGTCATGGTTCCTTTTCACAGCAATAAAACCCTAACTAAGACATCTTGTTTCTGATTTTAGTGGAAATCATTTGCAATACACTTCATGTAGAATGATATTATTATAAATTGCCTTTATAATGTAAGATGTTCCTTATTTTCTTATCATGAAGAGACATTGGATTTGTCAAAGAACTTTTCTGGATCTAGTGAGATGTCTGTTAGTGTATTTATTTCTTAGATATTATTAAAATTTATTTACTCTGTTGAACAATCCTCAAAGGACTTGGATCAAGATGGCTTGATCATGGTGTATTTTCTTTTGATGTATTTTTGAATTCTGTTGGGAGCATTTCATTCAGAATATTTGTATTATGTTCATCTACAGATATTGGTCTATATTTTCTCTTTTTGTTTAGTCTTTGCCTGGTTTGGTATTAAGGTAATATTGACTTTATAAAATAATTTGCAAATGATTCTAAAGTTTCCATTTTCCAGACTACTTTGAGTAAAATTATTATTAGCTCTTTTTTGAAGTCTGGCTATAGGCACCCTTGAGCACATGTACAATTAGACTCTGTATCTTACTGCATAGATGATCACACATCCATGTTCATTGCTGCCTTATTCATAACATTCAGGCAATGGAAATAGCCTAGATCCTAGTCAACTAATGAATAAATAATGAAAATGTGTTTCAGATACAAAATAGAAAATTATTCAAGCTGTTAAGCAAAATGAAATTTGCACGTAAATGGATTGAACTGGAAAGAGTAACTTGGAGTGTGACAATTCTGACTCACAAAGGTCTAATTTGCATGCTTACTCCAACACATAGATGTTAGCTTTTAGGTTTAGTATGTGTGTTTCATTTGGAATATTCATAGATTTAGGCAAATAATATCAGGTTCAGGGGAGGAAGACATCGTTCAAGGATTGGAAAATAGAATATAGTGCATAAAAGGGACATAGGGCAAAAATGAAATAGGAAGGATTAAGAAGGATGAGGGTTGGAGGGCAGAGTAGTGAGAAAATGAGAAATATCAGTTAACAGTAGAAGTCATTTTGAAAACACCATTGGGAAACATTACTTCTGTATCTTCTAATATATATATCTATACCCTATATTGGTGGAAGATTACAACTAGACATTATATGCTATGAAATAAAACTCCCAGTACCAGAAATGGGTTATCTCCTCTTTACAATATTGGCTAAAGGTGTCTCACAAACCTCTCCACAAACATTATAAGGTATTGATTATCTCCAGAAGTGAGCAGTAAGAATGTATTGCTGAAGATATAATATAATTGGTCAAATAGATAAAACCGTATTAACTTGATTATATTAAAATTAAAATATTGCCCTTTATTAAATGGCATTTAGTCAAAGTAAAAACTTTTACAAATATGTTTAAGGAACATATTTGCAAAATATGGGGTTCCTAATGAAGGAGTTAGAGAAAAGACTGAAGGAGCTGAAAGGGTTTGTAGCCCCATGAGGAGAGCAATACCAACAAACCAGAGCTCCCAGGGTTTAACCACCAGCCTGGGAGCACATAAGGAGGGACCTATGGTTCCAGCTGTATATGTAGGGGAGGATGGCCTTGTAGGGTATAGGTGGGAGAGGAGATTCTTGGTTCCCATGAAAGCTGGATGCCCCACTAGGGGGAATTCAAGGGTAGGGAGGTGGGAATAGGTGGGTGCGTGGGTAAGGGGCATATCCTCATAGAAACAGGAGGATAGGGGATGGGATATGGGGTTTCTGGGTGGGGGGAATGAGGAAAGAGGATAACATCTGGGTGGGGGGAATGAGGAAAGAGGATAACATCTGAAATGTAAAGAAAATATCCAATAAAAAATAAATGAAAAGTAATAAAAACATGTCAAATTTAAGGAACATATTTACAAAATCTGAGTTTTATAGAGCTGATATATAAAATTCCTACAACTTGGTAAGAAAATGGGTAGAATGATCAGTATATATGAACACACCACCTACAAACCCCAAAATGGATAGGAAGAGATGTTCAAACTTCTAATAACTAAACATACATAAGCAAATTAAAAATACCACTTTATGTGTATAAACTTCTAAAAAGTGGAAGATGGCAGTGTGGTGAGAAGATAGGAACATGTATGTACTTCTATAGATTATTGACATGTAGTTTTAGAAAGCAATATGGGAGTATTTAGGTAAGTATTATGATTAATATATGCCTTTTCTAGGTATATACACTAGAAATATATCAGAGTTATGTGCGAGAAAAGATATTATCAATGGTATCTCTTGTTTGCATTGGCATTTATAGTGTCAACCATGATTATAAAAATTGAGAAGCAACTTGGGTGTCCACTGTTGGTGTGAATCCTGAGTAAAACACAGATGCAGCCTGCAAAACACTCTTTTGGGTTAGAAGCAATTGCCTCAAACAGTATTTTGGGCATAAAATAAAAAAAAATTAAATGAGTTCTATAGTCCTATTTAATTTATGAAGTGTAACAGGGTACAGCATGAAGTCATATTCAACAGGTTATGAAACTATAGGCAAAAAAATCTAGTTGTCTTTAGGTAATAAAATAGAGAATAGAGAAAAAACAAAAATCAATAAAAAAAATGTAAGCTGAAATATGGGCTATGGAATGATGGATAACTCAAACTAGTTTTCAGAAGTACACTTAGTAGGTCCTTCGCCTTTAGGCATTACCAGCAAATGGGCATGGTCCCTAGGAGTGGGAAGTGATGTAACCCATTACCTCTATTTATCATCAATGGATGGACAATATGTCACTAATATAAAACTGGATCACCTCCAGTACATGTCTTCATTAGTTTTATGTCAATTTGACACAGGCTAGAGATGTTTGGAAAGAAGGACTCAATTGAGAAAATGTCCTTGTATAATTTTCTGGTAGTCAAGTCCATAGTGTATTTTCTTTACTAATGACTGATGCGGGTGGCCTTAGCTCACTGGGGTAGGGGGCAATGCTATGTCTAGGCAAGAGGTATCATAAAGCAGGCTGAGTAAGCTAAGAGGAGCAAGCAAGTAAGTAGCACTCCTCCATGGTTTCTGCTTTGTTACATGTCTTCACTTCCCCCTCTTTCTTGAAACTGACATGGAAGTGTAAGCCAAATACACACTTTCATTCCCAAGTAGCTGATAGTCCTGGTCTTTTATCATAACACTAGAAATGCTACCTAAGAAATTGGTATCAGGTCATGAGTAATGCTATTGAGACCTAACCATGTGATTTTGGGAAAAATGTGGTAGCATTTGATCTTTAGGTTGGAAAAACAACTGAGTGCTCAGAGCTCAGTGGGATTTTCTGAGGAAAGTAGGAATGTTGAGAACAATGTAGAGGACGGAGGTCTATCTGGTGGAGTTTCAGAGGCCTGTTAGCAATTATGGATATTTGAATGGAATTTTGAATTAAGAATTTGAATAATCAGCTATGATTGAGAAAAGACCATCATTATTCAGGTGAAATCTTTTTTGAAAATTTCTCTCAGGGTCAACACACAGAATTGGGTCATAAAGCAATCACTGTTGAACCTCCTTCTGGTTACATCCAGATGGTACTTGTTTTGAAGACATGAAAGGATTCTGGAGTAAGTCCGAGGGTTGGAAAGGTGAAAGGACAGGAGAGGCTGTAGGTTTTATATGTCACTTTCAGTAGAATCTCCAGGATTGAAGAGGTCATGGAAGGCTTGGCATCATATGACATAGTTACAGTCTCAGAAGAGAGTTGAAGAGAAACTATTGCTGAAGGTACAGCCCAATCCTAGCAGAGACTCAGGCATTTTGGAGATGTCAGTATCATGGGCAGTGGCATCTCTGAAGTAGAGCCACCCTGAGTATAGAGACAATCTACGTTTGCTGTAGATGGCAGCACTATAGAAGTAGAATTCCAAAGCCTTTGTAGCCGAAAAGACAGTGAATGAGCACTCACCTTTTATATTGTCGAGTTTTGATTTGGTTTTGCAGTACCCCGAATGTTCTTCTTATGTTAATGTATTTCAGTACTTTTTAAAAATTGTGTTTTATAGGAGCCTATAGAGAATTGGAAGTTTTAAAGAGACACTGGAGTTTTTATAGAAACTGGATAATTTAGAGAGATTTTAGATATTTAAGAGAGACTTTTAACTTTAAAAGAAACTTTGAATGTTTTAAAGCAACAGAGACCTGGGAGTTGATAGACTCTCAAGACTCAAAGGGAGGGACATTAGATGAAATGCCTGACAGTAGGGAGTAGACAGTAGAGCCCACCTCCAGCAGGAAGACAGGGCATCAAATGAGGGAGGGGGTTGCCATCCCACAGTCAAAACTCTGACCCATAATTGTTCCTGTCTGAAAGAACTGCAGGGATGGAAATGGAGAGGAGCCTGCGGAAAAGAAGGTTCAGCGACAGGCCCAAAGTAGGATCCAGCTCAAGGAGTGGTCCCAAGGCCTGACATTATTATTGAGGCTATGGAGAGCTCCCCAAAATGGATCTATCATGACTGTTCTGCAAAAGACCCAACAAGCAGCTGAAAGAGCCAGATGCAGATATTTTCACCCAACCAATGGACAGAAGATGCTGACCCCTGTGGTTGAATTAGGAAAAAGCTGAAAGAAGCTGAGGAGGAGGGTGACAGTGTAAGAGGACCAGAAGTCTCAATCTGGAGCCCTGAGATCTCTCAAACACTGGACTACCAAAAGGCAGCAAATATCAGCTGATATGAGGGCCCCAACACACACACACACACACACACACACACACACACACACACACACACACACACACACACACACACATATATACACATATGAGGACTGCTGGGTCTGTGTTCAATCAAAGATGATGCATCTAACCCTCAAGAGACTGGAGGCCTCAGGGAGTATAGATGTCAGGTGGGGTGGAGGGTGAGGGATGGGAACAGCCTAGTGGAGGCAGGCGTATGGGTTTGAATAATGGGATGTGGAACATTTCGAGGGTTGATGGGGGGAAGAATAAAATCTAGAGTGTAAATAAATAAATAAATGAAACAACTTTTTAAATTAATTAATTAATAAATTAATTCTTTTGCTTAATATCCTAATATCAGCCTCCCCTCCTAGTACTTCCCTCCACAGATCCTTCCTCCTTCCTCATCCTGTTCTCTGAGAAGGGGGAGACTTCTGGGAAACTGAACTTTTAAATACTTGAATTTTTAAAGTTTTAAAAAGTACTACAACTTACACAGTAAAACCTTGAAGCTTAAAGAACCCGTGATATTCATGTTTGAGAAAATATCTAGGAAAATTGAATAATGACTCTGTGAATAGACTTGTGAATTTAGTGGTCTTTCCATCTTCTTCTATAGCTAGAAAAGCTAAGGAATTTATAGAAAATATATGCACATATGATTTGAGTGAACATAATTATTTAAAATCTACTTCCTTGATATATTTTTCCCCCTTGATATGTGTACTAGGCCTCACATTTAACAATTGGAACTCAGAACATAGGATACCAATGTCAATGCAGAAAGTATTGTTAAATGACTGTCTGTCTCCTTGAAAAAACCCTCGATACTCTACTTTTTGGGGTTTTGAAAGGCTTCACATGTGAACAGAAGCACTATGAACACTGGAGCTCAGTCATCTGCCAGGAAGAATGGCTTGGAAAGTAAACAAATAAATCTGTTACAAACTGTCTAGACATATTTAGATTTCCCCATAGACAAAGACAGGATAGATAGTTGTAGGTAGCACAGAGGAGAGGCACAGAATATAGATCTATAACCCATTGCAGTGGTAGGGATGAGTGTGTTGGGGCTAGACTCACCTTGAACGATACAAGCACCCAGATAGGCGGCATCAGAAAAGGAACACAGCAGTCGACCATGAAAAATGTCTCTTTTAATTTGCAAATATAAAAGGTACCTGCAACACAAATGGAAGAAAAAGCATCCTAAGTTTTAGTTTAAGCTTGGAAGTAAGAATGTTTATACTCTGTTTAACGAACCACTAATGTCACACCTAGCTCAACACAATATCTTAGACACAACAGGCTTCCCTTAGATTAAGACATATAGAAAGAAGTGAAGAAGTTTCAGAATTTAGAAACCAGATGTGTATATGAATTTTCAAATGTAAATAGTTTTGGCCTTTCGCAGAAACAAAAACAACGAAAAAAACAAAAACAAAAACAAAACCCAGACAAAACAAAAAACAAGCAAACAAACAAACAAACAAAAACCCACTGCCTAGCAGTCATCATTCCTACATAAGAAATATTACAACTTATCATTCATATTCCAAGTTCCTTTTGAAACTTGTAATGAGGAACTGGGGTCAATTAGTTTAAGGACACTCACTGTTCCTGAAGAACAGAGAGCATTGTTACTACTCAATGAAAACCAAACATTAGTAACAACCTTGCTTATGAGGTCAGAAATCCAGTTGACTAACACTTGTATTGGGCTCTGTGTCATTGTGTTTGGTCTCCCTTTTTTCTCCTGGACAAGCTCAGGGACGTGTATCACATGTGGCTGGTGAAGTGGGCTCGGGAAACAGCATGAAAAGTGGGGTAAAGTTATGGCAGAATCAACTGCTAGGAAACTCTGCCTGTGTTATGTTGTAGAAAAACAGAAAAGATGTGTCAACTTTGTGAGAAAACTCAGGAGAATATGAAACCTTTACACTGGTAAGTGTTATCATGATACTTAAATTATATTGAAAAAAAAAAAACATCAAAGCAAAACAAAACAAAAACCAAACAACAAAACCACCGAGGCAAGAGTGTGTAGACACTAAGTCCCACTCCATTCCCTTGTCGCTGTCCTTTGGGTTGATTCATGCCGACCAAATGCTTTTCAGGTTCCATACTCTTTCGTAACCAAATTGCGTCTTTTTCCCCAGGCTTAGATCTTAAGGTCTATTTTGTTTTTTCACCAAGGTTACATATTCTATTTATGCCAATTTTTAATATTTACCTACAGGAGACCTTGTACCCTTCCATGTATGTCCTTAGCAGAACCTTTAAAAACACCTTTCAATCAGTCAGTTACAACTTTTAGATGATTGGTTTTGGACATCAGCTTTATTGAGCCATGGTATGCATGTGAACATGATTTCTGGGTTTCTTTAAGGATGTGTATGAATATGACTTATAGCTGAATTAATGAAACAACAAAACAGATAACTGTCCTACTTGGGGTTGAAGCAATGTATTATACGACTGAACAGTACAGAAATGCAGAGAGAGAATAGAATGGCTTATTCTATATGACAATGTGAGCTAAAGTACTTTCCTTTTTTTTTTTTTTTTAATTTCTCATCCTTAGGTCTCTTTCAGAACCTCTGCAGTCTGTAACCTGAAGATTGTGGCGCCATTTCAGTCTCCATATTTATGCAAGCTAAATTCTTATAGTAAACTTTATGTAAACATACATATAGTCACTCATGTATATATACACATGTACAGATGTACACACACACACACACACACACACACACACATATACACACACACACGCACAAATCCTACTGTGTGTCTCTCAGAAAAACCCTGACTAATACCTTCGAGTGCTCTTATTTACTCATTTTAAAGACAGAAAAAAAGAAATGGAAACTCAGAGAGGAAGATTTGTGTGCTAATGTCATAAATGTTTTGCTTGGTCTAGAACATGGGAGCAGCCAGTGTTGGGGGCTTCTTCACTGAAACCACAGGGATACAGTAAAAGATTCACTGGCCTTCTAGTGTTTTCATCACATGCATCTTTAGCTCCCATACTTTACACTATGCATTGTGCTAGCCATCAAGGTCGTAGGGACACAAGACAGGTACAAAAGCCAACCTCTTTCCATTTTAGCACATAATTGTATTGAAGACGTAAAGTTCCTAGTAAGATTATTGCCCAGTTTGAGTTGACAGCCTAGAATAGATACCTGCATTAAAGCCTGCAAACTTTAATGAGCACATTTGTTAACCAAAGATATTAAATGTTAAATTAAAATATTATGCTGATTCAGTAGCTAGGCAGGATATTTGTGTTTTCAATATCTACCTGGTGATGCTGTCATGAGCCATACCTTAAATAATCTTGAGTGAACATGAGAATCACCTGGGGGGGGCATTCATCATAAACCACCACACAAATGCAAATTAAAGGCACTTTGAGATTTAATTTTATCCCAGTCAGAATGGATAAGATACAAAAAACTAATGATGCTAGGTTTAATGTGGAAAATGAGGACCACTTATTCACTGGTGATGGGAGCAAACTGGCACAGTCACTAAAAAATCTGTGGAGGCTCCTAAAGAACTGTAAATAATACATCTAATACATGGTACACTACATCTCTCTTGAATATATACTCCAAAGACCTAATATCCTGCTACAGAGATACTTTCATAAATATGTCTATTGCTATACTGTTCACAATAGCCAGGAATGGAAATAGCCTAGATGTTTATGATGAATGAACAATAAAAAGATGGTGTATTTACACAACAGAGTATTAATCCGCTATTATGAGATTCACAAGTAAATGGATGTGGCTAGCCCAAAAAGAAAATCACAAGTTTTCTTTCACATGTAGACATTAGCCCAGAATCTTTAGATATGTATTTTTTCCTTTATTAGTGGGAGTAATCCACAGCAGTTAGAAAATTAAAGTGCTCATAGAAAGGGGCTTTCAAGGGAGTTGTGATAAAATCATTGGGATAAAGAGCTGAGGGGAATTATGGAATGAGAAGGGATAAAGAGGCATGAGGAAGGGGAAGGCAGAGTATAAGACTTTCTCAAAATATAATATGGAAAAGTACTATTGTGGAAGCTTCATATAGTACATCTACACACACATATAAAAAGAGTTAAAGTGTAGGTATCCTATATCAATTCAACACAGCCCTTATTGACACGACAGGCTAACAAATACAAACTTCATTCTCAGAAGTGACAAGAGAGGCACAAAGACCCCCCAAACATTGTGTGCTGTTGCCAATGCTCTTGGATATGCTCCAGAATATGATAGTAAGAATCTGCTGCTGATGACACCACATACTTGAGTTTTTGAATATCGGGAAATCAAACTGTTACTTATCTGGAAACTTTTCTACTAGCTCTCTTTTAAAATTCTGGGAAGAGCTGTGTAACCTACCAGAGGTCAGAATAAACATTAATTATAGCCATCTATGCACTATGTAAGACTAACTGGCCTAGCAAGACATATAGAGATAGTGGTTTAAACAATGTACAAGAAACTATTTTATGATTGGATTTAATGTCTGCTACCCAAGATCAACACATACTAGGTAGCATTATGGGACAGAGAAACTAGGACTGCACAGGTTATAAGCCCTAGGAGGAAAACCACTACTCCTATACTGCTAAATATATGTTATATTAAACCAGCTCCTGTTGATTTATCATTACACCCACAATTTTAAGTACCTCTCAACTTTCATCAGAGAAGAATCTTCTTTATTCAGTAGATAATGGCCACCACCATGTTCCTTATTTGGCAAAGGTGCAAAGAATAAGAGGCTGTAGACTATTCACTTCTAAATGGACTGTGTATATCACTCCTCTCACTTCCAAAGATGACAGAGAATGTAAGATCCAGACTTTGTGGAAGACTACAAAGAAACACTGTCTTTGGACACAGCAGAAAAACTATACATAAGAACTCAAAGTCATTGTGACAAGATGCATAAGACTGGTTAGGTCCATTCAAACAACTGTCAATTCCAGGATGGAAAGGGGAAAGTGATATGAAGAACAATCACCAGGCAAAAAGCTATTGACAATTGTTATCTGCTGGGAAAGGGTTATTACTATTTTTTTTCTAAAATGATAGCTCCTGATAATTCACCATGCTTTAGTGAAAGTTCATATTTCAAAGCATATTTGGGAAGCACAATTGGTCTCAACTGGTGGAAAAAACCACAAAATTGTGTGAGAGGGAAGTGGAGGAGCTTTGGGAGTAGTTAGAGAAGGAAGATTGGACGTGATGAAAATTCATTTACAAATTTATCAAAGAATTAAAAAATAAAATTAAAGAAAATACAAATTCTATATATTTCCAAATGGTAGCCTGAATTCAACTAATCAGCATCTGGGCCACCATCAAAAATTGTACATAAATGTTCATGGTGGCATTATTCACTATAAATAAAAAGTATTAACATTTCAAATGTTGACTAACTGGTGAATGGGTAAAATTAGTGTGGTATATAGGTGCAATAAAATATCATTTAAGCATAAAAATAAAATACTGCTAAATATTAGAGTTATTTACTATAGTTTTGTATTTCATTATTTCACGAGACTTTCTTAATAACAACAGATTTATTCTTTATTTAAGATTGTGACATATGTTCAAAGTTTCTTCAGCAATTATTTACTCAGTATCAAGTGGTTAGTACTGAAAATATATATACAATTAACATTATATTAGCTGAGTGTATTATATTTAGGAGTACATATGTACATATATATAGATATATGCATGCATATATAACAATTTGTGAAAAAAGAGGTCATGGATTTGAGTGAGAGCAGCAAGAAGGGGTATAGAGAATGGTTTAGGTGAAGAAAAGAGAAGGGAGAAATGTCAGTTCAGTATAATTTCAAAAGCAAAATAAAATAAAAGACAAAACATTATCTAATATATATATATATATATATGACAAAAATAACTCATTAAATTTTTATGTTTTTAATTGAAATACAATTATCTCACTTTCCCCTTTCCATCTCCTTCCTGCCCCTCCCTGATACTTTTTCTCTATGATCTCCCATAGCCCACCCATTCTTACCATAATAGTATTTTTTCTTTTATTATTATCGTTACATGCATACATAGATGCATGCATACAATAATAATAAGTATGTATATATTTATGTATGTCTTTTCTTAAGTATGCTGTTAGTACATTTAAGGAATCTTTCAACTAAAAAAAATTGTCTTGAAATTTTGGTGTGTCCTTTTTTATTGTTGTTGTTGTGGGGTTTTTTATGAGTGAGTCTTTCTATTTTTCAATTGTTATTTGTGATTTGGAGTGGTGTCAGAAGATATTATCTTGTTTTGGCTTTTGTTGTACTCTTATTTTTTCTCTAACTCATTGTATTTTTCCACTTAGGTATATAATTTGAGCTGAGAAAGAAATTGATCAAATAAATTATAAATAAATTTCAAAATTTCAGTCCAAGTCAGATCAGAGCTACATACTCTCCCATGATTCCACTGACATACGATATCTGGAATATATGAATCTACAGATACAGAAAATAGACTAATAGTTGTCAGAGACTACTATAGAGAGACAGATTGTGACTGTTGTTGAATATTGTGTGTGTGTGTGTGTTTAATGTGGTGGTGAAATATTTTGAAATTCAATGTCAATAGTTTTCTAACATTATGAATATGTCTGTGAAATTGATGTGTTTATTAAATATATCCAGTGAGGAGAAAAAAATTTAAAATTAACATTATCTAATTATCTGTTACCTATTTTTCTCCACATTTAACATAGGAACACACTTGTACATCTACACATACATATATACACTCACATTCACACACATATTTGCACGTACAAAAACTGCCAAGACCTTCACTTTCCACGTGTCAACAGTCGGAATGACATGTATTTGCCTTTATGTAGGATCCTGACCTAAGCAGATTATTGTCAATTATAATTACACATGACAATTTGGATGCTACCAATTTAGAACCTCATCAAGATCAAGGTGCATGACAGCTTTTTGATCTATCAATCCAGGAGGCAGCCACCTGCAGTCCTGCTCAGCAAGTTGTACCATGTTTGTCAGGGAAACAAAACTCTAGGATTAATTGAATATAAAAACTCAGCAGAGAGGAGGGGAGGAAAGGAAGGAGAGAGATAGAGAGATAGAGAGAGAGAGAGAGAGAGAGAGAGAGAGAGAGAGAGAGCTAGAGAAGAAAAATAAAACTTTGAAAGTTCACAGATTTGAGCTCAGAAGAGTGCACAAGTGAAGTAAAGTCTGCTTGGTAGTTGTCATCTAGCAAGTGGAAAGCAAAACAGCTAACTGCCCTCTCTGCCCAGCAATCTTGTCCTTCCAGAAAGTCTCTGATCCAAAAGTCAGACTACAGCTGCTTTCTGCATTTGCTCACACCCAGAAGACAGTCATCTTCTGCTTATGGTTAGCACTCCACTGTCAAATGTTCTCAGAGAGCTTCCCTTTTATAACCATTGCTTTCTTTTACAAATATTACTTTCTCAATGACAGTGGTTATCTATAAAGTATCTCAAGACCATCAAGAATATGTTGAGCACAGTGCTGACTCTAAAGCTTGCTTCCTGGAGGTGTTCTGATCTTGATAATAAAAATGTCTAGCTTATAAAATAGCAGAGGCTCTGCCTGAATGCAAGTGGTAGAGTAAATATGCAAAAAAGAAAAATACCTTGTGAGCTCTTCTTTAATCTTCAGGGGTTCATGTGGGTAGAATTTCACTCTAAAGCACATGGTGTATGGTGGATGAGCTGAAACGTCATAAAGAAAAGGCATGAGATAAGCGGCAAAAGATCACACACTCAAACACACACAGGAGTGCCAGCCATGAAAGAATCAACTAGCAGAGAAGGCAGGCATGTTGTAGGAAAGAAGCTAATAGAATGCCCAAGAAAATACCATGATGGCGACAAAAACAAAGAAAATGTTTAACAGAATATCCAGGGCAAATGTACAATACAAGCACCCAAGGCGAGAAGTCCATCATTCTACATCACAACTCACCTTTCCCCTTCCATCTCTCAAGATCACAGCTCCAAAGGAATATTTTCTCCTCTGATGCTTCCCACTCTCATGTAAAAGCCACCTGCCAAAAGCCCCATTCAGGTTTTGGATACATGGAAGAATTTTTACTGTATGAGGTGAAAAATTGCTTTATGTATGTGTTTTTAAATAAAAAAAGATGATCTCTTTGAAGTACAATTGAGATTATTAAGAAGTCACCCATATATACACTTGAAGTTTTTTTTATTATTATCTATATATGAGGTTAGATGAAATTATAGTCTCTAATTCTTTTCTCAAGACAAGTAGGAGTTAATCATCACCAAACGACTGACAGTAACTGAACTATTCAGGATGTAAATCAAATATGTGTCATTGAAAGAAGCACCAGTTTTAAGTCTGACTACATAATGAAGAAAATTCATATGGAAAATAATTATCACCATAATTTTATAGTTGGACTGGTGGGATGGCTTGGCAAGTGAAGAAGCTGGGCCCTGAGTCTGATGACCTGAGTTCAGTCCCTGAGACTATGATGGTGGAGAACTAACTCCTGCAAGTGGTTCTCTAACCATCAAATATCCTATGCCTAAAAAAATAATTATAATTAAAAATAATCTAATAGAAAATACAGCCTTCATAAGAACAATACTTTTATGTTAGGGAAAACAAACCTGAACACACACACATACATACACACACACAAATACAGACACACAGTCACACAGGATTCAGTATGCTGTTTTCATACCTGCAAATTTTCTAAGTTATTGCTACCAACATGGCCTTGTGTTCCTATATTTAAGAAAGAAAGGTCTTGAAGCACTGAGGCATATCTATAGTTTATTACTCAAGAAACAGTGGTAGGATAATCACCATTAGTTTGAGACCAGACTAATTCTATGTGAATGAGAGCAAGTGTTATATGTGAATGAGGGCTACACAGTGAGACCCTGTTTTTAAAATAATAATAAATTTTAATTAAAGAAAAGAAAGAATGAACAGATGACTCAGTGAGAAGAGCACTTACTGTGAAAGCAAGAGCACCTAAGATCAAGTTCCTAGCATACACACACACACACACACACACACACACACACACACACACGTAAGCATGGCAGGGCAAATCTGTATACTTGTACTGATGGGCAGATACTGGAGGTTCCTAAGGTTTCTGGCTAGTCAGCACAGCCAAATAGCATTCTTCAGGTTCAGAAGGTGAGTATAACCCCCAACTCCCAAAAAGTTAGAAAACAATGACAGAAGACAATGTTCTCCTCTGGAATCAAAAGTCATGCATATGCACATCCATGTGCATTTACTATACATACCACAAACACAAATAAATACCATAAGACGTAGTATATTTTCTTAAGAGCTAGGAAACTTAACACTTTTCATATGGCAATAGTACAGTTTAGAAAAGTACAAGTGAGCCTCAAGTTATTTAACATTCATATCTAGAACATAAAATATTTATCATTGAACATTATCACTATTTGATTATTTGAAATCATATTTAAATTATGAAACTATTATAAAATATTTTTTGTTTTATTTTTAATTTCATTTTGAGGTTATAATTATGTAATTTCCCCCTTTCCATTCTTCTCTATCCAAACATTTTATAAACTGAAAACTATTTTTACTAAAGAAAAGCAATTGAACCAAAGGATAATTTTCTATATTCCTGCCTTATTTATCTTTTATTAATGTTTTTTAAAAATCTAGATAAATACATAGAATGGTATCTAATAAACAGAATGATAGGTTGACCATCCTCCTTTAGTTTGGCTTTGTTCTGACCTTTCATTGTTTAAGATATTACCAAATGCCACCTCTCCTCTCACTATCAGCAATTTCTTTACATTCTTTTCAGCTTTTATGACCATATACATATTTATACATATGTATGTATATAATATATTCTCATATATTTTACATGTGGATAATAAAATATCTTTTATTTATTCTGTCAAAGTTAAATCAAACTATGCATGTTTCTTTTATTTTTATCATGTAAAGCTGTATTTGTCCCTCCCTCTAGTAGGGTGTATATAATATTTTTACAACTTTCCATAAGCAGCAATAACTCATGTGTAAATCCAAATTTACTCAGACATTTGCATTCAATTTTTACTTAGGTTATTTTCAAATTTTTATAATTAAAATATTTTGTGATATGCATTAATTTATATTAGTCATGACACACTCCAAAAGTGGAATGGCTGGGCCAATATGAACTGGAAAATAACTTCAAAGATATAGAAAACTAAGTTATCAGACTGGAAGCAAACTGCAGAAAATGTGATCACAAATGCTTTTTTTTTTTTTTTTTTAAAAAAAAAAAGTAGGGCCATAATCTTCTATGACCTGAACTTATGCTCTATAATTGGATGTAACACACATCTAAGTACATCACACACAAATCAAAACAAATAATCTGAAGTGGAAATTTCTTTGGAGAATAAGTTGCGTCATATTGTTTTTATGGAAGTTGTCTTGTGAGAGGGCATTTTCTGGAAACTGTCTTGGGAGAGAATATTTTGCTGAAATAGACACATGGAGGAGACACATGAGAGGGCATGTGATGTTTTGCTGGAGCAGATGCTTAAGAGAGAACATGGTGTTTGGAAAGAGTGTAAATAGAACCCTACAGACAGTGAAAGGATGCTTTTGCATTGTTATGCCTTGCAATGCTTCACTGGTATTCATTAGCTATGCAACGTTTCAGAGGACTTTCCTGGTCTTTGTTGGTCTTTGCTGAGTCTTCTCTGGTCCTCAGTAGTCTTCAGTTCACAGAGAGAAACTCACCAAAAAATTGCTTGTGGTATTCCGGCTGATTCTTGCCACTTCTGCTAACCTGTGCCAATTTTGTGAAGCCTTGAGGTTTCTGCTGGATTGACCATTGCTAAGGAATTCCTGTCAACAGAGACTGGAATCTCCCCACAGAACTACATCTTAACAGGTCCACATCCCCTTGTCTTATTAACCTTCACTCTTTACCTTTGTTCAGTGGGCTAAAGGAAGGTTGAAGCATTTAAGAACCTTAATAAGACAGGCTTTGAAAAATCCAAGCCTACAGTGATCTTACAAAGAGACACATAGTTCCATAGTAAACACCTGCACTCAGTCACCCTTACTCTAACCCAAAGACTGCCTCTATCACCTAAGAATTCTGCCTTATTAGAAAACAGTGCTCCCAGTATTGTGGTCTTTTCTCTTTTGAATTTTTTAAAAAAATATTTATTTTATGCGCATGACTATTTAGTCTTCATGTATATATGTGCATCTCTTCTGTACTGGTGCTTGCAGAGGACAGAAATGGACATAGAATGCCCTGGACCTGGAGTTACAGACTATTTTTGCTGGCATGTGGATGCTAGGAAACTAACCTAGGTCTTCGAAAAAACCAGCAAGAGCAAAAAGCAATGTGAACTACTGAGCTATCACTCCAGCCCTGAGAAGACTTGAGCCTTTTCTAAAACAAATACCCATATTTATTTTTTTTTAAAAAATCTCCTTCCACTAAGATCCATTCAAACAAAGTCTTTTCACAGTGGCTCTGTGCTACCTTAAACACTGGGTCTTGATGATTCCTTTGTACTGAGTCTTTACATGTAAATCTTAATTATTTTCATATGTGTTGTAGCTTGTTGCAAGCAAAAAAGACTCTCCTATGTTCTGATGTCTCCCTACATTTTGTGGATGTGAACACAGAAAAAAAACTAACATTGTACTGATGATTTTTGCTACACCCATTATCATAAATGAGATGACACTTGGCAATAGGAAAGAGTAGGAGTTACTTTTCAAGACACATTTTTCAATTTTCTTCAGTTATCATGTAACCTCTCATATGTTACTAGTTTTGGACCAGAATCATTTGTCCCATGTAGTTGACTGGTAAAGTAGAGTTTCTGCAATTCACTTTACTAGAGAAATAAAATGAAATGAAAATATAGCTATTTAACCTTTTTTCCATTCAACAAGGAGATAAAAGGGAGCCACTTATATTTTCAAGTGTCGTGGGCACTGGTTTAGGGTGGGAAGGTAGCACTTGAGCTATGACATCTGTCTATACGAGCTGTATCACTGATGAACATATTCTTTCTAGGTGACAAATGGCATCTGGCACTTACTGCTTGGAATATGTCCAAAGACTTCAATTTCCATCTAAATAAATACTTCTCCTGTTAAATACTGTCCTTGAGCAAGCCACCTAACTTTTCTGCTTCCTGTTTTGAACGATGGAACAATGTTAGCCAGCATGTCGAACCCAGAAGTATTTGGATTGATCTAGTGAGCTTTTGGCACATTTACATGGGGGCATTAGCTAAATCTAAGGTTTCCTTGTTAGGAAAAATACTCATCTAAGAAGAAATGAAACAGGAGGTAAAAATGAGAGTTAAGAGAAGGGGAAGAATAAATTTTGCTCACTTCATAAGCTGTAAAATATGTTCTAAGTCATGTAATAGTGTGTGTGTGTGTGTGTATGTGTGTGTGTGTGTTGTGAGGGAGTATTGCTTGTGGTCATTACCACTGAAAAGAATCAGTGAAGGGAAAAATCTGAAACACCAGTTTTAAATGCCTGGGTCAGGCAAATGGTCTGGGCAATACTGGTCTTTGACAAACTGATGCAAAGACTGATGACAGGTCAACTGTCACCTTAAGGCAGATCAGTGGCCACTTTTGCACCAAAACCTTTTCTTTTGGAAGTCATTCTTTTCAGGAACAAATAAGACTTTTGTTATATATTTTTTGCTTTCTTAAGAAAATGTATTCAATGCAGTTTGATTGTATTCTTGAAACCATTCCACCGAAATGTGGAGGAAGAGAGGGCTTTCTACTCTCTACACCCCCTTTAATACTGCACGCAAAGTAATATCTAAAACAATAAAGCAAATATGGGGAATTAAGGGATCACAAACAGGAAAAATATAAGCTAAGCTATCTCTATTAAAGAATACATGAAATTCTTATAAGACACCCCCCAAATCCTGTCAGAAAACATAGAAATAATAAACAAATTCAGCAATGTGTCAGGACATAGCATGAAGTTCTGTACAACAGCAATAAACATACTTAGAAAGAAGTCATAACCACTTCTACTCAGAATACCATCAAAGGTTATCTAGAAATAAACCTAGCTAAAGACACAAAAACTTTAAAGCTCTGAAGAAAAACAAGACACTAGCAAATTGAATAATGGGATCATGCTAATGGATTAGTAGTAGAGCTTCTATCATAAGAACATACAACTTCAGCCCCTAATATAAGATATAGATTTCAAAAACTTATACTAGAAACAAAGGCATCTTCCCTGGGAAAAATGTGTACCCACAGGGATAAAGATAAAATTAGACTGGAGTTTTATCACCTTGCACAAAAACTAACTCCAAGGGGATTAAACACATAAATGTGAGACTTGAAAGTGTTACAAGAGGACATAGACAATGTTTGCAGGAGATACAGAACAGGATTTTCTGACCAGGACTCAGTTTGCCCAAGATTTAAGGTTACCAGTTTACAAGTGGAATTTAATAACATTAAAAAGATTCTGCATATCTAAGGAAACAAGCAAATAAGTCAAATGGGTGAATAGAAATGCCACAGAATTGGAATCTTTGTCTTCTATGGATCACACTGTGGATTATACCCAGAATATATAAAGAACTCAAAACACGAGTCAAACAAAACAAAACAATCAATTAAAAAATAGGTCTGGTATTAGAATAGAGGATTTTCAAAACAGAAAAAAAATGACTAAGAAATATCTTGAAAAATATTCACTGTTCCTAGGAATTATGAAAACATAAATTATAGGAACTTTGAGAATTCATCTTACTCTAACCCGAATGGTAAAGATCAGCAAACCAACTGAAAACAAGTGCTCAATGGGAGGTGGGCAAAAGTAAACACACATTCCCATTCACACAAACTCCATTCACTCTAGATATCAGTAGGAAAAAGCCTCAAAAAGCTAAAAAATACCCCACCACATAACCCAGGTATATCTTTCGTTGTTGCATGCCCCAAAGGCTTGTCATTCTACTATACAAATACAAGCTCAGCCATGTTCATTGCTGTGGGGAATGAAGAGAACATCATCTCTATCAACTGAATGGACAGTGAAAAAGTGGTACCTATGCACATTCGCACACTATGAAGTTGAGAAAAAAATGGAATAATGGTTTTTGCAAGTAACTGATAGAATGAGAAAGGATCATATTGGGTGTGGTGAATCACACTTAAAAAACAATTGTTGCATGCTCTCCTTCATTTGGCTCCTAGCCCCAAATCTTCAGATTTAAGTATATATGCTGGAATAATTATAGAAACCAAGACAGTAAAAAACATGGACCATTGTTAGGGTGTGTGTGTGTGTGAGTGTGTGTGTGTGTGTGTGTGTGTGTGTGTGTGTGTGTGTGCGCGCAATAGAGAGGGGAGTAGCAAAAGAATACAGCTTTATCTCAGTTTTGTTTTTTATTTATTAAAATTCTATTTCTATTTTCATATATTACATAGCAAGTGTGAAAGAAAGCAGACGTGTAAAATAGAAAATAAACCAAAATAGTACTTTTGGTCTTTGAGAGTTTGTCGGACTTCCATTCTTGACGTTCTGGTTTCCACAGTCTCCATTAAAAGATGAGGTGTCATTCCACTGGGCTTGTCTTCATACATTACTTTGTGGTTTTCACTTGAATCTTTTAGTATCCTTTTTTGTTCAGTACATTCAGAATTTTGATTATTTTGTGTTGTAGGATTTGCTGGTCTGATCTATTTGGTCTTCTTTTTCATCTTGCACATTGATAAACATCTCTTTTATTAGACTGGGAAACTTTTATTTAATGATTGTGTCACTAATATTATCTGTGCCTTTGACTTGGGTTTCTTCTACTTCCTCTATTCCTATTATTAGTGAGTTTGGTCTTTTTATAGTGTCCCCTCTTTCCTGGGTGTTTTGTGCCTAATTTTATTTGTTTGTTTTTTCTAGATTTACTATTTTTTCTTTGACTTAGCTATCCATTTCTTACACCTTGTTATTAAGACCCGATACTAGCTCTTCAACTTCTTCTAATCTTCTATCAAGGCTCAAGTCTGAGTTTTATTATTTTTCTTCCTGAGCTTTGCAATTACATTTTTATTTCAGTCTGGCTTTTCTTTATCAATCATATTTTGTTGTTGAATTCTACTTTGTTATCTTGAATTGTTTTTGTCATTTCATTCAACTGTGTTTTCATAAAATCATATATTAATATATATTTTAAGGTCCTCAAACATATTAATAATTGCTATTTTGAAGTCCTTTTCATGTGCTTAAACATATTACAAAAGGGCTTTTGCCTTCTAGATTAAGCATATTGTCTTGTTCCTATTTGTGTTTTCTTGCTGGGACCAGCATCCAGAGTTTCAGTGTTTGTAGTATTTTTTTGGTGTAAAAATCTGGTCTTGCCTTTATTGGATGGGTGTTTGTTTCTTTGGTTGCTGTTGCCTCAGTCTGACAGCGTGTTAATCAGAAGAATGAGGGGCACTCTATATTTTAGGGTTTAGACTTCAGGGAACCCCAGGTCAATGCAATAAGTAGCATAAGTTTAGGTTTGCAGTCAGTAGGAGGGATGACACTCAGATTTTCTTAAATATAACTTTCTATTTGGCCCCACAAAAGATGAAAGAGATAGAACTAGTGGTACTCTGGCTGAGTATGAATTGGATGGGAGTGGGCTGAGAAAAGAGGCTGAGTCAGGTCTAAGTGGCAGGTCTGAAAGTATTCTGGAGAGATCAGAATGGATGAGGGAAAAGAAGGCATAGATCACTAGCTGAGTCCCAGTCAAGTGTGGTCACTGTGGGTCTCTGGTAGAGAACAGTACAAATAATACTTTTTTGATATATAAACATCACTTAGCCTAGTTACTTAATTCTTAAAAAGAAAATAAATTTCTATAGTTACTTCATTGAAAAATGAAAAATATCATTAAAAATGAAAAGCATCATCTCAGGAAAACATATAAATTCATGATCAGTATCATATAATTTTGACTAAGTTAGAAAAAAGTCCCTCCTCCAATCTATAAACTAAGTTTATGCTTAGAGCTCATAGCTCTGAAATTTTGTAGGACAAGTCTTATACCTGGAATAAGTTTTGTACTGCTTTTATCTGGAACTCTTTGAGGAAAGAAAAATAAGTGTATTTGATTTGTCAGGCCCTTCAAAAACATTACAAAGGACTCAGTATTACAAAACTTTAATGCCTATAGTGACACTGGCTTTCTAGGAGAGCCCAGCTAAGTGTTGAGTAATCCCAATGTTTTCTATAGAACTGATGCTTTTTATATGAAACAAATGATTTTCTCTGGCATGTATTTTTAAGGGAAACTTCAGAGTGACTGTTCCTGTTCTCTGTGCATCTGTCATGAACAATGGCATAATAAAGTCATTCTTGCTGATGCCATATAGAAATGACATGAATGCAGATATATCTGTATATGTGCATAGTAACACTTGAGCACATGGTGGAAAATCACTTACCTATTCAACAAAAAGGTACTCCTAAAATATGGGAATTAAGCAATCTCAGAGAGCAGAAGCTTCATCACTGCATGCTTTATTCTAGTTAAAAATCATTATCATTATTATTGGCATACTCAACAGCAGTGATCCCTTCACTTCTGTAGAAATAACTATTGCATTATTTCTGCTTTGAAAGCACAAATGCTGCTTTCTCTGCATTTTGCTTATGTGGTGGTTGGTTGGTTTGGGCATCTTAAGTCATGTTGAGGTTGTTTTCTTCTCATTGATTCTCTCTTAGACTTTTATCAAACACAGGTACAGCCATTTACCTGTGTGCTATGACTGCACTTGCTCTATGAACTAACTCATTTAGAAGAAACAAGACTGCTGAGGAGTTGCTTCCTAAATACTTAAGTCCTGAGTTCTCCAACTACCTCTACTTGGTCAGGCCTCTGAATGAGACTTTGGGGCCTAGAATTCCTCATCTCAAGTTCTCACTTGTGCAAATCGTTATAGACAAACTGAAAACTCTCAGCTTATTAAACTTCCATGTCCTATTGCTTAGACTGAGGGTTTGTTTTCTGAGGTAATAAGATATTTCTTTGAGTATGTGGTCAGAAAAAAAACAAAAAAAAAATAACCAACAACTTTTGTTTTTAATTTGAATATCAATCTAAAACAAAATCCAGAGATACCCATACAAACAAACCTTTTCTCTGAACATGGCAGAATTACAACATGAATTTTTCTTTTTTACCAAGTTTACTTACTGTATTTAGGTACTACAGAAGCCAGAGGAGGATGTTGAATCCCCTGACACTTGGGTTATAATCAGTAGCAAAGTCCTTTGGAGGAGCAGTAGATACTCTTAACTGCTGAGCCATGTCTCTGGCACCCCCTGATTGATTTATTGATTAATTATTTGATTAATAAATTTTTAGATTTTCACTGAGGGATTGTTTCACTGAAGTTAAAAAAAAATAACCTCAGAAATGTGGATCCCAATTTGTAAGACAGTCTCAAAGAAGATAGAATGTAAGTGATAGAACCACACCACGGTAAGAAAGCTTTCTACAGATTAATTTCGAACTATACTAGTGCTACAATAATTTTCCCAGGAATATCTGTATAGTGTGATGCATAAATGTATACTCTAACAACTTGGATGACCTAGAATAATCTGTAGGCTTAAAATTTCAAATCCTAATTTAATAAGGGTTCTTTAATGCTTTATCATTCTTTCTAGCCCATCACCTACAAGAAGAAGTAGAAAAAAAAGAGTTAATAGGAAATGGAGATTATGGACCTATTTAGAAATAGACCAGCAGTCCAGTCCTCTATCAAAACAACAACATGCTCTATGGAAGCAGCAAAAAGTCACTGAAATATCACAAGAAATTTTTTAGCAAGTTACTCTCAGTGAAGTAACAAGTGAAGATTTATAACACGAGGCAAAGCCAACCAAACCCAGAGTGTTGTCAGTGAAAACTAGTGATGTGTAGCAAGGCAAACCAATACTAGAGCCTCTTCCCACTGTCTCTGGGTCATATTGATATTCTTTCTAAATGTTATGTGTCCTCTCAGATGTCTGCTTCAGCAAAAAAAAAAAAAAAAAAGCCTTTCACCCATGTCAGCATCTGCAAAACATCTTTTTACTTGTCTGCCCCAGCAAAACTAGGGCATATAACATAACTGAGTTTCCAAAGAAACCAAAAATTTCTACTTCAATAGTCTGAGAAGGTATGAAAGAGATGCCTCTTTCATTTTGAAGACCCTCAGCAGTTATCTCTCACTAATAAGAAATACATGTACAATATCCTTGAATGCCTGGATGATGCAGACTCAAGAGACAGAAATTTCATCTTGAGAACTTTAAGAAAAACAGGTTACTATACTGTAACACTATCTAGTCTCAAAAACAACTGGAGAACTAGTCTGGCCAACAGCTGTAAGCATAAACCATAACATCATCCTTCAGCTGGATTTATGTCATAAGAATGAAGGAGAAATGATCTGAAAGCCTTCATATTCACATATCATGATAGGGAGTATATAAGAAAGTAGAATCTATGAGATCTTGAATGAGCTCTGTTACCATCCAAACTCTTCTTTATAAGTAGAAAACAATGGGCAACAGGATTCAAATGAATTGTCCTCTTCCACTCCACATAGCTACATCCTACTTTCATACTCTCCCATTTACTCTCTACTTATCAGAGAAATGGACTCCAGCTTTACGGGGGCAAATAAGTGGAATGTAATTTCCAAAAGGAAATTCTTGGCTCTAAGTGATAATTAGAGATCTTGTTGCCAATTCAATTCTGGGGCTTCAGCAATGGAAGGAGAAATGAGCAAGCTTTTCTGAGGACTCATAACACTTTAAAAGTAGTGTTCAGAATGTGCAATCAGGGAAACGCAAATCAAAGCAGATTTGAAATTAAATCTTACCTCTGGTAGAATGGCTATGAACAAAAGAAGCAAAAATAATTGCTAGGCAGGGTGTGGGGAAAAGGGAAATCAAAGACACTGTAGAATTGCAAATTTGTGCACTTATTCTAAAATCTCATCAGCATGTACAATCCTCGAAAACAAGCAAGCAAACAAGCAAACAAACAAACCTACCACAGAACCTAGACATACCACTCTTTAACATATTTCTAAGGAATTTGATATTCATAACTTCAGATACTTTGTTAGCCATTTTTATTGCTGCTCTATTCATAATAGCGAGAAAATGAAAACAAACTAAATATCCTTTAACTGATGAATGAGTAATAAAAATATAGTACATAAATACCACAAAATACTATAATAAACTGTAAAGAAAAATGAAACCATGAACTTTGCAGATAAATGAACAGACCTACAAAAGATCATACTGAAGTAACTCAGACTGAAAAAACCAAACATCTCATATTCTCTCTCACTAGAGGCTCATAAAGCTCTAAATTTTCAGATGTAAACATATATTATGGAGTAAGTGCTAAAACCAGAAATGTAAAAAAAAAAACAAAAAACAAAACAACAACAACAACAAACAAAAACCAAAAAACCAAACCAAACCAAAACAAACCAAACCAAAACAAAACAAAACAAAACAAAAAAACCCAAAACCATGGCAGAGGTGAATAGTTGGATATAATAATGAGGGGAATAAAAGGGTATGTGTGGTCTGATTAGAGAAATAGAAAAAACAAATGGTTTCACTAAGAATAGGGGGAGAATATAAACTCAGAAAAAGAAGTAGGGAGGGTAAAATAACAGTTAAAATGTTTGAAAGAATTACAAGGAATCATAATATTGGTTATCTACCTAAACAATTAAAAATATTAGATATGTGTGTGTGTGTGTGTGTGTGTGTGTGTGTGTGTGTGATTTCATGAACATTTACCAACTAGGCAAACAATCATGCTTCCAAGAGCCAAAAGCAACCTAACAAAGATCCCAGCACTAAGCAAAACAAGTAGTTTTTTGAATTGTTGGTCAAGGTTGTCTGAGAAATTCTGAAAATATTTGAAGCTATTGTTATTACTTTTGATTGCTCTCTCCCAGCAGAGGTGGAAGAAAAGTCCATACTGCTGATAACATCATGCACTTCAGATACAGTGCCCAGATATTCCTCAACTAACACTGACCTCAAAGTTCCCTCCCTCAGGACTAGCTTTCATGGCACCAAAAACATTATGGAATGATCTATAGGTGGAAAGCAACAAACAGTGCAACCCTATGGTGCCTATGAACCATAACAATGACCAGGAAGAGAGAAATCATATTTGGTAATCAAAACCCAGCTAACAACTGAGTGCTATTAAAGTGATAGATCTGCTAATTTACTAAACAAGCATGATCCCTAGATACACTCTAAGTATTTGTTCTTATACCCACAGATAATGTAGACCTCATCCATCATTAATGAAACATATCTTTGAAACAAATGGAGTTGACTACAGAAAACCACAATTGATCAACATGCCAATTTGTGGAGTCAAGTCTTAATGAATGTATCTCCAAAACAACAGCTACATCTAAGGCCAAGGAACATTGTGTGGAAAGATTGTAAGTTCCATAGAATCAGGAAATTTGCTGTGAGATTGAGTTCTTAATAATATCATAAACTGTCTCCATAATGTCTTCCAACATCACTGTCTTAACATCAGCTGAACAAAAGCAGCAATAGATATGTCAACTTGGATAAGGGAAATCCCATGAGGCCTCAACGCTATCTAAAGAATTATAACCAAGTAAAGAATACTACCAGTAAGAGAAGTTATTGTCTCCAGGGAATAGCAACTACTAGTCAGTCCTGAATATATATATATATATATATATATATATATATATATATATATATGGTTAATTATATATATAATTAACATTAATTAATCTAGGTAAGTTATATTTAGGGATATATATGAATATACGTATATTCATGTAGTAAGTTTTTTTTTAAAGGAGTTCATGAATTTGAATGAGAGCAAGAAGGAACATGTAGAATGGTTTGGAGGGAGTTTGGGTAGAGAAAAGATATAAGTAATTATAATCTGTAAATTAAAAAATGAATACAAAACTTTTACATGAGAAAAAGTTTATACCTCTAAATGCCTGCATTAAAAAACAGAAAGAGTTTAATTGAGTTGATAATATAAATTAATAATTTGTAAATTTAAAAGCAAATAAACTCAGACTATCACACTATAAAAATATGAAAAATCAGAGAAGAAATTAATGAAATAGAAACAACAATAACAACAGTGATAATGACAACAACATAGTAAGAAAAGTTGTTTGGACATAAAATAAAATTCCATTTTCTGACCGATTCACAGCAGAATTCTCTGGGTATTTTATAGAAGATCTACATCCAGCCCATCCTAATTATTTAAAGAAATTAAAATGAATAGAAGCAGAGATAACAATGATCCTAATATTAAAATCTCTTAAAGATACAATAAAAAGTATAGTACAATATCCCTGATGAACATAGATGCAAAAAGCCTCAAAATAATGTAAGGAAGAAGTCAAAATATTACTATGATGGTATACTTATGTGACTCCAAAAATTCTACCAGAGAACTCTTACAGCTGATAAACAACTTCTGCAAAGTAGCTGGATATAAAATTAACTCAAAGAAATCACTTATACAAATGATTCATGGGCTGAGAAAGAAAATAGTGAAATAACACCTTTCACAATAGTCACAAATAATATAAAATACCTTGGTGTAACTCTAACCAAACAAGTGACAAGAACTTCAAGTCTCTCAAGAAAGAAATTGAAGAAGCCCTTAGAAAATGGAGAAGTCTCCCATGCTCATGGATTGGTAGGATTAACATAGTAAAAAATGGCTATCCTACCAAAAGCAATCTACAGATTCAGTGCAATTCTTATCAAAATTTCAACACAATTCTTCAAAGTCATGGAAAGAGAAATTCTCAAATTCACAAGGAAAAAGAAAAAACCCAGGATAACCCAAAAAATCTTGAAAACTAAAAGAACTTTTGGAGAAATCACAGTCTGTGACCATAAGCTGAACTACAGAGAAATAATGGTAAAACTCTCAGGGTACTGGTACAGAAACAGATAGGTTGATAATTGGAACGGAAGAAAAGACAAAGAAATAAGCCCATACAACTATGTACCCTTGATTTTTGACAAATAAGCCAGACACATACAATGGAAGAAAGGAATCATCTTCAAGAAATGGTGCTAGTCTACCTGAGGGTTTGCATGTAGAAGAATGCAAATAGATCCATATTTATGACTATGCACAAATCTCATGTCCAATTGGATAAGGGACTTCAGCATAAAACTGAAATCTAATAGAAGAGAAAGTGGGAAATAGCCTTGAACACATTGGCACAGAAGAAAATTTTCTTAACAAAACACCAATGGCTCAGGCTATAAGATCAATAATTGATAAATGGGATTTCATGAAACCAAAAGGCTTCTACAAGGCAAAAGACACTTGTGGGGAGCTGACAGAAGGTTGCTATCATCCTTGCAGTCATCTTGAGCCATATACCCTGACAAGAGACTTGTTTACAACAGCCTACAACAGCTGAGCACACTCTGATAACATCTTGTTTTTAGATACCCAGGATTTTCCCTAGGGTGTGTGAGACTTAAACCTGTGATTTAGAGATAAGACTTAAAGGTATGACTTAAAGGCGTGACTTAGAAGTGAGACAAGAGGCAGACAGAAGACAGGCACTTGAGATTAGACACTCGTACTTGGAAGAGGACTTGTGACTTGAGACTTGAGACTTGAGGCAGGTAACTTGGAACTGGGAAAGAGACTAGCAACTTAGAACTAGACTTAGAACTTGAGACTTGGTGCTAGGAACTAGGGACTAGGAAATGGAGACTTGGGACTTGGAGAGAAGAAGAGAGACTGAAGAATAAATGGGACTGAATCACACTCTGTCTGGTCTCCTTTCTTTGTGTCTGTTCTCACTCTCTCTCTTGCTGAACCCCAACCTGCGGACTGGAACAGCTTGGGGCAGTGCGGGTTCTAACACTGACAGAGCAGTCTGCAACATTTTGGCCTCCAAACATGGGGTAGTGCAGTCCATGACAGACACTGTCAATAGGACAAAATGGCAGGCTACAGATTGGGAAGAGATCTTTACCAATCCTACACCCAAGAGAGGACTAATATATAAATCATATAAAAACTCAAGATATTAGACTCTAAGAAAACAAATAACCCAATTAAAAATGGGATACAGAGCTAAATCGAGCATTTTCAATAGTGGAATATTGAATGGCCAAGAAGCACTTAAGGAAATATTCAACATCAGGAAATCCAAATAAAAATGACACTGTGATTCCGCCAATCAGAATTGGTAAGATAAAAAACTCAAGAAACAGCTGAATTAACCACTCTAGAAATCAGTCTGGTGGTTTCTCAGAAAATTGGACATAGCATTACCTGAGGAACCAGCTATACCACTCCTGGGCATATACTCAAAAGATGCTCCAATATATAACAAGGACACATGCTCCACTATGTTCATAGCAGCCTTAGTTATAGTAGCTAGAAGCTGGAAAGAACCTAGATGTCCTTCAACAGAGGAATGGATACAGAAAATGTGGTGCATTTACAAAATGGAGTATTACTCAGCTATGAAAAACAATGAATTCAAGAAATTCTTAGGTAAATGGATGGAACTAGAAAATATCATTCTGAGTGAGATAACCCAATTACAAAAGAACACACATGGTATGCACTCACTGATAATTGGATATTAGCCCAAAAGCTCTCAATACCCAAGACACAACTCCCAGCCCACATGAAGCTCATGAACAAGGAAGACCAAAGTGTGAGTGTTTCGGTCCTTCTTAGAAGGAGTAACAAAATACTCATGGTAGCAAATACAGAGATAAAATGTGGGACAGAAAATGAAAGAGCTGCTGCCTGGAGACTGTTCCACCTGGGTGTCCATCCCTTGTGCAGTCACCAAAGGTAGAAGCTGATGTGGATGCCAGGAGGGGCATGCTGACAAGAACCTGATATAGTGGTCCCCTTAGAGGTCTGCCAGTGCCTGACATATACAGAGATGGATGCAGATCCTCATAGATGCAGGAAGAGGGGGGATGGAATAGGGAGTTTCTGGGTGGGGGGAAATAGGGAAAGGGGATAACATCTGAAATATAAATAAAATATCCAATAAAAATTAATTAAAAAAAAACCTCTCAAGCAACAGTACATGCTGGCAAGGATATGGAGAAAGGGGAACACTCTTCTGTTGTTCATAGGATTGTAAGCTTGTACAACCATCCTTGAAATCAATTCGGTGGTTTTCAGAAAACTGGATATACCTGTACCTGAAGACCCAGCTATACGATTCTGGGCACATTCCCAAACGATTCTCACCATACTACAAGTACACGTTCTCCACTATGCTCATAGCAGCTTTATATGTAATAGCCAGAACCTGGAAGCAACCCAGATGTCCCTCAAGCAAAGAATGGATACAGAAAATGTGGTTTGTTTATACAATGGAACACTATTCAGCTCTTAATAACTAGGACATCATGAATTTTGCAGGTGTGTGGATGGAAGTAGAAAATATCATCCAAGTGAGTTAATTCAGAACCAAAAGAATATGCATGGTACATATTCACTGATAAGTAGATATTAGCCAAAATTATAGAATACCCATGATACACCACACTGACCCAAAGAAGTTAAACAAGAAGGAAGGCCCAAGTGAGGATGCTTGCATCCCACTCAAAGAGGGGAACAAAATAGTCATTGGAGGCAAAGGGAGTGAGGGTGGGAGAAGAGAGGAGAAGGAAAGAGGGGCAGGGGCAGGGGCAGGGGCAGGGGCAGGGGCAGGGGCAGGGGCAGGGGCAGGGGCAGGGGCAGGGGCAGGGGCAGGGGCAGGGGCAGGGGCAGGGGCAGGGGCAGGTATGGGGAGAGCCAGACGAGAGGCCTAGAAGTCCAAGGGAATGAATAGAAACATGCAGCTGTCCATTGTGGGGGATATAGGAATCTCCAGGAAGTTTCAGAAACTTGGAATGAGGGAGGCTCCCAGGAGTCAATGCAGGTGATATTAGCCAAAATACCCAACAGTGTAGATATGAAACCTCAATAGACAACCTTCAGTAGCTATACAGGATCCCCAGTGGAGAGATGTGGACATAAATCCCCCTTCAAAATTTTGACCCAAAATTGCTCCAATCTAAAAGAAATACAGTGACAAATATGGAATAGAAATGGAAAAGATGACGGATTAGTGACTAGCTCAACTTGAGACCCATCTCATAGGCAAGTATTCATCACTAATACTATTGCTGATGCTATGTTGTGCTTGCAGATGGGACCCTAGGGTAGCTGTCTTCTGAAAGACCCTACCCAGCAGCTGACTGAGACAGATGCAGATACCCACAGCCAAACATTGGATGGAGGTTGATGGCTCCTATGGAAGAGTTAGGGGAAGGAGTGAAGCCCTGATGGGGATAGCAACCCCACAGGAAGACTAACAGTGTTAACTCACTTGGACCTCTGGGAGCTCACAGAGACTGAACCACCAAGCAAAGAGCATACATGGGCTCTCTGAGGTACCCAGCACAAATGTTGCAGAGGAGTACCTTGTCTAGCTTGAGTGGGAGAAGATGTACTTAATTCTGTAGAGACTTGATGCACTAGGGTAGAGAGATACTGAGGGGGCACCGTCTCAGAGGTGAAGGAGAGGGAGTGGGGGAGGAACTCTGTGAGGGGGACAGAGAGGAGACAGCATTTGGGATATAAATAAATAATCCTATACTCTACAAAGTTGGGAAATCTAAATGGAATAGAAATAATTTTCTTGATAGCTACAACTTACCAATGTTAAATCAATATCAAATAAGCAATATAAACAGACCTATAACAACTAGTGAAATAGAAGCAGTCATTAGAAGTGTTCCAATTACTATGACCTCCTTTGGTCTCTTTTATAGTGCCATGCCTCAGCTTCTTTTCATGATTCTTTCAATCATGAGATCTCTATTGTAACTATAGCTGTACCAATGGCCTCTCTTGTTACCATGTCACAATTGCTCCCCATAATTTACCTCAGTCTGGAAACGCTCATACCACCAAAACCAGTAACACAAAGGATACTCTCACACATTACCAAGATTATCTGTTAGTATGAGATGCAACCTTTGCACCATTTGAAACATAAGTCTTTGTGCTGACCGTGAAGACAAACTCTAGATTGCATCTCAGCGTTGCTGGTTTCTCTTTAATCATAGCTAATTTCTCAGTCTCATTTAATCAGCCTCCAATGTCTCAGTAAAGCAATATTTTCACATCAGTGGTCCTAGCCTTTTTTAAACACAAGTGATTTTTTAGCCCTTGCTAACCAGGAAACCATAGACTCTTCATTCAAAATATCATATGAATTGTATTAATATAGTCTTTAAGAGACTCTCAAATTTCCCTCTGAAACTTCACAAACCAGGTCTTCCTTCATGTGCATTAGTCTCAGCATTGTCTTCTAAGTTACCACAGCAATCTCTTAAGCTCTCAGTGCCTCAAATTTCTAAACAATCCCACAATTCTACAAAAAACAACATGGCTAAGTCTTCAAAGCATTATCATGTTATTCTTGTCCTGATTTTTTGCTTGAATTAAATTTCTATTCCTATGACAAAACATTATGATGAAAGGTAATTTGGGGAGGAAAGGGTTTCTTTCAGTTTACAGCTTATAGTCTATATTGAAGAGAAGTGAGGACAGGAACTCAAGGTAAAACTAAAGTTGAGGCCATGGAGGCACTCTACTTACTGCCTTGATCTCAATGACTTCCCCCATTTGATTTCTCATACACCTTAGGACCACCTGCTAAAGATGGTACTGAACACAGTTAGCTAGGTCTTCCCTCATCAGTCATTCAAACAAACAAACAAACAAACAAACAAACAAAAAAACTCCCACAGATTTTGTTATAGCTCAATTTGATAGAAGCATTTGCAATTTCACCTTTCTGGGTGATCCTAGCTTGTGTTAATTTGAAAAACAACAAACAAATAAACAAACAAACAACAACAACAACAACAACAACAATAACAAAAAAATAGCCAGCACAGGGTGAAATAGATTTTAATAGCAGGCTATAATTTTCTGAGGTACCTGTTAAAAAATCGCACATGTGTGCACACCTCCCTGTGTGTGTGTGTGTGTGTGTGTGTGTGTTGAATGCATTCTGGAAGAGGTGAATTAGACAAAGAATCATGTCTCTTATGAAATTCAATATATTCCTCACAGTGCCTATAGTGAGTGACAAGGGATTCTAGAAAGAAGTGATGCATCAGAACATCAGTGATGAAGTAATTATCAGATTGAAAACATTATTACTTTTTCTTTTTGAGTTGGGGTAAAAGAAAAAAAATTAATACTACCTAGTGAAGTTGTTAGTGTAATTTTAGTTTCCAAACACACCCATTTCTCTCATCCCCACTTGAGACTGCAGACAACTCCTTAACCTATACTACCAACCCCTACAATCCAGAGGCAAGCATTTAAGGTTAACAGACATTTAACCACACAATTTCAGAGCTCTTATTCCAACAAGAAACATGAGAGCAGGCAGGGCAGATAGATAGAGTCACTGTCGGCAGTTGAATATGAGTGTATGGGAGCCAAGGTCAGAGAAAAGGGGGAAATGATTTGTAGTTCTCAAGGAAAGAAGCTGCCATTCCCATATATTTCTCATTACACTTGTCTCCAGAGATGTGCAGCTTTGTTAGGAAACACAATTACTTTTTAATCTTTTGTAGCAAAAGTAAAACCATAGCTTGACACTTACATTTCATTTGCTTGAAGATGGACTTGTTAGGCTCAAGCCAGTGCTAGAGAGAAAACAAAAACAAAACAGAGATTGTTGGTGTGAATGGAAACTCTTGAAGAAAAAAAAAAAACTACCTTCAGAGACTGATTGATTAGAACTGCAGTTCTGTGGGAAGACTGGGATATTGTAAGTCTAGAGGCTAATTACCTTAAATTGGGTTAGTTCTAGCCCCCAGAACAGCCATTTCTTGTCCACCTCTGAGTCTGAGCTAACATCTGGTGTGTAATAGAAACCTTTTAGAATCTGTCAACTTAGCAGACAATCTCTCTAAATCCAAAAGCTAAGAAGATCATCAGATCACATCTTGAGCCACTAGAAAAGCTTGCCTCACCTCACTGTACCTGACTCTCTGGTGTACCCATGGACATATTTTTGAACAGTTAATGACCTAAAATTCCCAGGATGACAGAGAAACTGGACAGGAAAGCTTGACTGATAACTTCTGTAGATGTTTCTGTTGAAATCAACAGTTCAACCACCCAGCCCCACCTTGTCATCTACAACTTTGAAACTGTACATTGGGATAAGCTTAATTTGACCCAGAGATGTTAGGCTTCACTTTCCGAACCCCAGCCAAGGATATTCCACTCGGTTAGACACTATTAGAACTCATAGCCCCTAAATATTCTCAGAAAAATAATAAATAGCCCAGAGTTAACATCTGCAAGTTCCAGACCCTCAACTCCCTCATATAAGACTGCTGCAAAGATGCCTTGAGGGCTTAGTCTCCATTTCAGCCCAGTGGATGTTGTCCTTTGTTGTTCTAATTAATGTTCAGTCAGCTTCTGTTAAGGTTGGACTTGTGCTCCCATTTCTTCTCCAGTTGGTAAGTCCATTCCAATCTAATACTTTGGGAAACAATGAGGAGTTTCAATGGCTCCTTCCCAAGATGACTGCTTTCTTTCTCTTAATTCTCTCCTTCTTATCCCAATGTCCTCAGCACTCCCAACTCACTATGGGCTAAAATTCCAATGGAAGACTCCCTGTACAAGCAGTCTAAATTCTAATGCTGTAATAATTTCCTGGTTTGGGAGACTTTATTGATTCATGGGTTAAAGTTGGGTTTTGGCTCCTTTTCTTCCTTTCCACTATTAATCTAATTCTGTTGTTCCTCTCACCTCCAGAGTAGAAGCTTTTTTTTTTATCATTTGACCACACTGAATCCACCCCCCATCCAAACAACAAGGTAAGGTTCAGGTTCAGTATAGGTGCTCTGGACACACACTGTATCTTGGCCCATGTGGCCCTCTGGCTTTGCCCTCCAGGTCAGTAGAATTTTGAACCTCAGGGGCGCTTCCAGATTCCCACAGTTGGCTTTGTCTTCCAAGTTTTAAAAACTAAATACCCATTCCAGTCCCTTGTCACTCATTTGCAGTCACTTTCTGGCTGTAGGTGATAACTTATTACCAGAAAGAAGCCTCACAGTTATCTTGCCCATAATGAGGTCCAAGATCTCATTGTCCCAGGCACTTTGGGTTGTCTGAAAACCAACCTCAAGATGTTACTGTACTGAGGTCTGAACCTAATACATCTTGGATAATACTTTTGTGTTTCAGTGTCTCCCTGACTCAGACAACTTCATGTGACAGAATGACAAAAGATGGGAAGTGTTCCACTTTCAAGTCTGTTTTATATCTTTACTCTGATCCTTTGCTATTTCACCATTTCCACAGTTTACCAGTATAAACTTCTAAACCTAATTCCCCAAACCATTTCTCAGATGCTAATCTGGCTAATGTGCCTCTCTCTATCAAAGTAGAGCAGCCACTATGGTCAAATTGTCTTGTGCTGTTGAATCTGAGAAGCTGGCCCTTGTCTATGGGACCAGCCTTCCCACTTCAGACTACAAGCATGTTTTTCCTAGAATGGCCTCCTGGGTCAAATCTCTGTCCTAGGTCAGGCTAGTCTTTTGATTTTGTGACCCAGAAAAGGAAATGAGCCAGCCCTAGAAATAAAGAGTCATAATCCTAACAGGGACAAGATGCTGTCAATGAAGAGTCACTACAATATGCTCTGCTGGGTGTTAATGTTTGCCATTTCTTCCTGGGGTCTCTGGACTCATTATACTCTGAAGTAAAAGGTCCCCCACCCACAGTTCTCCTTTGTTGCTTACATGTAACTTTTGGTTCTGACCAATTTAACAATATGTTTGCCAAAGATATTTGTGTTAAGCTTCCTTTCACAGGAGGATTGTAGAAAATTGGAACAAACAAAATAATGCTTATATATTGGCTTATTAATACATGTACTAAATATCATATATATTTATACATGTATTAAATATTTTATATATGTACTGTCCACATGTAACTATGGTTTGTCTTTTCACATCATGTCCTTAGCAAAAAATTGACTTATAAATAAATGTTCATGTAAACTAAAGTTGTTAACTGGATCCACTTCATTTTTTTATAGTAAAACTAAAATTAATAAAAGCAATTATAATAATAAAAATGATAATAATAATAACTCAGCACCAAATTAACTTACAAAGATGGTCCTAAATATTTCTATTCCTTTTGTGGTGAGAGTTCTGTTTCCATGTCAAAAACATCTTGAGTTCAGGAAAGTCTTTTTTATGGGCATCTGCCCACACTATATTAGTAAGAAGAAAAGCAGAGAAAATTTACCAAGGTTTAACACTTCATTCTACCCCCACCCTTTTCCCAGTGCAGTGGTTCCTCTTGATTGTATTCTTGCTGAGTCCACTTAAGTTTAGCTGGAATTTGATCTCCTTGATGAAGAATGTTATGGAAAACTAACTCTATTCTAGGAATCTGGGATCAAGATGTCCTTGATAACTTATCTTAGCTCATTTAAACTGCTTGCTTGCTCAAAACCTCCCGGTGCAACTGCTAATATGGATTTTGAGATACCAGAATATGGATTTTGCCTTTAAAAGACCCTTGCTCTAAATGCTCAGGATTAATTGGGATCCAAACTACTGAATGTAGTTTAAAATGGCTGGGGAATAAAGACTTCAACGGTCTACAAACTGTGTCTGAGTGGTCAGTTTCTGGTGGACTCCCTATAATACTTTCTGTCTTCCAATAAACATCTGTGCTTTGCATTATCTTTATTGTTTAATGTCAATTCATGCTCAGAAAATTAAATAAAAGCATTGATTGAAACACTAAGTGCCCTTCCAGAATTTCTCCTTATATAGGGAGTCTTATTCTGTTCTCACAACTACTTATTTGCTAATCAGAAATCTGTGAGTCTTAATCTGAAAAGATTTGCCTCATGTTACCTAGCTAAATCGTAATAGAATTCCAGAGAGAGGGGGTCATTAGCACCCTACTGATCAGTATGCAGAACAAGCAATATTCACTTTGATGAATATTTCTTATTTTCTCAGGAACTGAAAAACTGAGTGGCCAAATAAGTAGTTTTCAATCTAATATGTCAGATCTGTAAAGTCTTCTAAAGCAGTAGGGAGATTTGTCCAACTCTTTCAATATTATGGGATAATTCTTCAAGAAAACAGGCCATGTATTTACCCATATACAGGCAAGCTTCTTCAAAAGAGCAAGTTTCTTCACTTCTGACCAAAATTATATCAACTTGTTTTCTTTTGAAACCCTTGCTATCACATAATAAAACATCTGGAAATATAATTCATCCTATTATTTAGCATCTATATAACTTTGTGCAAAAATATTCTCTGCATCTCAGACTCCACAAATCTAAGGTGAAAATCCATCTAGCATCAATGTCTTTAAGTTGTTATCAAAATCATAAATGTGCATCTCACAGCTGCAGTGAAAAAAAAAACTACCAAAGGTTTGCTGCTGTTGCCCTTGTTTTTATTATATGCATAATTTAGTTTGTAGGTACCATCTTTCAGTGTGCTGCTTGGAAGTGAGTAATAAACAGACTGTGATTAAATCACTTTGGGAGAAATAAGCAGATTAATTTAGAATTGTGATCAGGAGAAAAATAAAAACAATCAGAGGCCTGCCCATATTATTGTTTCATAATGACAACCACTAGTCGTTTTGCCAGCCTAAAATATAAATAACATTTCTATGTTCTCTTTGCTTAGTATCCTTTGAGGTCCCAGACTACTCTTTCTGAATTTGAACCCATTGCTCTAAGTCTCTCTCACTCCGAAGATTGACAAATCGTTGTCTTTCATGTACTGTGAAGTTGGTGCTAGTCCTCAATGAAGGCTCAAAGAGAATGAATGTCATCTGGGATTGGCTATGTATGCCAAGGATAGAGAGAGGGAATATTTAAGGAATGCCTTCAAGGTCCTTACCATCTGTGCCCTAAATAAATTATTTATTCTAAATGAGCTGGTTTCTTCATTGTTTTAAGAACTATACCTCACAGTTTCTTCTCAATTCCTATTTTCTTTCTTTTCAGGTTCTGTGTATTACACTTACTTATCCAGTGTGACCGATATTTACTTTTTTTAGGGTAACTGTTCTTTCCCAAAAAGGTAATCATAAGGTAGAGTGATTTAGGAAAACTAACCTCATCATCATCATGTTTCAAAGGATTCTAGGAAACCATGTTTTCAACGAGAGCTAAGCTCAGTCTGTTAATGGTGGTTAAAACAATGGCTAAGCAATTTCATTATTCTCTAATTCATGCATGTAGACAAAAAAGTACATAGCAAGGATTTTTGTTGCAATTTTATATGAAATAATAAAAGGTTACAAATAACACCAAAGGCAATCATTAGGAAAATAGATAAATAAGCTGTAGTTTGCTAATATTCTGGATGATTCCAAAAGAGTGTTGATATGAGATAAAATCTTATGTCTAACATATACAGAAATTTTAGACATGGTGCAGGATGAAACTGCAAACTGCAAAATTTATTCTTTTAGTTTTTAAATTTATTCTTTGATCATTTTTTACAGTCCAGATTTTATACCCCTCTCAGTCCACCCTCTGACTGTTCCACATCCCATACCTCCTCTCCTTCCCACCTCCCTGTCTCCAAAAGGATGTTCCCACCCTCACACTCCCACCCCACCAGACTCCCCCCTTCCCTGGAGCCTCAAGTCTCTTGAGGGTTAGGCGCATCTTCTCTTACTGAGTCCAGACCCAGTAGTCCTCTACTGTATATGTGTAGGGGGCCTCATATCAGCTGGTGTATGCTGCCTGGTTGGTGGCTCAGTGTCTGAGATCTCAGGGGGTGAAGGTTAGTTGAAACTGCTGGTCTTCCTATAGGGTTGCCCTTCTCCTCAGCTTCTTTCAGCTTTTTCCTAATTCAACCTCAGGGATCACCAGCTTCTGTCCATTGGTTGGGTGCAAATATTTGCATCTGACTCTTTCAGCTGCTTGTTGGGTCTTTCTGTGGGCAGACATGATTGGCTCCTACAGTAAGGAGAGGGAATTTGTACAGTCCACTTCCAGTAGAAGACAGGGCATCAAGTGGAGTGATGTTGTTGCCATCCCACAGTCAAAAATTCTGACCCAGAATTGTTCCTGTCTGAAAGAACTGCAAGGACAAAAATGGAGAAGAGCCTGAGGAAAAGGAAGTCCAGTGATAGGCCTAAATTGGGATCCAGCTCAAGAGGAGGCCCAAAGGCCTAACACTATAACTGCAAAGTTTATAACTGTAGCGGCTGTTAGCAACCCATGGGAATATAGTCATAACAAATGTGTCAATACTATAGCCACCATTCCAGAGAGCTTATAGTGCTAACATTAGTTTGCACTTGACTCCTTTTGATATCACTTTCCTTTGTCAATTTAGTTTGCATGTCATGATTAAAGGCAGTTAATATCCAAAATTATGCACGGAACATACAGAAAACTTGATTATGTTTGTTAAGATCCTGAAATAACTCAGGAGGTACAAACCTGCCATTATGAAGTAATTGTTCTTATTTAGAATGAAATGAAATTAGTGTTTTTCTTGAGACATGTGAAAAATGTTTCAAGGTGCCACTATATTGTTAGTCAGTGTGTGATTATTACGTTGTTTAGATTTGTCTTACTTATATGGAGTGTTCTTCAGCCTATAGGCAACAATGATATATAATGACTAAGATACTAAGAGAAGGATACATTAAGAAAACGTTGGAAATTTTTTAATAATCTATCATATAAATAACATGATTTTTGAAAATAAAAAGTACAAAACACTATAATATTTGAAAAACAAATATATGCATCTAAACCTAGTTTTTAAGTTTAGAAGCAACACACTAAAGTAATATCAGTGGAAGAGTAAATAATTTCCGTGAGGACAAAAATTTAAAGGAATCTAGAGCTTCGCCCTTTTGTGTAGCATTTTGTCTGAAATAGTTCAATTTTAATGTTTTTCCGTGTATGGGCACATCCCATGAAAAATTAAAAATAAGATGTAAAAAGGAGAAAACTAAGGTCTACTAAGAGGATGAAAGTAAATTTCATGTGATTTTTACTCTGCATGAAGAATTTTCCTTATAATAGAAATGTAAAGCTCATCTCAGCACTCAGGGTCACAGTCTCTCCTTGGCTGGTACAGTGGTAGCTTTCAGTGAATCCATTTGTTATTGATCCCTTTCCCCTTCCTGTCTCACTTTTCATTCTCCTCCACCTAAGGGCATTATTTATGCATTTGTCAGGCAGCTTTCAGCCATTTGCCTCTCCATTCTCTTCTTTTGTTTCCTTCATTTGCTTGTTCTTTCCCATTGAGTTAAGAGCTGGCCAATAATATCAGCAGCTTCTATTTTTACTAGAGGTCTAGATGTGTAAAACTATATTGCCTTACGTGATCTGCTTCGAAGGTAGATATGGGCCAAGATACTTTTCCTGTTTTGTTTAAGTTCATTTGCTAACTGGCATTTATGACACTTTGATTTTAAAAATAAATAATTCTGTTTTGTAACTAAAAACTGGTATTTCTTAAGAAAGGCAGAAAGAAACGACTGCAAACTTATATGAATTCATGGCTAGTGAAGTCTTGATAAACACTTCATTTCTTCAATTCTTTTACAGAATAAAAGTCACAAAATGCACAGAAGCTAAATTTCCTAAACTGGCTTACAGGATGAACTGAGGTAAAACTTGAAAACAGAGGATTATTGATTAGTGTTACTTGAAAGTACGAGGAGAGCATGAGCAACAGATGAGATCAGATTTAAGCAGTTGTCCTCATTTTTTTTTTAACATTGACACTAGGTAGAGTTACCTGTGAAGAGGACCCTCAAGTCATAAAATGCTTCCATCAGATTGGCCTGTAGGCAAGTCTATATGGCATTTCTTTATTACTAAGTGATGTAGGAGGGCCCACATCCCGTGGACATTGCTATTTCTGGGTAAGTGGTTCTCAGAAGTATAAGTCATGTAGCTGAACATAAGTCTAGACAGCAAGTCCATAAGTAGTACTCCTCCATGGCTTCTGCATCAATTCCTGCCTCCAGGTTACTGCCTTGAGTTCCTGCCCTGAATTCCCTTCATGATGGACTACAAGGATAAGTTAAAATAAACACTTTCCATACCAAGTGACTTTTAATAACAGTGTTTACAACATTACAAATATCTAACTAAGACAATAGTGTTTCTCTTTTTAGGAAAGTGGCTCCATAAGCTATTGGAATTTACTGTAGGGTAACCTCTATAATTCACCCTACCTTTCAAAAGACAGTTTTCCTTTTTAAAATAGTTATTGACTAAGGCATATATCTATCTATCTATCTATCTATTTGTCTGTCTGTCTGTCTGTCTGTCTGTCTGTCTGTCTATCTATCTATCTATATATACCTTTGCATGATCTCTGATTCCTTAGCTCCCCATGTGAGATAAAAGAAAGTATTTTGCCCAATATTATGATATTAAGATATTACTTTACTTTCTTCTTTTAAGGCCACAAAATAAGGCCACATACACAAAAAAAGCCCTGCTGAGAGGTCCCAATATAAAAGATACTTTAAAACCAACAAAATTGAACCTGAAAATATCATAAACTCTTTCTTAGAACACGTTCATTTTAACCGAGAGTAGATTAAATAAAAAGAGGAAGAATAGAAGGAAACTGAATAAAGAAAATACAGATAGAATCCAAAAACTTTCTACATTGTAATTATCTCATCTGCACTGACAGAAGTAAGGGATGCAGGATTGGGAGTAGGAGATTGAGTGTAGATTCCTTTGCTACTGCAGTCCATACTCTGACCCAGGAGTATAAGTGTGTCACCAAATCTTTCTATATTTCTTTCTTTATAACTTTCAACACCAATTGTACATATCAAGATCATTTCTTCTCCACTATCTCACATTTTAATCTGGACTATTTGTTGGGAAAATAGTATGTGAAGGGGCAACTAATTTATAAGCAGTTTGATTTTTAATTTGGTAATTGTTAAAACCAAAAATTTTAAAAACAGCTCCTAAAGTAAATATTACAACACATATTTATCCTCAAATGTTTGGTTTCTGTTGACATGGATTTAGCTCATGATTACAGAATAAGTTACACTTCTATCTATTTTGCTTCTCAAACATCTTAATGCTGTAAAGTAGAAAACTTTATAACCCAGAGACATATCCAACAATCCTGGTGTTATACAGATAAATTATGCTATTTATGGGCCCTTTGCTTTCTGCTGCAAAGGCAAGACTATCTGAGTGAATATGGACTTAACAGAGTTCTGGATGGTAAAGCAATAGAGAATATTCTATCATTTCCCACAAGTAAAATGTATTGCAGTTATTTCTGTAAGACATATGAGAACAAGTGTAAAACAAGAACCAATGATAAGCTACTTACTATCCATTTGTCTGGAAGTCCTCCACAGAAAGAAAACTTAACTGCTTTGGGGCAGTGGTTTTTATTTTTGTAGCCAAAGTCCTGGATAGCTTAAAAAGGAGTGGCAATTAAGAAAAAATGTACAAAATGGAGGAGGTGGTGGGTAAGAAAAGAAAGCATAAACCTGCATTTAAATATTCACTGTAAGATAACTCTGTATTACATCTTTATGGGGCTCCCTACAATGCTCAGAATACTCTATACATCCCTATGTCCTTCTAATTTGCCTCAGTTAGAAGAAGTGGGTATTTTAGACTTTGTGGCCAATATGGTCTCTGTAACACTACTAACTGTTTTTTCAAGTATAAAGGCAGCCAAAATAATACAATATATCAATATGTAGTCACAATAGTATTCAATTAAAATATAACTCGTGAAAACATACTTTCATTTTAGCTCCCATTTTACAGTCAATAACTCAATATACATTAAAAATTAAACTCATAATATGAATATAATACCTTGTAAACGAATTTTCTGTGATTATTGTAAGCTATATTGGGATAATAACAATCAGTCAAAATGGAAATATGGGAGCTGAAGTGATGATTTTCTGTATAGGGCACTTGCTGCTCTGACAGAAGACCCAGGTCTGCTTCCCAGGACTCACATCGTATTGCACAACTACTTATAACTTCAGTTCTATGAAATCTGAAACCTTTAGGTTTCATTGGACACCAGGTATATTAGTAGTACAAACGTGTACATATAGGGAAACATAATACACATAAATAAAAATAAATTAAAATTTAAAAATAAAGGAGCTTGTTTCAAGTTTACATTTTATCAGTGCAAAACATAAGATGTTATATACCATATAAATTCAATAAGATTTGCTGCATGTTCTAAGGCCAGATATCCCCAAAGGTCTATTTAAACTCTTTAAAACATGGACTATAAAATCAATTATATAAGATTGATAATATGAATGATTAATTAAAAGAACAGAGGTACTATTTGTTCTATAGATAAAGAAAATGTGGGATAGAATGCTGCACAGAGGCAAATGGCCTGGACAAGTACTCACCGAGTCTTTCTAGTATCACCTGGTAAATTTTCTAGCCATTGACCTTGGAACTGTCAAGTCTTCTTAGGGACTGAGTCTATAGAAACCATGTTTTCCTCATTTTTTCTGTCTGTTTTAATTAGGTCTTCCTGGTTTTGTTTTCTAGACCGTATCTTAAATTATAAGTGTTGCTTAACTTCCACCTACAGTCTCTTCCTTAGCTCTACAATTGCATCTCAGAGTTTGAAGAAATAAAATGTTTTATAGGTTGTAAACAATTATATCAGAGGCCTAAACTTTATTTAGCTCCTGATTCAAATTTTCAAACATTTACAGTCTCTCCTCTTTAACTATACTAACAAGTGTTCCAATATCTACATTGTGTACAATAATGGTAAAACTTGAAGTTCTTCTGTCTGCTGAAGTATTCTCATCATTTCCTAAAATGTGGCAGTGTTAGTTCTTTGAGTCACACCTAGACCTCTTAGTAACATCCAGCTTTAAAGAGTTGATGACAGCACTCTATGCTGTGTGGCTCCAGTGACTAAGACTTCTTAGTAGAACAAGTTATCTGTATGTATCTCATAAGGCATCCAAGACACTGTAATTTTTTTAAATAGTTCTTTTTAACTTAAATTATGTTTATGTGCATATACACACATATATTTGTGTATGTTTATGTAAGTATAGGTGTCAACATAGCCAATAAAAGAGCCTAGGATGTCCTCAAGTTGGACTTAAGTGCAGGTGTAAGCTGCCTAATATGGGAGCTGAAAATAAACCCAAGTTCTCTGTAAGGGTAGCAAGCACTTGAAACCACTGAACCTCCAGTTTCTGAAATTGTGATATTTAACCCTTGATGACCTTTAAAAATGTAATAAGCAGGCAAATCCATAAGCAGGGACTTATGCTTACAATGAATCTTGTTCTGTTCAGAGCTGTCCTAAATCTTTGGTTCCTTTCCTGTTCTCAGTGATGAGCATCTGGGAAACAATTACCCGGAGGAGAGCAGCAGGAAGCAATCTTTCAATAGCAGGAGCAGGTGGTGGCACATAATACCATCTGGCTTCCTGCCACTATCCTAATAGTTTGTTCCATTCTGTGTCCTCCTGAAGGTGCTTGTAAAAAATGCAAATTGTTTTGATACAGACAAGACCTTTTCCCATTATTAATAAGACAGCAATAGGTTCACTATATGGTATGCTATATAAAAAGCTTAGTGCTGTGTTAACTTACATTAAGGGGAGGCACCAGTACCCAGAATATAAACCAATCATCTACAACCTAGGTGTGGGCTAATTCTTCTTTGGTTGGGCTGGTGACTAGAGTTTGCATTAACTCTAATGAATAATATCAGGATTCTTTGTTTAGATTTGGAAAAGATGGTGGGGTACAAAAATATGAAGAGAGATCCAGTAAACTTTACATATGAAATCATAATAATAGAACTTTGAGTTATGAAATTTAGCTACTTGTTTAAAAAATGTATTCCAAAAAAACCTTACCTTCATTATCTAAGAAAAATGATGAAATTAAGATGATTAAATAACTTTCCATAATGTTTTACTATCAATGAGACTGAGAAGTACAGGTAACCTCCTACCAAGTACACAATAGGGATAGTTACACTCTGCTTCTCTAGCTTACCTAGTCTGCTTAATTTGCTAGCTTCTGTAATTAAGGAATTCATCAAAGACTGTTAACAGTAGCCTTTAACAGAAGTTACAAACATTTGTATGTTATGCAGGCCTCTAAGCATGCCTCTAACCTGGACCTAGCCAGATCATAGTAACTGTAAAAGCAATAGCATCAATTTACAGTGAGAACAACATATACCTCAGAGTCAATATATGCCATGTGTCAAGCACTTATATACCTATCCTAATTCTCTTAAGAGTCATAAATGAAATCATTTTATGTATTGTTTCCATTGAAACAGAATACTGAGCAAAATAACCTGCTGGGTCAAACAGCTTACTAACCAGAAGAGGCAAGATTTCTAAACCACATCTTTCTGAGTCCAAAAGCTATGTAATTTGAAGAGGTTTGGTTGGTACTCAATAGTCGAATACTTGTCGAGCATGTAAAAGGCTCATAGTCTGATCCACTGAAATGGGAAGATCAAGTCAAATCAAAGCCTTGCAGGTAAGGTCCCACGGAGACACATGCCTATAATTTTAAAGCCTACAAGGCAAAAGCCAAAGGATGTAGATGAGTTTGAGGCCAGCCTAAGGTAAATGTGAGAACCTGACTCAAATTAAAACAAGAGTATTTTCAGCAATAACATTGCAACTGATGCAGGTTTACAAGACCGCAGCAGCTTATTCATATTGAGAGAAACAACATGGTTGTAATATTTTTCCTGTCAGTCCTGTTTTCCAGGCAAATGGCTTTATCCCCAGTTTGTCCCCTGTGTGTTGAGTACTATTTCCTTCAATATTTTGTGGGTTGATTACTATTTTCTGCAATACTATCCATTAGTTAACCCACTCATATAAAACAGTAGCAGAAGTTACTATAAAACAACACTTGTAAAGTACAAATTAACTTAAGAAGTAAAGAGACCCTGGAAATATTGTCTACATTGACATTTTAGTTATTACTTGTACAAGTGAAAACCAAAGAGAAGCAGAAATAAGCTACATCAATGATACTAGTGATTAGTATTTTTTTGTTAGATGAAAGATAGATATTTATAAGGGTGAAAACAGAAGACAAAGTGGGGAGAAATGTAGAAGTTTTGTTTAATGGTAGATTAAAAAGGGTGAATGAATAAATGTACTCAGATATTGTAATAAGGTCCACCTCTGGGCTTTGGCCATGTAACAGTAAGAGGAATGCATATGGAAAAAAAAAAAAGAAAAGAAAAAAAGATAAACAAAAACCTTCACAGGCATGGACAGCAGTCTATAATGTCATCCCATTATGTTGATCTGATTTACTAAATAAATAAGAGACAATTGGTGGGGGAGAGGAGTTGAGTGGAGATATAAGGAAAGAAACACACTGGTAGAAAAGGCATAGCTGTTGAGTGGAAGAAAGGGGAGACGGGTAGAGAGCAATATAAGAATACAATCACTGACCTGAGTATTGTTTTCACCTTCTTGGTAGTGTACAGTCTCCTTGGTCCTACCCCAGGCTATATTCTGGGTTGATTTTTTTTGACTCATCCTATTCTTCACTCATGGACTACATTTTTCTCCTGACTCTGTTCTCAGAACTGTTTAGGGTATCTATGTTTAGAATTGCAGTCTGTAATGCAGACTGATCTCTTCATCCATACAAAGTCACCAAGAGATCTTCTTTATCTCTTCTGACTAACTTTTATTTGAAATATATTTTTTCAGTTATTGGAACAGTAACTCCTTTTTTCTGTTTTAGTTCTAATTCCTCAACATACATTTTGCGGTCTTCTATCTGAAATTTAGGATTAGTTTTGACAGTGATACACATTTATTGGAAAAAGTAAATTAATCCTGTTTTTTAAATTAAAAATAATCACATCACTTCTCATCTTCCATTTGCTTTCTCTAGCCCTTATCATATTTCCTGCCCCATCAGTCCTTCTCAAACTGACACACACCATTCAACCCATACTCCATTTCAATATCTTCTGCTGCTATTTGTCATCCATAGCTATGTACCCAGTTCATCAGTTCATGACAGTTAAGCTTCTTACTCAGGGAATACCACTGGGAGTGAAGGAAAACACTGTAGTTTCTAGTGAGCCCATAAACTCATCTGTTGCTGATAAGAAACATTTAAACTTCTCTTGACTGCTTCCAAATAGAGATTCACCATCTTCTCCAAAAGTCTCTTCAAAATAAGGTGAAATGAACCATTTTAAAAAGTGCATTTCAGTGACACTGTGTCGAATAAGTCTCACCTTTCCAAACAGATTCTAAACATTTTCATCATGCCATAAGGAAACCCAACCTCTACCAAGTCCATCCCATACCCCGTGCCAGTAGGTTCGTATGATGGTGGTGGTGTTTCTTTATAATTGGATTCTATGCAACCATTCTGAGAAGGTTTACAAAGTCTACATTCAAAGAGCATGGGGCTATACCCACTTTTCTTCATGTGATCCCAGCTTTCTAAAGGCTTTTCGTTTTCCTATTCCTTTCTGTCACACACCCACCAGCTGTTTTATTTCTCAGATCAATAATCCATTAGAATAAAGGTACCATAAGTTTTCTGGAAAGAATCCAACAGTGCCCAGCATTCTGGGCCTTTACTTAACTCCATAGGTTGAAGATCTAGAATGGTTCTTACCCTTTGCTTCTCTGGGTCCACATAGCGAATTCCAAAGTAGTCCTTCTCCAGCAAGCTATAGTAGTTGCAGATGTATTCAATAAGAAACTGCCCTTTCGTTTCCCTCTGTAAAGGAAGCACATTTAAGTTACAGCTAGAGCTCACATGCACACTCCCTGTCTATTCCCAGTCAGATCTGTGTTTAGAACAATGGGTTTGTTCACTTCAAACATTAGCATAAATGTTTCTAATATCATTAATTACAACCTCAGCAAGCAACAAGTTTTACAAAGTGAGCAGCTTAGTAACTTTTAGTTTGTTGTGACCACTGAAGTGACAAGAAGCAACTTAAAGTAGAAAAGGCTTATTTTTCATCATGGTTAGATGGAATATAGTGCATTCTGGCAAGGAAGGCATGGCTATGTAAATGTAAGACTGCTTGTACACTAGCAAGCAGATGAGGAAATGAAAGGGTGAAATAAAACATAGCCAGGAAACAAAAACACCACCATCACCACCCCACTTCCAACAACAACAACAAAATCAAAACCAGCCACAGAAAACAAAGACATATTAAAACTACTTCAAATTCCAAACACAGAAACCCACTTCTGCCAGTAAAGTCCCAAATCCTAAAGGTTTCAAAACTCTCCAAATAGCACTACTATCTGGAAGGCAAATGTTAAAACACAGGGAACATCTGACATGCAAACCACAAGAGTGAACCAATAAAAATGCATGTGTGTGCTTGCACCTGTGCACACATATACACACACTTGAAATCATAAGAATACACAAAAGTGGAATAAATAGGCTACACATCAATGTCCTGCACTGGTACAATGTGTCCCTTGTGTTCTGTTTTATTCTATCATAGGTCATTTAATTTTCTTTATGATATTTACAACTGAGAAAACATTTCATACTTCACTACCATATGGAAACCCACAGTTTGCAAATTTACAGTGCCTTTGACTTTTTGCACTAAATTGTTTGATTCAGGTTTCTGAGACAACTGAGCAACAAAAGAATTCATTGACTTGTTTAAGATCACTCAACTTGCATGGATCAAGGTAGAATTTCAGTAACAACACTTGGATTTGGAATATGGTTTTCTGGTCTTTCTGGAATATTTTGAGGCTACTCATGGTTTGAATGAGATGGATGCAGAGTGAAAGGCAATGGAATGTCCTAGCTCCCACTAATAATGTTGTGAAAATCAGTGTATTTGGTTTGAGAAGAATGATAAATCAAGAAAGAAGAGTATGCTTCAATCAATGTAACTTACAAGGGACATTTCTTTATTCCTTAGCAATAAAGATTGTTGCTCATGTAAAGGTCCCAGAGTTGGTTCCCAGCACCCACATAGTAGCTCATCAGTATCTGTTATTTTAGTTCCAAGCAATTCATTGTCTTCTTTGGTCTTATTGATTTCTTTTGGCACTCAGATGAATGTGATACCAAGACAGACAAAGCACATGTCATATATATAAAATAAAACAAAAATAAATGTAATAATAACAATAAATATATATAATTACAAACATAATATATATTTCATTGATCTGTTTCTTTGTTTCTTTTATACTATTCATATATATGATGTATAAATAAATACAAATACATGAGTAAATATAAAAATATAATAAAATAATAAAATAATTATTTGTTTTATTTGCTGACAGATCTATGGAATGCTTTAGGGGTGTCATGTGATCTATAAATAGAAATTTTAAAATTTGACAAATAAGTCATTGTTCCAAGATAGTAATAATTAGTTTTAAGTTGAACATGATGACACATGTTATCTTAGTTCCTTTTCTATTGTTGTGTAGACACACAATGATCAAGGCAACCTCTAAAAGAAATCACTATTTAATAGAAAACTTGTTTACAGTTTCAGAGGGCTGAGTACATGAACATCATGGCAGGGATCAAGTCAGCAAACAAGCAGTCATGGAAGCAGTATCTGAGAGCTTATATCTTATCCACAGTAAGAGAGAGAGAAGGGAACAGACAGAAAGACTGAGAGACAGAGACAGAGATAGAGAGACAGACACAGAGAGCCAGAAAGACAGAAAGAGACAGACAGACACAAACACAGTGTGCTTGCCTGTGTGTGCACGCACACACACACACACACACACACACACACACACACGCACGCGCACACACACACACACACACACACACATACACACATACACACACACACACACACACACACACACACAGAGGGAAAGAAAGAGACAGAGGGAGAGATTGAGAGTTGAGACTTGAGACTTGGCATGGTAAGGACTTTTGAAACCTCAAAACCCACCCTGTATGACATCTCCTCCAACAAGGACACACCTCCTAATTCTTCCTTAAGCAGATCCCCAACTAGGAACCAAACATTCAAATTTATTAATCTTTAGGTCCCATTTTCACTCAAGTCTTGACATGTTTCTTTAATCACAGTAATCTGTGGATCAAAGCAAGATGATTTCTGTTAGTTCAAGGCCAGCCTGGTGTATATATCAAGTTCTAGGCCAGATAGAGTGACATATTGAGATGTCAAAAGGTATGCAGATTCTTTACATCATTTATCAGGATCAAGCTGGGGAAATCCTTTTATTCCTCTTCTCCAAATGCCCTACCCATCCCATGCTCCAAGAGCCAGCTCATTTCCTATATCTAGTGCCCCAGCCTTTTTCTCACTAACCCTGAAACAACCAACCTCTAGGCTTTGGCCAGAACCTGTCTTACACTGACTACCCTGATATATAGGCAGTTCCCAAACCACTTCTAACATCTCCACCCAACCACATTAAGCATATCTTTCTCCAGGATCTAGATGGTAAATCATTTTGATCCCCTCTTCCAAACACACATATAAGCCCCCCAGATAGACAAGATCATACATTCAGTATCTCAGACTAGTAAAGTCACCTTTGACTAGACTGCAAGCAAACTGTAGGCTTCTCTTGAACAAGTCCTTTTCACACCACATTCACCCTGTCATACAGCCAAATGCTACTCTAAAGTCTAGCCATGCAAGTCCCTGTGTTCCTCAAAACAATATACCCTCTCCAAGCCCCATATCTGTCTTCACACTACACGCTTAGACTGGGATGCACATTCTGCATATAAACCCAGATACCCATGGCTATCTTATTTTATTCAAGCTAACATATATCTAACCTTTAGACCAAACTCATTCTGCACATCCTCTATTATACCCCAACCTGCTTTCATGTCAGACACAAAACTATACAAGGAATTTACATGCATAGTTCCCATTGCAAAACTACAAGTGAAATAAATGATTACAGGAATACTGCCTCAATCTACACACAAAATACAAGCCAACTAGTCAACCAACCAACCAACCAACCAACCAACCAACCAACCAACCAACCAAAAAGACTGTCAGTCTTGTAGAAATTTCTACTAGTTAGAATTATCTACATGAACCACAGGACACAGAATTTAGGAGAACACACATAAACTTCATCAAGGATTTCAGAGTTTAAAGAAGAAACAAAGAAACAGTTCGTTGAAATTAAAGAATACTTAAAGAGAAGAAATATCTGGGCAGTGTTCAGGAAAACACAAGTATAAGAGTAACAGAAATGACAAAAGCAATACAGAGTTTGAAAATGGAATTTATTGAAGACATAGAAATATAGAAAATGTTCAAGCTCAAATGAAGATGGAATTAAAAATCCCAGTAATTCTACTGTAATCCTCAAAAGAAAGCCTTACAAGTAAAATTAATTAAGCAGTAGATAAAATATCCAGACTCAAAGAAGTAGAGGACGTACACCAAAATAAGCAAAGAATATGGGAAAACAATAAAATGAATATACCAGAAAAGCAGAACATCATGAAAAGACCAAACGTGTAAATTATTTGTGTAGATGAGAGACAAGAATCTCTAGTTCATGAATGGGACCAGATCTTTCACAGGATCATAGAAGAAAACATCCACAACCTAAGAATATACACACTCGTACAGATACAAGACACAAACAGAATACCAAATGGACAAGACTGGAAACGAAAAACCCCATGGTATATCATAGTTAAAAGACTAAGTATACAAAAAAAAAGTATACTGAAAGCTACAAGAGAAACAACATGAGTAACAAATAGAGAAAAAGCCATTAGAATAACTACTGATTTTTCAGTGAAAACTATGAAATTCATTCAAGCCTGAAGCACTGGATTCTAAATTCTATAAGAGCATGATTGCCAACCTAGACTAACTAGCAAAACCATTTCACATCATTGAAGGAGGAAAACAAAAACCTTCCATTATAAAAATTCCTTAAAAGAATTTATATTTGACAAAAAAAAAAAACTAAAGAAAATGCAGGATAAAAAAATGGGATACATATAACCAAGAGATTGAATAAAGAAGCACTAAGCTATAATTACTAAAACATAGGCACCACTGGGAATGACAATATCATAGTAACCACAATTAACACACACATTTTAATAACAACATTATATATCAATTGCCTCAATTCTTCAGTGAAAGGACCAGTTTAGTTAAATGGATCAAAAAAAATTAACTCTATTTTCTATAAGAAAAACATCTTAGCTTAAAAAATAAGGACCATCTTGGAGCTGAAAAATGGACAATAGACTCCTTTTAAATGGAACCAGACAGCAAGCAGAAATCACTATCCTAATGTTTCACAAAAGAGACTTCACCCTAATCAGAATAGATGAAGAAATCCATTCTAAACAAGGAAACAGTTAATGAAGACAACATTACTATTCTACCCTGAACCTAAGCATGAACTAAACTCTGTTCCATCCCATTTAAAAACACAAAGTAACATCAACCATGAATAGTAAGTGAATTCAATATCCATTTTTTTCCCAAAAGATGTCATCTGGACAAAAATTACACAAAAACTTTGGAGTTAAATGACATCTTACATCAAATGGACTTAACACCACTCAAACACATTGAAGCTACTCTAAAATAGACTATACATTTGGACATGAAATAAATCATTAAAAAATTGAAGTAATTCTGTATTCTATCTGAGTATAATGCAAACAAACCCTCAAAATCAGCAGCATAAAATCTTTTGTAAATACATAGCTTTATGAGATTAAATAATTCAGTACTGAATGATGAACAGCTCAAAGAAGAAACCAAAAAAGAAAAATTTTCCTGGAATTGAATGAAAATGAAAACACAACACAACAACTCCTGCATGGAACACATTAAAAGTAGTTCTAAACAGGATGTTTCTAGCCCCAATTACCTACATTAAAGTAAACAAAGCAATAATAACAACAACAACAACAACAAAAATCAGAGAGAACACAAATAGATAACTTAATGATGTAACTCATATAACGAAGAGAAATCTGAACCAAATTGCTTAAATAATAAAATTGAGTAGAAGTTAGTGAAATAGGAAACAAGAAAACAAAGAACTAATGAATCTACAATCCATTTCTTTAAGATTAGCAGACTTTTGGAGGACCTAACTGAGAAAATGAAAGACAGAAATCAAATGACCAGAACTAGAACTAAATAGGAAAACATTATAAGAGACAAAAAAGAAACTCAGAATATTGTCATGGAATACCTTATCAACCTGTACTCTATTAAGCTAGAAAAAAATAAAAGAGAATAAATTTTAAATTCAGCCAAATCACTATAATTAAACCAAAAAGTACATAACTTAAACATACCTATAACAAATTTGGAGATTGAAACAATAATTATAAACATTTCAGCTACAAACCAAGCCTTAGGTCCAGATGGTTTTACAGAAGAATTCTACCAAACTTTGAAAGAATATCTACAGCCAATTCTGTGGAGAAAAAGAAAAAGAAAGGAAGAGAAAAGGAGAAGATGGAGAAGGCGAGGGAGAGGGAGAGGGAGAGGGAGAGGGAGAGGGAGAGGGAGAGGGAGAGGGAGAGGGAGAGGGAGAGGGAGAGGGAGAGGGAGAGGGAGGGGGAGGGGGAGAGGGAGGGGGAGAGGGAGAGGGAGGGGGAGCGGACTCATAAAAGTCTTCTATTAAGTTAGAAGATTACAAAAGTCTAATATAAAAAGCTGATACAAATACAACAAATATGACACTATAGACTAATATTCCTTATGAACAGAGATTATAAAACATTTGCTTTCTAAATAGAGACATACATAAAAAAGATTATTTACCATGACCAAGTTGTCCTGAAATTAAGAGTGGGTTGCCATGAATGCATCAATAATCTACATAAAGATTTATGTGAAAAAAAAAAAAACCTTTGAGAGAATCCAACATGCTTTCCTGAGAAAAGTTCTTGAGAGAAGACTAGAGGTAACACAATTCAACGTAATATGGACAATATTGAAGTGGAAACTTCTCATTTCTTTGGAAAGTCAGTTATGTCAAATGATGTTTTGCTGGGGCACACAGGTAAAAGGATGTTTTGCTGAAGCAGACACATGAAAGAATGTTTTCCTGAAATAGACACAGGTAAAAGAATATTTTGCTAAAGCAAACATGTGAAAGGACGCATTATGTTAAGAAGGAACAGAAACATAACCCAACAGACAGTGGACGATGCTGGATGGTAGTGGTATGCCTTGCCATTCCTTAATGGTCATTATTTGTTATGACTTCATAGAAAGAAACATAACAGAAAACTTCTGATGGTGTTCTAGCAGCTTCTTGTCATATCTGCAGATGTGGGCCAATTGGCAGAGTAAAGTGGAAGTTTCTAGGTATGTCAGCTGATACAGACCCACATGGGGTTTTGCTAAGGAGAGATCCACTTAGTAGTTTTGCTGAAGCAAGGCATGTGATGTTTGGAGAGATTCTAAATAGGACTCAATGGACAGTGATGGGTGAGGGGTCTTGCATAGCTGGTTTTGCAATGCTTCCTTGGTCTCTTGTCCTTGTCTTCACTGATCTTCAGTTCACTGAGAGAGGCACAGCAGAGAACCTCTCATGAGGTTCCTGCTAGTCCTGGTTGCTCCTGCTGATTCGGCTGAAGCTGACTGCTTCTGCTGGGTCATGCCACCACTGCTAAGTCATGTTTGTTATCCTGACAGTACTGCTGGTATCCTGATAGTGTTAGTGAGTGAATCAAGCTGCTGCTGCTGATTTATGTGAACTGAACTGCTGATCTCCTGACAATGCAGATTAGATTTGCTCCAAAGAACTACTTCTAAACAGATTCACTTCCTCTGTGTCCTAGTGGCCTTTGTTTTCTACTACCTCTGGTGCACGGTGTGCTGGAAGGGAGGTTAAAGCATTTAAGAACCCTTCTTAACAGCAGGTTTTGAAAAATTTAGGCCTACACAAAATATGTGAACCAATAGCTAACACTAACCTAAATGGAGGGAAACTTGAAGCAATCCTACTGAAATCAGGAAATTATTGAGTGATGTATTAAATGATAGAACCCAGACCTTGGAAATACAAGTGGTTCATTTTCCTTTCACCTGAGATTTAGAGCTCAAACTCTTCACATGTGACTGTGTATTCTGGAGTAACCATGTAGAGTGAAAAATTATAAAGACCATTTTATAAAATATATACAAGCTCACTAGTTCCAAGAAAGCAGAACTGAATATAAGATTCCAGGCCTTTCACTGCCCCGGGATACATTCCTCAAGCCTCAGGGAAGAAAATCCCCCTATGGGTGAGGTAGGCCCAAAGTAGGAAGACAGATTCCTGGCCACAAAGAAAGATATAAGACATCTGGGTGGTTCCAAGAACTAACTAACTTTCCACTGATCTTGGTTACCCCCTCCCCCTTTGAGGTCTTTTCCAGTGTTACAGCTTGCTGAGTTCAAAATTTATAAAACAACCAATCATGTGTAACCGCGCGAAAATACAACCAATCATGTGTAACCACGCGAAAATTCCTTCCTTTCCCTAACCCTTACTATAAAAAGCTCCTTAGCGCACCACTCAGGGACAAACTGTACTCCTGCACGAGTGTGCAGTTTGAACGCTGGCTGTCAGCTCTCTTCCCTAATAAACCTCTGTTGATTGCATCCAGGTATGGCGTCTCGGAGTTTGTGGGTGTTCACGACTTCCCGAGACTTGAGTAAGGGTCTCCCGAATTTGGGAGTCTTCAACCACTAAAGCCAGGTGAATAAAAATGGACCATTGCTGGAGGGAAGATAGATGAGTAAGAAAAAGGGAACTAGCAGGGTACAAGTGGTGTGATAGGGGAAATGGGAAAAATGGGTGGGGTCTCTAAATATGGAAGGAGAGATAGATAAATACAGAAAAGTGTGAGGTGAGGGTAAAATACAATAAGAATATCTGAAAAATTCAAAATAAGCTATGCTATTATTTACTGCCTAATACACATATACTACACATAAGTCAGTTAATCAATATGCATACATAGTTTAAATGAAGTAATTTCTATAAAAGCAGATCAGGCCAATGGGAATGAAGGCCCTTAAGAGGTTTATATTGTACCAAGATAATATAAATACAAGTGAAATATTGTTTAAAAAATCTTTAAGCAATGCTGTTATATGGGTTTCCCATGGACTATGTTGTAATACAAATTGCTTGTTATAGTCCTCAATAAGATTAGACATTTATTTTTAATGTGTTTTCTATTGTGATTGCTTCACAACAGATGGGGAAAACCATTCCAGAACCCATTCCAGAAAATGTTTACTCTGATCCAAAGTGGCACCATATTTGGTTTCCTGTGGGGACTTTAATTCAAAAGCCTTAAAATGTGAATGAACTAGGTACTTTCTCCACATTCTCTCTCTGATTGGTGGGATAGTTGTCTGTGTGTTTATGCAGATTTATAGACTGCAAAGACTACACTATGCTCCATTGGATATGGGAGGGTACTTGGCATAATTTGGAGTATCCCTTTTCAACATCTTTATTCTTTCAGAGTTTCACATTGCACAGCCTGTTCAAACTCATTTCCCAGTCCATGTCCATACCCTGCCTTCCTTGTGACCGCTGTTATGAAATATAATGCTGTGTGGGATACCTAATGGGCCCATGCCATGGTATTCCATGGATAATTATGCAGTGCAACAGCTTTTGTAGGTTTGTTGGGGGAAGGAAGAGGAGTGAACACCTAGAAAAGGGTAGGGGCAGACCAGTGGATATGTATACAGGCAGACAATTAGGGGACAGAAGCATGAGAGCAGAGAAGGAGGTGGGTGCTGAGAAGGACAGAAGCGGGGGGAGAGAACATTGGAAGCAAGGACAGCTGGGGTGCCAAGCAGCTTTTATCTCTCTACACATGCCTAGGGAACCTGGTGGTTGTGGCAAGTCATGATGAAAGCAATTGCTATTCAGGCATGCAGAATTGCCTGAATGCTAGTAACCTTCCCCCATTAAAATAAATTTTTAAAAATTAGGTTTAAATTTAAGAAACAAAAAAATGTTCAATTTGTGTTATCTATATACTCACTGGAGCATAGTCCAACTCTCAGTGGCCTGCCCCTTAAGTAGAACTGAGTCCTTCCCTTCCTGCACTCCTGCCGCAAACCATCAATTGTGGAGAGCTAACTTAGCATCCTTATTACACTTTTTAAGGAGTTCTCTTCAATAGCTTCCTGTTTAGGCTGCTCATTTTTTTTGGTGAGGGGGCGGGTAGGTAGACATTATCACAGAAGCCTTTCATGTCTCTTTTTCTCAACTATGTGTCTGCAATCATCACTGCAAAAGTAACATATTTGTTTTTTACTGTTAGTGGGAGCATGGATCATGGGCTTCTACATGGATTCTGGTGACAGCACAGACTGTGAACATGGACCCTGGCTGTAGTAGGATCTTGGAGTCAGACATGGCCTTTGTGGCAGCATGGATGCAGACATTACTGTGGACTAAGGAGGCAACACAATCCATTCATATCAGTCTGATCCTCAGTCTCCAATTCTGCTTTTCTCCTTTATGCATGTTCCACTCTGTTTTTTTTTTTATCTTTTCCATCTTTCCATCACATATTTGTTCATCATAGTGGTACCTGCCACACACACCAGGAGGTGGGGGTGGCCTCTCTGGATTCCAGAGCCAGTGCTACCAATTTGGGGTATCATTTTTTCCAATTTGGGGTATCTTTTTTGTTTGTTTGTTTGTTTGTTTGTTTGTTTTCAAGACAGGGTTTCTCTGTGTAGCCCTGACTGTCCTGGAACTCACTCTGTAGACCAGGCTGGCCTCGAACTCAGAAATCCACCTTCCTCTGCCTCCCAAGTGCTGGGATTAAAGGCGTGTGCCACCACCACGCGGCTAATTTGGGGGTATCTTAAAAGACAAATTTAAGTGGGGCAGAATTTGATCTGTGTGGTGTTTAAATGCCATTTCATTAGTCTTTGTATAAAATGACTATGTGTTTAAACAGAGAAACAGGGAATGTTTGTTAATAAAAGGCCTAATTCTGTTGCCCTTGTACCAGAGTGCCAAACAGAATCCCTTTCTGCAGTTCAAGAGTGGTAAATAACAGCTTATTCGCCACTCATATATGATCAGGCATCTCACTTATCTTAGAATTGCTACCAGTGATTTAGCTCCCTTTTCTAGCCCATTCTAACATGGCAACAATATTCCAGTTGGATTCTTTTGGTAATCATTGTGAGAGAATAAATACATTTAGTTTCTATGAATTTCTATTACCTAGTCTGTTTGTTAAGTTATTTCCTATTTAGTGGTAATTTTAAAGATGTTTGTTAGCCATGGTGTCGTTTACATGTAATTCCAGTGGTTAAGAGGCAGATGCTCAGGCAGAAATGTAAATGTATATGTTGCTTTTGTTTTCTCAGATGATGCGATGAGATGAGAACTGTGCCCAAGCTGTGAGACTACATGTCTTGGCCTGAACCCAGATGGTTTTCATTTCACTATCGCTAGGATCTAGGACTGGAAATTTCTAGCTTCTGTACCCTCCATCTGCTAATCTAGGCCTAGAATTTTTCAGCCTCTGAGGCTTACTGCTGAATAATCTCACTCTTTCTAGCTCTTTGTGAACTTTGACTGGCTGGTTCACCTCAGCTGTTCTGGCTCAAACTCTTCTCCAAGCCAACTGATTTAAATTGTCTTCTCTTGGCTTCTAACTGAATTGCTCTGCTTAGAAAGATTGCCTCTGAACTCAACTGCTCTGCTCTGAATTGTACTCAACTGCACTGAGCTTAACTTTCTGAACTGAATTGATCAGAACTGAATTGAATTTTCTCTCTATAACTGCTATTTAAGTAGCCTCTCTTTACTCGTGAGAGCTGGGCATAAACTATCTCAGACTCATTTTATCAAATCTTTCTCTTATTCATTACTTTGTCTGCCCCTCAGTTAAATGTATTATCTGGGATAAAAGATATGTGACCTGTGTGCATGTCAGATGGATCATATCTTTGTATGTGATCTCTTGACAGTGCAGCCATGTTGCTGGATTAAAATTCTTTCTCAAAAGAGGATTGTAAATTCTAGCCAAATATGGATTACATAGTGAAACTTCAGAACTACACAGCTCTAGGGTAGATTCTATTATATACAAAGTCTCTGATTCAGAAATCAAATAATGACAATAATAATAATAATAATAATAATAATAATAATAATAATAATAAATTTAAAGATGGTAACAAGTAGATGTTCAGTAAATAAAAACTATACTCAAGAGTGGTGGCAAATGCCTGTAATCTTTGGACTCAGGAGGCAGAAGCATATGGATCATTAAAACAACTACACTATAATGTAAGAGAAAGATATTTTTCTTATGATGCCATAGTCCTGGTTTGAAGAGTGTCACATGGACTAGAGTAAGCAGGAACTCCTATTAAATACAGATTAATTACAGAACTTGTTATTCTCTCATGAGATAAGTTTTACTTCCTTATGCCTCAAAGAAGATGATTTTTATGATCACAAACTGGATTATTTCTCAAAAATTCCATATCATCTCACCATTCCAAACAAAATATCAAGAAACAAAACAAAACACCAACCAAACAAACAGAACAAACCACTTCAGTCAAGTCTTGTTTATGCTGCTTATCAGCTGAGAGGCCTTCAGCAAGTCATGAAATTTTGCAGCTGAGTTTTTCCTCAGTAAATGGGTAGCAATTATAATAATTTACAGAGCTACACCCAACAGGTTATTTTAAGGCTCATTTACATATCTGGTAAACACCAACCATACACTGGGATAGCAATTAGTGAGACACAGTGAAGGAAATACAGTAAGCAATTATTTGTAAACCCATGGGCCTTAAGTCCCCTTGGTTTGAAACTGTGAACCATCTTAGAAATGGCAGAGCACAAATGATATGTTATTACTAAAATTAAGAATAAACTTAAAGATAATTTGTGGTTTCCAGTGTCATGGGTCATTTTGCATTCAAAGAGGTGGCTTAGAACAGTATTTCCCTCCTAGAATTGTCTTTTATAAGGGAAAAGGAGTGAACAGAAAAAGGGTTTCGAGTCTTTCCATAACAGCCAGTTGCTCATAATGTATTTACTTTAATTTCTTGGATCAGTGGCAAAATAAAACAATAATTCATATGTGATATAAAAAAATGCAAAAATAAATGGCTTATCTCAACATTTTTTTCTGTGAAAAAGTCATACAAACTGTAATTTTAAATTCCTAAAGCTCCAATCTAAGGCATTTTGATACATTTCAAATGTTGGTTAAATCTAAAAAGGGAAAGCACTCAAAATGATGATTCTAAACCAAAGTTTAGAGTTTGGAAGTTATCATCAGATATGTAGGCAAAAAACATAATAATAGAAAACTGCACTTAATTAAACACTTAGTGTATGCCATGAACTTCTTTTACAGACTACACCTTTAATCTCCTTATGTTCCACCGATTTAGTTAATATTCATCCCATGGTAGATATTAGAATTTTGACCCAGATAGGAATGAACAATGGGTTACAAAACAGAATATAATATCTAGTAAAGGCAAGCCTTGTGTTTTCAGAAAATGCTAAGTATAGTATAGAGAAGGTATTGGATGACTGCCCAGGATCCCAATACTCCTATGTCTCTGCTAATGGCATATCAATATTGTGGAATTATGTGCATGATCATTGATACACAAACCCACATTATAGTCTAAAAGAACTATGACCCAGGCATATGACCCAGGGCTCAGGCAGGGTTCATCTAAAGATAATTTATCTTCTCATCTTATTGGGTCTAGAAAGCACATACAACATAGCATAAGAAGCCATTTATTAGGAATTTTAAGATGGTTTTTGTTTACTTTTCTGAAAGAGTTTCAAGAAAAGGCTTTCTTTTGCCTCTATGTAATATACAAGGGCATATAGCCTATAAATACTGCTACAGTCTGAAACCCATTGGATAGAACTTAATATCCAGAGAAATGAAGGCTTTGTATTCACATTGTTAAACTATACATATGAATGTAAATAGATGTCATGATGTCAATCTATTATTGAAGCTATGCAAATTTGCTTTTCTGTTTATTGTACTCAAACTTCTTACTCAAGGCAAACAATGAAAGAAAGCTACAAGCCAAATACAGTTGATTAGTAACCAGTCAGGCTGGAATAACACACAGGGATAGGTGGCTAGTGGACCAGTCAAACTGATGGTAAATTTGTTAAAAGCAAATTTACCAATATGTTCTGTTTTGTCAACAAAACCCTGATACTTTGGGGTTAGAAAACTGTTCTAACAACCTGGCTGCTGACTGTTGGCTGCTGTTGAAAAGACTAAGTGTAAGAGTCACCTAAAATTTACGTTTCATTCTGTGTATCCAAACTGTTCAGAATTTATTGATTTTTAAAGATAAAAATGTAATCAGTCTTACTAAACTTTGGATACCTGAGATAATTAAGTCTTAAGCTAGACGCTGGGGTTGGAGTTTATACCCATGTCCCCTAGTTTTCTTTGTTACCCATTCATACCCTGACTCAGAGGAACTTATGTGTGCCTAAGATGAATAGACGTATGATCATTTACTGGAAACAGTGAAGTGTTAAAAGCAACACCTCACAAAAAGTGTTGAGAACAAAATGTGAGTATAGATGGATGACGTGTGACTGTGGCTCTATGTGCTGTTCTAGGTCGACATGGTCAGAAAAACTATTTCTTCCTTTGTGAGACTCTTATAAAATAAAAAATGAAAAGTTTCTCATTGCTTTTTCATATTATATTTGCTTTGCTGTGTTCAATAAACAGAAAGATAAGTCTCTGTTCAAGAGATAAGAACATTTCAGAACAATATGAAAGCTGGGCATGATGGCTCATCAACTGCCAGTGAAATCGGCATAAGATCCTTAACCTCTGGACATGGGCTCTCTTCTCTGTAGAAGTTGTATATTTTTTTTGTTGCTGTTGTTGCCGCTGCTGTTGTAATTTTTCCAGTCATGGTTTTCCTATGTAGCACCAGCCATCCTGGAAGTCTCTTTGTAAATCACGCTAACCTTGAGCTCAGAAATCTCTATTTCTGCCTCACAAGTGCTGGAATTAAAGGCCTGAGCCACCATGCCCCGCCTGTAGTTGTGTATTCTTAACATATGAATTGCACAGTTGTGACAGGAAGAAAAAAGGTTTTGTTCCCAAAAGGCAGTGTATAAATAAAAAGTGTGATGGGAGATTTTGTGGAGTATTTTGAGTGACTGCAAGAAGGTATAGAGAATAAAGAAAGACTAACAATAAACTCATGACAAAATTAAACAACAAAGCTAGAATAGCAGAAGAATGAAACTCAGAAAGTTAGGCATTAGATTTAATCACATTAAGAATATGCCTATCTTTCTTCAGTGGCTTGTGTTCTCACAGACATTGGGTGACATTAATTGACCTCCATATGAAGACCCTTAGGCAGTATCTTAAACTCCAAACAACCAACTTTAAGAAGAGTAGAATTTAACTTGGGGGAGCTGTAGTGAAGACTGAGGGAGGGTTTCTTAGTTTGCAAGAGATTATTGATACCATCTCTCTTTCTTTCTGAGCCCTGGAAAACCCATCAACACCTGTAGCTCATGCAGACTTCCCTCCCATCTAAAAGACCCGAGAGAATCTACTGCTACTCTTCTTGTTTGCATGAATCATATGTGCATAAACTGCAGTGTAGTAATTCTTACATAGGTGTCCTTCAAAATGTGGACTGAGTTTTGGTTTTGATGATCTTTGACTTGTTTCCTTCTGATATTCCAACTTTGGATGGAGAACAAGGATTGGGAAGTCCTTTATGAGAAGTGAGGAGGGAAGGTGTGAACTGTTGGCAGAGGAGGCAAGTGTGTGTCTGTGTGTCTGTTGTCAAGAAAGACTAAAGAGCCAATCAGTTAACAGTAATTTTACTTTCTTATACTTAGCTCATGCCCATAGAGCTCTGCATTAGTTTTAAAGTTACGTTCACAAAATTTTTACGTAGTATAGTATTTATGGAGAAAATTTGATAGAATTGTTGGAAAAGAAACTAAGTTGTTTGTGTGCAGTGAAACATAATTTGGTGTTTGATTTCATCCCTATCAAGTAATAATATTTTCATTTGAAACAAAAATATAAACTAAAAAACAGATGTGCCCATTCTAATAAACATGCCAAGCTAAAATCTCTGCTGGCTCTGGTCTACCTTTGCTCCAGGACTCTAGGTGGAGGAAGGATAGACATTTCAAAAACCATTTTTAGACATCCCAAAGGCAAACTCTCCAAATTTTCTTTTAAATTTGCTAGGGGCCCACCTAACTGCATTCAGAAGTGAGTGAACACCAAGGCTAAAGAAATAGTGAGAAAACACAGAGATTCTAAAGCTTTTGTCAGGGATAGTCCTTCACCTGCATCAATCTAAGCCTATTGGTGTGGATGTGGGCACTTGAGAGCCACAAAATGTTGTTAATTTTCCAGGTCAGTGGTTGGTAGAGGTAGGAAATCATGGATGTTAGGATCAGATGATTTTTTACCTATATTTTGTACATTTTGAATACATATCTGTGAATGCCTTCTGAAGATTGACTCTTAAGAGGAAGATCTTCACTTTTTCCTCAGTGAACATCTTCATCAAAGAGAATTTTAATTTAAAGTCAAAATTGCCCAGATGAAGTGAAGATTTACTAGCTCAGACCTACAGGAACATGGAAATTTCACAGACTCAATGAAAACTAAACAACTAATAATAAATATTCCACATACAGCACTCAGTCATCAAACTGTAAAGTAGCATAGATAATGAACACTGAATTGAAACAACTATATTTCGAAAACTGAGAAGCTTCACACATTTGATTTTAAGATAAGTGGTCCATAAGAAATAATCTGGTCCAAAATAAGGGATACACAAGCTGACCACTGAACTAAATCTTTCCTGCATTTGATATATTGACCAACCTCAGTTATTATCAGGCAAAAGAACCCAAAGTGCTTTCAGTATTCATGTAGTCTGGTAGGTTTGGCATTGGAGCCTTGCTGAAACACAAATAAGCATGATCTTCAAGAATAAAAAGCTGGCAGAGTGGATAGATTTTCCTTCTTCCAGGAACCTCCCATCTGCCACGGAGTAAAAAAGGCAGAGGAGGCTTAATGAACAAAAAAGGATTTGTAACAGCTGATAGCGATGACTAAAGTGCTACCAGGCACTGCATATTTTTATTTTATGAAAAACAAAACAACCTTGGCTTTGGTTGCTGTGCTGTCAAAACAGATACAAGCATAGTCAAGATGTTTTTCTTTGTCCATGACTAATCTCTTGAAATGAGGAGGAGGTATAGTCTCCTAGTTTTTAAATACATGTAACAAATCATTCTGGTGGCCATGCATATTCCACCTTCTGTGTATATGTGTATGTGGGCACATGTGTATGCACATTTACAGGTGGAGAAAACCATGTCTCCACATGCTTTATAGGAATGAAAGTTCAGGAGAGACATATAAAAATTTCTAACCAATCCTGCAATGGAAACTTGATGTGAAAGTTAGTTCTACTTTTCAAAAATTTAATTTTGGACTCTTTCAGCATAGCCTTAGGGAACTTAACAGTCTCACAGTCATAATGTTGATACTAGACTCTAAATTTGCTTAGCGTGAAAATCATCATCTTGCCTCTCCTCTTAAAGCTCAGCTTTTTGGTTTTTTGTTTTAGGGTTTGTTTTTTTTTTTTTTTTTTTTTTTTTGTCTTTTTTTGTTTTGTGTTTTCCACTGCTAATTAGCAGAGAAGAGTTAAGAAAATGTTACATGCAATCATGGGTACAAAATATGGATATAGATTATAGATATAGATATAGATATAGATATAGATATAGATACAGATATAGATATAAAGCACGATAAGGAAATTCAAAACAGTAATTATGAATATATCCAAAGGACCTCAGGAACAATATGAATAGATTCCTCAGTGAAGATTGTAAAAATAGTTGACTGAAATAATAGAAAAAAATTCCTGATGGGAAAGTCAAATTTAACAAAAAAAATAGAATCACTAGAGAAAATGTAAACTGAAACAAAACCCCAAATGAAAAACTCAGAAGGAAGGTAAGCCTCAACAGTAGATTAGAAGGTATGAAAATAGACTTCTGGTTTTGAGATTAGTTATAAGAAATGATGAGATACTGACCACAAGCAGCTTTAGGAGAAAAAGGTTTATTTGACTTACATACACAGAGTCCATTGACCAAACTAAAGGCATTAACTCAAGGTAGAAACCTAGAGGTAGAAACTAAAGCAGAACCCATAGAGGAACACTGTTTACTGGCTTTCTTCTCTTTGGTTGCTCAGCCTGATCTGTAATATAACACAGAACCCGTTGCCCAAGGGTGGCATTGTACAAGTTAGCTTGTCCCTCCCAGATCAATTATTCACCAAGAAAATGTCCTCCACACTTGCCTACAGATAATATGACAGAGGGATTTCTTCAACTGAAGTTACCTTTTGTAAGACGACACCACTTGTATCAAGGTGACACAAAAACTCCAGCTCACTACACATGTGTCCTTGGTCAAATTCTTTATTCTGAGACACTAGAATTTGAAAACATCAGCAAGTGTTTACTGGGCTCAGATTCCTTCTTAAATGGGCAGGAAACATGAAATGTCTGAAGAATACAGGTAGCAGTTAATATTAAAATGAACTGATTTTGAACTTTAGTGTATATAAAATATGTATGCATGTGTTTACATAGATGATTTTCTATATACATGAATGTATCATACTTATAAACATTGCATTAGAAAGAAAATACATAAGTCTGGTGACATGGTAAATGCTGTCAAGTATGAGTACCTCAGCTAAATTCTGGAGACTCACATAGCCGATAGAACTGTCTCCCATAAGTCATCCTCTTACAGCCACATGTGTACCATGGCATATATACATACAATAAGCAAGCAAACAAATAAACCAGTGACATATTTTTAAAAATCATATGGGTAATACTTTTCTGACTCATGTCTAACCCCTCCACAAGAAGCTGGCTAACTTACTGGCTGTGAACAATGAGGTGAACTTAGACATTTGGTACAATCTCTTCCCCTCAAGCTACATTTGCATCATACGAGACAATGAGTTACTCCAACACTCAGGAATCAATTTTGTGAGAACACTGAAGAGCTGCCACATGGCAAAGACCCACCAGGATAATCCTGGGGCCCAGAAAGAATATGACTATGTGTCTTTTATGTCATTCTCTTCCCACAGTCTGCCTGCCTTTATTATCCCAAAGCCCACTCTCATTCCAAGATTGTCTGTGTGAACTACAGTAAAACCCACTGCCATACCATGGAAAGTACTGCCCACTACTCCAAGCCCTCTGGAATTTCAATGTCCAAAAGAGAAATATTGAAAACAAAGGTCAGAGAACACCCACCCAAAGTCTAATGAAATATTTGTTGGCAAGTTCAATATAACAAGAATATAAAGCATAATATCAAAGGAATATTTTAATAAGATGATTATTTTTTTAAACACTACAGAACGCTAACAAATGAAGGGGTCCTACATGAAAGAAGTTTATTAATAAAGGGCTTGGTAGTAGTTACTCTTAGCCGCATTGTCAAAGCCTGTGTGCTCAAAAATAATGCTGGCTATGAGAGGTTAGAAGAGGATGACAGAGATGTCAAAGACAGCCAACGAACTGCTTGCTAGGGCCAAATGTTATACAACCTTGAACATTTCCACCTCTTTCCTAAACCTAAACATTGTTCTTTATAGACCACAGTTATCTTATAAACTACAGGTTTTGGACAATGGTAGAATCAAAAGAGGAGGTGTTCTTAGCAACTTTGAATGCCACAAAAGTTATAGTATACTTCACTAATTATAGAGCAATATAACTGTGGCTGTCCATTAAGAAGACTATACTCAGGCTTGGATGTCTTTTTCTTTCCCAGAGTCTCTTTCAATTAACTTTTATTCTTAACATCAAAGTTAAAAGCATCTCTCAATAAATCCCTAAGTATATTTGATAGAGGTTCACTTCTTTTCTTCCTGGAAGTAAGAAATCCTGATTTTACCTGAATGGGAATTTCTAAGGTGAAAAGAAACTTTCAAGATGACTGTCAGCAATATGTGGAACTCTGCCTCTGTCCTATTACCAAAAACAATATCAAATAAAGTAATGATAATCAATTGTTCTCCTCCAGTGTCATAGGCTTACAATGTAGAGATTTTTACAGTAGGAAATAGGGAGTAGGTGTGGAAGTAGATAAGCTATACAGTATGGTTAGAAGTCTACAGCCTCTCCTTAGAACAGATTAGCATAATTCAACTGAGATGCTAACATCTGAATTTTTTAGTTAAGATTGCTTAGTCAGAGCTTCTCAATTTTATAGCTAAAAAGATGTTTCTAAAAAGAGAAACAGTGATATATACAAGGACTTCCACATTATTTCTTCAGAACCTTCTAAACGAAAATCAATCCTGAAAAGCTTCTGGTCTAGTCTATTTGGAAATGTCAGATTCTGAGGAATTCAAGTAGTTTTTGTACAAAACAAGTTTGGTGCCTCTTTAAAGTCAGGTGTGAGTCCACTCCAAACCAAAAAAATCAATGAGAAGGTCGTGCAGTCTAGGACAAAAGTATCCTACTGACAACAGTTTTACTGTACAGTCATGAAGGAAATAAGAGTCCTTCCTAAAACTATAAAACCATGAACATCATTGTTAACAGGGTTATCTTTTAAATATCTATGCTTAAGGTGGAATGTGTGTGTGTGTGTGTGTGTGTGTGTGTGTGTGTGTGTGTGTGTGTGTCTGTCTGTCTGTCTGTCTGTCTAGATAGCTTAACAAGAAGACAAAATGACTACACTGAAAAAATTTGTTCTAAAATATTTTACTATGTTTTCATTCAGGACATAGGGTGGGAGGAGTGTAGAACTAATAGAACATCTTTTTGAATGATTCTCAGTTTTCATAAAAAGATGTCCTGCAAGGCTTCCAAAGGGAGTTTCCTTACTTCATCCTTAGATCCTGATTCAGTAAATCTTAAACATAAATTCTTAAACCTACTTTTGAATATTCATTTACACCATTGATTTTAATAAGATTTGCAGACAGGGCATGAATGGACTGTCTGCTCAAAACTCTCTAGAACCTGGCTTGAGACAAAACTTATGTATTGCTCCCAGAATGTAATTCCATGGAAAGAAAGTGACAGGCATCCTCAAGAAACGTGTAAAGAATTCACAAATGTCTTCCTGGAAGCTCTGTACACATGAATTCCTTTCTTACTGTTCCAACCTCACTTGTCCAGCTTACCTGGTCCTCAACACAGCTGTCCATTCCTTTAAAAATTTTGTCTTTGCTTTGACTTTACATTCTCTTCCTTGAGAACAATCCATTCACTATTTTCAAGACAATTTATTGGTCTGTGGCATTGGGGAATAATTTATAGTTAAATGAAGTAGTAAATTAACAAGATCTGGTGGATGGAAGAGGGTATATGAAGACTATATCAACTCATTAAAAAAAGAAAAACTTTGTTTCAAGTGGCAATAAAGAGATGTGAATTTCTTAATTAAAAATCCTCTTTATATCTGAAATGTAGATAAATAAATTATTCAATAATAATGATGATGGTGGTGGTGGTGGTGGTGGTGGTGGTGGTGGTGATGATGATGATGATGATGATGATGGAACTGGCTATTGAAGTCGAGCATTTGAGACTTTTTGTCATCAATTTATTACGACTCATATTATGGGGATTTCTTATAATTGTCAAGGACAAGGGAATGTGCAAGGGGCCCATAGAACGTTAAAACAATATCTTCATAAAATAAAAAAGGGGAGGTATATCCAAGTACACCACAAATTTATTTAAATCATGTTCTTTTATTTAAATTTTTTTTTTTTAATTTGGATGCCAAGAAACTTTCTGCTGAGTGTCAACGGCACTACAACTAGGAATACTGGTGCATAGGTGAAAGGGAAGGATCCACTTACTGGCATATAGCATGACCTGATCAGGTATTTAATATGGGGAAGAGGGCATGTTTGTGTTTTTTCTGCAGGATGCTGAAGGAGCATGGTGACTGCCAGAGCAACAGGTGAGACATGCTGATGCTAGGACAAAGAATGATGCTGACATGTGAGCTTGCTGAGTGCCCTGACAATGGTGACTGGGAAGCTATATTGGATATATGATCCTGACTCACCTTTGCTTACCTATACCCCAGATGGGACAAGCTGTCTTGTCTCAAGTTTTTAGACCTTGTGGGACAGAGAATCATAAAGAAAAGTTATAATGGCTCTTGTTTTTTAATTAAATGTGACCAGTTATTCAGACTCAATCATGGACTGGTCTAGAAATCAATCTAATATTGGAAATTACAGTCTTCATTTGGAAGTCTGGTTCTGGACATATTTAGAGACATATCTGGAAGTTAGCTGCAATTCTCTATGATGTTGTGTTAGCAAGAGATAAAGTTGGAACCGGATCTGAATTTCAAACAAGTGTTAGTACATGTGTTAAGGCTCTTTTAATTGTCAAATTAAAATTAGTTTTGTTTCCTGTACAGAATTCAATGTACTGATTGTACACTTTCTACCTGTGTTAGTGTGTTGAAACCTGGCATGTCAATTACCTGTTGATTTATTGCTCTTAGTGTCACAGAACCTTGGTATTCTGAAAAAAACTTGCAAATGCTGCAACAAGTGAGTCAGGATTTAAGCAGAAGGAAGAGGGCAGTGGGCTTGATTATTGCTGGTATAACAGGTTTAATTACATTAATTGCTTCTGCAATTGCTTTGACACAAGAAGATAAGAAAGCTACTTTTGTTAATCATTTAGCCAAAAAATATTACTAATGTGTTGAATATACAAGAGGATTTAGATAGGCATTTGGAACATCAGATTGATGTTCTTTATCCTATTCAAATTACTTGAAGTAGGTTCAGAGTTTAAGAATAAGGAGCCATCTAGAATGTCATGCCAAATACCAATGAAGTTGTGTTACTTCTAAAATTTACAATGATAGTCATAATTAGGGAAAAGTTTAAAGACACTTGCAGTGTATTTGGTATAATTTTAACACCTCTCTGGATGTTTTAACTTTGCACAGTGAGCTTATGATCTTAAAGAATGCTGCTCTGTTAAGCGCTAATGCTTCAGATACTGCTGGTAAAATTACCCATGGCCTGAGGTCAGTGCATTTTGGTCAAGTTTCAAGAATGGCATATATAGCTTGACCATGCTAGCCCTTTTTGTCCTGGGAATACTTTTATTCCTGCCCTGTGTTAAAGCTTGTCATTAACAACATCAACATGTTGGCAGCCAAAGTACATGGCTTGAAACTTAAAATGAACCCCCAGCCCCAGATAGAGTTATTACACTAACAGGCTGGCAAGCCAAGGACAGGTAAGATTGTGCACAGAGCCTTACCAATCTAAGACATAAGTGCATTGGTTTTGATAATATTCCATGACTGGTAAGGAAGGCATTCTTGTTAGAACAATCTAAGAAAGGCTCAGTCATGTTTATGAAATAAAAAATGGGGAGAGGCAGAGAGCTTTAGGGGCTGCTTGACAAGAATCTGACATGGGCCAAGGACAACGAAATGGGCTGCTTGGCAAGAATATGACATTGGCCAAGGATAAGGAAGTGGGCTTCAGGTAGGAATCTGATAGTAGGCTAGAACAAAGAAGTAATTTTAGGCAGGAATCTAGATTTTAGGCTAGAACAAGGAAGTAGGCTTTGGACGTGAAAATGACTTTGGGCTAGGACAGGGAAGTAGGCTCAGATATTTTGGTCATCTTGATAAGCTCTTAGAAACAGTGATCATGGAAGTGTTCATGAAACTTTGTTTATTGCCTTGGTTGTTCTTTGACTATTTGTGTTTATTGTCTTGCTTGTTCCTTAATTATTTACATCTATTGTATTGCTAGTTCCTCAACCTAGAACTGACCTTAGTACTTGCATGTAATTAAAATGGTATAAAAGCAAAAAGGAGAAGGAGGATGAGATAGGGGGTTTCTAGGGAAGGGAAATGGGGAAATAAGATGACATCTGAAATGTAAATAAAAAAAATAGCCAATAAAAAAAGAAAAATTAATGCTTATAAAATAGCCATTTTTAATATTCATATGATCCATTCAAGTTGCTCTGGTACTAGACAAAATAAAAGAAAAAAAAGAAAGAGAGAGAGAGAGAGAAAGAAAGAGAGAAAGAAAGAGAGAAAGAAAGAGAAAAAAAACCCACATGTTTTTCCTTCTCCACAGTAGCCACGCCATTTCAAGGTAGGTGTGTACTGTTTAGTCTGTGTGTGAAAATTTTCTTTTTTAAAAACATTTATTTATTTTATTTGAGTACACTGTGAGTGTATTCTGATACACCAGAAGAGGATATCAGATTCCATTACAGATGGTTGTGAGTTATCATGTGGTTGTTGGGAATTGAACTGTGGACCTCTGAAAGAGCAGTTAGTGCTCTTAACCACTCCAGCCTCCCCACCCCACCCCACTCCCGTTAGTCATTTCTTCAGCTGCAGTAGTATTGTTGGTGGATTTAAGATTCGCAGCTTATTCTGATGAATTTACAAAGGAGCCAAGAACTCTGAAAATAGAATACACTATACTAAAAGCAATTATGATGTAAGAGAGACATGTCTCAGGCTATAGGCATTTCTAAATAGTTTATCTTTAAAAGGCCAGTAAGACAAAAATGATTTAATAATAAACAAAACTAAAATAAAAATGCCCAACAATGCAATATAGAAACAAAAAGTACAATTCAATTTATTTTGTGTTGAGTATCTATTATGGAACATGAGACCTACCCTTAAATGTGGTTAATAAGCCTAGTGAGAAAATGAACTTTTCCTTTGCAAACAGATGTCAAAGGGAGATAGCTTCTTGGTTAGTGATGGGAGCCTTTGTTCTTTTCCTTGTCTCAGTGCACCATTTGGCTTGAACCTAGATGGTTTTCAATTTTGTGTTTTTATGAATTTGGGTTTTTATGGGTATGTGCTTCTTCTTTGTTGTTTTTATTATGGTTTGTTTGATTGTTTATTTTTTAAAGAGGGGAAAGTATTGTAGAGCTAGATAGGTGGGGATCATGTGGGAACAATTGGGGGAGGAAAATAGTATATGAAAAATTTTTCAATAAAAAGAATAAATATCAAACAAGAAATCAGAAGGCTGTTTTAATGTTGCATACAAGAACAGTTTCTGTAATAATCACCTCATGTTGACAAGAATAATATCTAAACCTTGAAAACCAGGCACGAGATGATTAAGGATCATTCCAATGACACATAAATCATTCTTCCAATGTAGCCATATAAGGGCCACCTCATTCTTTAGAAATATACACTTGGTTAAACTTCATGTTAACTACCCTTTAGGATAAGTACTATGAAATTTGATGCTTACTTATTGAAGATTTATAAGCCATGAATAATTTCTGCTTCCAAGGAGAAGCAACTCAAAGTTTATTATTTTATCACCTCACTGAGATCTATTACAGTTATTCCATGGTACATCTTGTGTTCGTATCATTCTCTTTCAGAGAATATGTATGCTTACTATGTTTCTTTGAGCTGATTTTTACATCTCTAGTTCCCTCATTAAAAAAAATGAGGGCTAAACAAATCCTTGGTGCATTCAAATTGCATCTTTATAGAAGATGTTTGGTATTGGCTGACTGAAGAGCTCCTGTGACCATGGCCAATAGCAACAAACTTTTAACAACTTGATAAACTTTTGGAATCTTAACACAGTATTTTCATTTACTGAAAAATTTTCATTGAGATTTTACTTGCCATTTGACCCAGTCATCTCTCTGTCCTATAATGAATGCCAATTCTGAGATATCATGGAAGTCTGAGCTCAAAAATTGTTTCCAAAAATTTTCAACCTAGGTTCCATTTAGCCCATGTAAGTTTCCTAAGACCCTCATCGCTGACAACAGCCACTGGGATCTTCCTGGGTATCAGTTTCTCTTATGGAGTCCTAACCCACTCTGACCTGGCTGAAACTCAGGCATGTAACCCAGATACAAAGAACTGAGCCTTCAATATAAGTAAAAACAAAACAAAACAAAACAAAACAAAACAAAACAAAACAAAACAAAACAGAAAGAAGAGTCAGGTCACCTTTTCATCTTATCTTATTTGGCCCAGTGTTCTATTCCTATTGATAAATTGCTTCAAGAAATTAAATTTGTGTCATATTTTTAAATTTAAACAAGTGTTTATGTCACTGAACAAAACTAAATAGGTAAAGCAAAGGGTATCCTCAAGAACACGAAAGGCAGTGTGGGAGGAGAAAAGATAAGGAGGGCATGTGAGGGCACAGGGAATCGCGATTTATTTTTCAGCATCAGCCTCTACTTTCAGCTTCACCTCCCACACACTGCCTGTTCTGATACTATAAGCAAACTCACAGAGAGGCTGCAAGTGCCAGGAAAAGTCTAAAAATTCTTTCTAAATTACTAGTAACCATACTAAGAAAATGCCTGAATCAAGAAACAACCTGACAGAATTTTCCAAAAAAAGAAAAGCAAATATATTTTCTAGAGCAAGCTACAGAGTTTGGGATAGATAAGTACACATAACATAACTCCAAAGAGGTAAACCCTAAAAGTTCTCTTTTTAAATTGATAAGATAAGTTCTATCTGTAGATAGCTATGCTTGTCACTGACAGATGACATCCTAAAAGGACCATACAAGTGAGTGTTCAGTAAGGAATGTGAGTAGTTTCCCTATGCTTATTCTGTGATTTTCAGACAGGACGGTTTTCTGCACAAATGGGAGCATCCATTATCATGTACAAGTACAGCACAGCCCCTAAGTAGGTCAAACAACCACACTGGAGACAAAAGAAAGAAACAGTCTTCTCGTTCTGCATCTTCACTGTGTCATGTGATGATCAAAATATGCCTGCAACTGTCATGGGACACAAGGTATTAACAGAAAGAGAAATGTTGTACTGAGTCACTGATATTTAGAAGAAAGGATATTATAATAGCAAGGTGTAGACCACCGTTGCTGACAGGATAATAATCTAATAAAGGTTGGACAATGTTGACTCTGAGTTTTTGTGACTATGGTATTCAAGACCAAGGTAGTTCACAAAGGAAGAACCTTGGTGAGTTTCATGGACTAAAAAGACAAAAGGAAAATAATCCTAGTTCCTGTTTCTGTGCTGTGCCTCTGGAAAGTGAGGATTTAAATGTTCACATTAAGCTTCATGGGATAAACACAAAATAATCTATAGATTAAAAGCTTATGAGTTCTGGACATCAGCCAGATTAGTCTTAACCAAAGAATCAAGGTCAACAGCCCTGGAAAAAAAAATAGAATTTAAGTATTTGCAGCCTTTAAAACCCATCAATAGATGAGAAAACATCTGTTTCCTGTTCTAGAGCATAAAGCCACGTTACTAAATAGTGGTGAGCAACCTTAAAAATAAACTGTTTTTTCATAGCCAAATCAAACAAATACATTAAACTGTCCTTTTTCGTCGATGTCTCAGCTGTAGAAGCCACCACAGGATGCGTGATGTTTCTCATTTTTCATCCAGAAAAAGCAGAATGCTTCACTCTCCAGGATACTGTGCCACATTCCCAAAAGGCCAGCATCAATTCCAAAGTGTGAACATCCACTTCTTTATAGACATCTAGCACAGAAGAAATAAAAGGCACTGGACTGAAAAGAAAAGAAAACAAAACAAACAGCCAAAAAAAACCAAAATAACTGTCTTAGTCAGACCTAACCAAATACAGAAAACATGAGCTCCACATTCCAGTGTATCTGAGTTCAAATCCTATGCTTAGACGTCAACAAGTGAGGGACCTTAATCATCATCTTTGAAACTGTGTTTTCTCATATTAAGATTAATGACAAGAGAGTCTATTTGTGAGCTTCCATTTTCCAAGAACAAAGCTTTATGTACATTAAATCTTTCCATATTCCCAATAACTCTAACATATAGTATTTTTACAGGTCTTATCAGGGAAAGTGAGACTCTCATCCAGTAAAACCCAAGTCCAAGACACTAATTTAGATTTTTATAACTCTAGTCTAATCTCTTCCCACCCACCCTCCGTGTGTGTGTGTGTGTGTGTGTGTGTGTGTGTGTGTGTGTGTGTGTGTGTGTGTGTGTGTGTGTGTTTGTAGACAGAACCCATACCTGAAACTTGCTGTGTAGATCACACTGGCCTTGTATTGACAAAAGGACCTGTCTCTGTCCCCTGAGTGCTGGAAATAAAGGTTGTATATCACATGTTGCACTAAATTCATTTTTTCTTTTATTTTTGAGAATATAACATATTGAAGTAATTTTTCCTTTCTTTTTCTCCCCAAATCCTTCCTAGAGTCCCCTCAATATTATCTTTTAAATTATATATGAATATATATATATATATATATATATATATATATATATATATATCGCCTGCTTTGTATCTTTGAAGATAATATATTAGGTGAGGAGACTGGACCTGAAGCAGATGATTGGGTTTTCCTATGCTCATCCCAAACAGTCAAGGACTACTTCTCTTAGCTCTTACATAACATAGCTTACACATTGCTGAATCAGTGGTGGATGGCTGAAAACTTTAAACCTGAGTAAAATAAGTCCTTTCATTGTTATTTTTCCCAAGGTCAATATTGTAAAATCTCTTACGATGTTCCTTCAACGATTAGCCAGCATGGAAGTAGAGGTCTATGAGGCCAGTAGTGGGGAGGCTACATGATCTTGAGCTGAAGACACCAGTCTGGGTGTGACAGTTATTCTTGGCTGTCATTTTGACTACATCTGAAATTAATTAAATTCCAAGACCTTTGAGGGATTTTTCTTGATTGGATCATTTGAGGTGGGAAGAGCCATCCTAAATCTAGGTCATTAGAATTAGGAAGACTCTTAAATCTGGGCAACTTTTGATGGTAGTCTATATAAAGGACATGAAAGAAGGAAGTTCTTTTTCTTTGCCTGATTGTACTCAATCTTCACTGTCAATTTCATTCCTTCACTGGCATTAGAAGCCTACTTCTTCAGAATTCTGGTGTATACTGAAGACCACCTAAGACATCCAGCCCTGGACCAAACAGCTATTGAATTCTTGGGCTTTCTCCTGGGAGACAGCCGTTGCTAGAATAACGAGACACTGCTTGTAAGATATACTAATAAATACTAGATGGTAATAGATGGATAGGTAGAAGGTATATAATAGATAAAGAGAATGACAGGTAGATAAGTAGATATATAGATGATAGATGATTGATAGGATAAGATAAATGGAGGTGGGAAGGAGAGAGTGAGAGAGGAGAGATTCATGCTATCAGTTCTGTTTCTCTAGAGAAACAGAGAATATGCTGGAATATATGCTGAGATGAGACCCTGTATCTTAGTTTCCCTTATATTGCTGTAATAAACACCGTAACCAAAAGCAACTCCGGGGTAAAGAGCTCATTTTCTCTTAACATTTCCATGAGTCTATCGTCAAGTAAAGTAAAAGTAGGAACTCAAGGCAGGAACCTAGAGGTCGGAACTGAAGTGGAGACCTGCTTACTGGGATGTTCTTTATGGCCTGCTATTAATAAAACCCAGGACACCTGCTCAGAAGTGACACTTCCAACAGCAGATTGGGCCCTCCCACATCAATAACTAACCAAGAAAATGCCCCACAAACTTGAACATTGGCCAATCTGATACAGGCATTTTTCTCAGTTGAAGTTTCCTCTTCCCAGATAATTCTGGGTTGTGTCAAGTTGTTAAAAAGTTTTCCAGCATATCCTGTCACAGACAAACATAAATACATTAATTAATCACCTCCACAAATATCCGTAGTGCAGATCACCTGAAAACTAGGAAAGTCCCTGGTGGGTGGGTATTTATTCTTCTTTTCTCCTGTGTATCTAGCAGAATTTCTGGGTGCCATGAGTATAGGGTATTAATTTAATATATTCCAAATGTTCTGATTTATTTATAATCAAGAGGAAAAAATACAACTTTATATAGCAAATGACACCTCTGTCCCCTAAGACAGTTTAGCTTCCAAACCATATAGGTCTGCTTCCCACAGGTTAGGGAAGTTAGAAGTAAATGAAAATCAAGACAGCTACTCTGGCTCCAGTCAGGCCACTGTTGCTCAGTCAACAAGGATCTGATCATAGGCTTAGCCATCACCTACTTCATCCTGAAATGTCACCAAACCTGAAGGTGAAGCCAAGAAGAATAAGTACCAGGGTCAGGGGAGACCAATCCTGAAAGCAGCAAAGAGACCTGTAGTCAGAACTGGCAGGGGCCTAGGCAGCTGAACCTCCAGAAGTTGTGACATGGATAAAAACTAACAGCTGGCTCCAGTGAAGGCAAACGTTCAGACTAGCTGTGCAGGAGAACAGAGGTTAGGCAATGACTACAAAAATCCAGTGACACTGAGTCAGCTTCTGGACTAAGGGACAAAAATCAAGATGTCAATTTCTGATGCCACTGCATTCTGGCTGATAAGAAAACTATTTGTCCTCTCTGTGATCAAAAATGAGCCACATGAGACCTACTTCACAAAATGTCTGTATCTCAGAATAGTTATGAAGTGGTCAATACATCACCTTGCACTTAATAGACATGTATATCTTTTCCTTTTTACATTGTCTCAGGAATTGTAAATTCCCTATATTCAAGCTAAATATAAATTGCAGGTATAGACTTCTTTTTTGGGATTTGTTTTTTTACCTCGTTTACTTTTGGTTTGAATTTGTAAAGATTGATTCTTAGGAGGGCAAAGGAATCTAATTTCAGTGTTTCTTCTTCTGTAATCATTCTTTCTTATAATCTTTTTGTACATGATTCTAAATCTACTTGTTTAAGAGAATTATTACATAGCTGAAAAATAACAACTGATGAGGAGGAGTCTATCCACATCCCCTGCAGCCTTCCACTGTGTTTTTACCCTTGCCTTGTCTCTATAACATGCGTCCTAACTGGCCATGTGTAAAGCTTAGTCTGTGACTCCTACACTTAAGATTAAGAGCAAGCTGAAGACAGAGAATCAAGACAAGGGAGGTACATAAGTACACACAGCCCTATCCAAATTTAACACAGAGATCTATAGCAACCAACTACCTTACTGTTCCGGTGGATATACCTTTGGCTGTGGAATTAAATCTTAGGTCTTTAAATGATGCCAGGTAGATTTGGCAAGGTAATGTACCAGCAACCTTCTGGTAGTAGCCACACAGTCAGCAAGTCACATTCTGAAAGCCCCATTACATCTTCAAATATTAACAATTACTCAAGTAAACCAAGGCCTTTGAGCCACTATCCAGTCACTTGCCAAGATGAGGTAACAGTGCTTGAATCAGTTCTGATTTTCAAGTTTCCTTTTGGCTAACATGACTTAAATAATCCTAACTTTGAATTACCATTTTTCTTGATCTTTCTCCCTCCTACCCTCCTCCTCCTCCTCCTCCTCCTCCTCCTCTTCTTTCTTCTTCTTCTCCTTCTTCTTCTTCTTCTTCTTCTTCTTCTTCTTCTTCTTCTTCTTCTTCTTCTTCTTCT
>JANHMN010000004.1:70460010-70484879 GCA_030674055.1 Rhabdomys pumilio
CTTCTTCTTCTTCTTCTTCTTCTTCTTCTTCTTCTTCTTCTTCTTCTCTCTCTCTGTCTCTCTCTGTCTCTCTGTCTCTCTCTGTCTCTCCCTCTCTCTCTCTCTCTCTGTGTGTGTGTGTGTTTTCAGCAAGCACTAACAGCTTCTCCTTCAAATTCTCTTTAACTTTATTGATAGAGCTACAAGAAGTAAAAGAAAGGGCTACAGAGATGGCTCAGTTGTTAAAGGCTAGGCATATAACCAAAATTACAAGAAGTTAAAGAAGATTATGTCTAGATAAAATCCTTTCTTCCCACCTCCTGATCATCCTTGGAGCCTTATTCAGCTCACTGTAATGTGGCAAACAGGGCCCCCATCTTAATATGCATGAAACACATTTTATTGAATACAAAAAAACCCAACTGAACCATGCAAGCAATATGAATACCAGAAGAAAAATAATATTTCTTGAGGTAAGTCACTAAGGAACCTCTCTGGATATTGCTAGGAATTAGGGGTAGTAGTCAAAATATTTAGCAAGAAGGTAAGTGGCCTCATCCTGAATATATAAGAAGCTAATGATAAAAAGGTGTTAGGCCCCATTTTGGCCCAGGTTTGGGCCTTGTGGACAAACCCAAGCCTGGCTCAAGTTTCTGCAGCCTTGTGGGAGATCCTAAGCCCGGCTTGAGTTTGAGACCTGTCTTAGTCACTTCTATACTTGAGTGACTCAACAGAACCTGTTTGGCCCTGCCTCTGCTCAGCTGTTGCTGATGTAGAGTTTTATAATTAGCCCTGTCAGTTATTCCATACGCTCCATTACCTTTCCTCTCCCCTTATGCTATCTCACCCCACCAAAACTTCTCCTTCCTATGCTCCAAGTTTATATAAACAAGAGGTTGTTACATTAAAGTTGAGTTCCTGCTTCAACAAGACTCCCAGCCGGTGTGTTTCTTTGGGCTGCCAACATTTACCATCCTGCTCAGCCCCGGAATCTCACTCCTCTTACCTGGACTTGCCAGGAAGGAGCAGACAAAAAGTTAGTTTAGAAACTTAGAAAATATTTACAGAATCACTGTAACAAAGCCCTATAGTTACTCAACTGACAAAGTTTTTTAAGATTTGTTTTGCTTATGAGTATATGTGTGTCTCTGTGAGAACTGATGCTGCATGTGTGTGGCGGTCTGCAAAGGTCATAGAAAGGCATCAAATCCCCTGGAGTTTTAATTACAGACAGTTGTGACCCATTGATTTGGTTCCAAGACAGATGTTGCAACAAAATCTGGGTCTTGTTTAAGCACTAGTAGAACAATGTTCTAGTAGGTACAGCAGAGACATTTTCTTATCCACCTAAGCTGGAGAACCAAGGCTGTCAATACATGGTCCCTCTAGACAATTACCATTATGGAAATTAAGTCCATTGCTGATATATTATTGTATAGAAACTGTTAATGAGACATGGTTTCATACTGAAAGACAGGGTGCAACACACACAATGGTAAAATGCAGGAGAAAAGGCTTTAACAAGTATCCGTATAATAAGTGCCCAAATGTTAAATGTTTTATAGGCACTAAGGTATAAGCAATCTAATACATAACTGCTGTTAACCTGAGAACACTAAAAACCTGCCCCACAAAGCTACAGGAAATGTGTTTCTTCTATTTCATTTTTCATACATTATATTTTGATCATACTTTCCCTTCTACAATTCTTCCCAGATCCTACCCATATAACTTTATGTTCTCTCTCTCTCTCTCTCTCTCTCTCTCTCTCTCTCTCTCTCTTTCTCTCCTCTCTCTTTCTGTGTGTGTCCCTCACTTCTCTATCTTAAAACAAACATGCTTATAAAAACCCCAAACATCAAAATAAATGAGAAAATGACCAATAAAACAATCAAGACAAAAATGCCAAAACAAAACAACACATAACCAAAAGTCTACAAAAGTACCATTATGTTATGGCTAAATGACTCATAGACATGGGACCTGTCCAGAGGTGTGGATAAGATTTAAGATTCCCAGTAAGACTTCATTGGAGAATCCTAATTTATTCTTTCTCAGTGAGTATCAGTTGCAGATAGGTTATGGATGGAAGTCCATGACCACTTCCTTCTCTCAGTGATGTAACCCCATCCATTCTGAACCAGTTAAAGCCTGTTCTTGTGCCAGTCTCTCTGAGTTCATTTGTTCATCAGACTTGTTATGTCCCAATAATCATTTGCAATGGAGTCCTGTGTCACCCTTGGCTCTTACAATTTTTTTCACATATTCTTCTGCAAATATCTTTGAGCCTTAAAGAGAAAGCTTTGAAAAAGATATACCATCTGTGGCTGAGTATTCTAATGTGTCTCACTCTCAGCAAATTATCCAGTTCTGAGTTTTTGTGTTATTATTTTTTTTAGGAAGGCTGACTGAAGCATTGGACTATAGATATACTAGTATCCCACTAGGAGACATTTTATTGCTATGTTCCTTTATCAGAATAGTAGTAGTGGGAGTAGCATTTCTCCTAGGCCCATGAGTGGTCTATCTAGTCTTAGGTTCTTAGATACTTTAGCAATGTCAGCCATGAGTTCCATCTCATGGAATATGATTTAAGTCCAATAAAAAACTAGTTGGCTATTTTTATAAATTTGTACCGTAATTGCTTTAGTATATCTTTCAGGAAAATCACTGATGCGCATTGCAGAATTTGTAACTAGGAGATATGTATGATTATTTTCTTCTTCCAGGAGTGTGCAGAGTGCCTTCCAGTATTCTTTATAGTGATAAAAAATTCTAAAATGGACTATAGTCATGGACAAATAGTTCTGTGTCTGTCCTCAAAATAAGCAACTGGAGCAGGTGGCGTGAATTAGTAGATAAAAATGTTTGTCATCTGAGGTGAGCCTCAAGTCCAACATGATAGAAGGAGAAAATTGGCTCTCATAAATTGTCCTCTGAACTCCACATGTATGCCATGGCATGAGTACACACACACACACATCTACACATATCCACCCCCCAACATTCACACACCTACTCACACATGCACATAGAAGCATGCATATTAAATAAATAAATAAATAAATAAATAGGTAAATGTAATAAAATTAAAAGCTATGTAATTGTATACACCAAATGATAGCTTGTGATTTACTTGTATTCTATACAATAAACTATTTTTAAAGATATGGAATAAGTTCCCTCAGCATCAACTTCTTAAGAAGCACTTAGGACTGAGGACATGGCTCAGGGGTAGAGAAAGTGCTTAGTATGCAGGGGTTCAGTTCTTCTCACCACAAAATGGGAGTGAGGGAGGAAGAAATAATAAGCAAAAAGAACATAGAAGCTTCAAGGTTATCTCTTTCTCTTCCTTCTTTCTATTAATAGGGGGAAAATGAAAGAAAGTGCTCAACAGTGGCAGAACCTCTGGGCTTGAATTTCATCCCAGTTTGCATTTAGGATTCAATGCAAAGAATTACTCTGCCTCAGCACCTGAATAATTCACAACTGCTAAAATATCCACCCAGGTCATGGACAAACCTGCTTTGCACTGCACACTGATGGACTGCGTGATTCCACCTAAGCTCTTTGGGAACAGCAGCCTAGTCTACCCTCAGCTACAGACATCTATGAAAACCCTGTTTTCCCTGCAGAGCTACTTTCTGAGTAGCTGGTATCACTAGGACTCATACTATAATTTTTTAAATTTCAGGTCCAAGGTCAAGCCTGGCTCAAACCTCAGTCTACCACTATCTGTGTGTCTTGGGACAAAAGATCCAACATTTTTACTGGCTCACTTTCACACTTGTAAAGTATGAATATTAGTTACTACTTCCCAAGGCTACAAACCCTATGTTTTTCCTTATGCTCAGCCTTCTACCAGAATGTCATCCCAACTTCACCTTGCTCATTCTCCAGGTTTCAGACAATGACTATGTTTTCTTTAAAACGTGTATCACATGTCATCCCTGCCAAAAGTTGTCTTGTCCTTTTCCATGTCGCATAAGAGCATATATTCTAGTTACTGCTCTAGTAATGATAGCAGGGTAAAAATCTGGCAGAAAGCGATGCATGAGATTTATCTTAAAATTACATTTTATAATGTGAGGCAAGAGCTTAAGTCTAGGAAGTACTGTATGCCTAAAATTAGATAAACAGTACGACAGATGGTATGGATGATTCCAGATGGTCGTAAGAATAGAGGTGGTCTACAAACAGGTAGTGGTAATGGTAATCTCTTCAGATGGCCAACTCAGAGTTCTCAAAAGGGCACAATAAAAACAATAAGTGGTAATGATCAACTCTAGTTTGGTAACCTCAAATTGACCATGGAAGATATTTGTAGCTTTTGGGTAATGAACTTTCAACTTTAGGTGTACTTAAAAATCCAGATTAACATTCTCATATTTTATACATATATGTGGCAGGCTTTTCCCTGACCAATTACATTAATATATTAGTGCAGTACAAGGCCTGTGATTCGATAAGGAAAAGAGAGGCAGAGCTAAGAGTTGCAGAGACAGAGCTTCTCAAAAGAGAGGAGAAACCAAGATGGAGGCAGACCCAACAGGATGATTCAGAACCAGCATGGCTTTAAATAGCCACAGGTATGTTTTCATATAGAGATAATAACTGGAGTAACTTGTCTAATCTGTGTGGGCATCTTGTGAATTGAGAATTTATTGCTATATAAATCTGACTGGTTAATTATAAGCTTCAAGAGTTTTGATTTTACCGGGTTACTGAGTGTTGTTATATCTAATCGTGGGGGTAGAGAGTTGGTGGCAGTAGAGCAGGAAGCTTGTCAGTCCCTCTTGGCACAGCAGCAACTACGCCAAGGGAAATTAGCAAGACAGGTGGAGACATCTCTGGGGAGGGTGAGCCAGAGGGTCTACTGAGATGAGAACACCCCTCTGGGGCTATCTGGCCCCCTGGTGCTGGGCATAGCAGTGGGGGGGGTGTGTGAACAAGCCGTTCTTTCTGCAACACATCTACTTATAGCAAACTAAATTCTGGGTATAATTGGCTCAAAAAAAAAAAAAATTCTGATCACTTTCCTGGAAGTGGCCATCTTGGGAGAGGCAGGGGGAAGGTATAACAGAAAGAGAACTATAAACCCTCATATTTGCTAGGGCCCAGAGGTTTTGATTTTGCTTAGCCCTTTCTTTTTCTGGAAAGACATTCATGCTTCTTGCTTGTTTTAATTAAACTTCTAGGACCATTTCTCTTTCAAAAACACAATAGTAAAAACTAAGGCTGAGGTGAAAACCAGAAAAAACTAAAGATGTCCTCATAGTAATAACTTAAAAGTTTTGATGAGATGTCTGCAAGAAAAACAGCAAAGTTAGATGTAAGGAAATGTCAGTGAGAAATGTCAGTGATCTATTTCAAAAATTCCCTTTAAGAAGTGGTAGCTTTGGACGAAAGGAACAGCATTTGATGGAAAGCCCTTGCGGTCTCCAGCTCACACCTTCACTAGCCTCACCTCCACCCCATACCAGTAGCATTCTGGTTTTTTTCTGTCACAATATTACTATGTTGAATTTGTTTTATATGTCTATGTCTGTATTCTCTATTATAATGGAATGGAACACATTCAAAATATCTTCATGTGTCTCTGATGCCCAGAAAAAGCCCAATAGACCTTTCAGGGTTTTGTACTTCTGTTCAACACACATTTCTTGGAACTTCTACATTCTCGCCATCCTCGGGTCCTCCCTAATAAATAAAAGAGGTAAGTAATCACAATGAGGCTTCCCAATTTTCTGATTTGCAATCTGAAAATGATTGCTTTTGCAAGAATCACAAGTTTTGGAACCATCTCTACTCCCAACAGCACATAGAAATTTTTTGAGAACTTATAAAGTCCAATGTTCCCCACCCTGGGAGTGGGGTCGGGTGGGGTGTTTGATTTTTGGAAAGATGGATGCATGGATAAATGAAGATATTTCTTAAGTATTGAATTTTGCCTTCATGGAATGCCTCAAAGGTACAAATCTAAATTCTGCCTCCTCTCCCATTTTATTTCAAGTAACACCAAAAAAAGTTCATATTTAATACTTACTTAACGTACCGAGGCAGGACATCCTATATTCAAGAAAGCCTGGTGAGGATTTTTTAAAACAATATATATATATATATATATATATATATATATATATATATATATATATATATATATTGGATACTAGCATAAAAAGACACACTCTATTTAATGAAGTTACAATTTTGAGAGAAACCTGAGTCATCCTCTTTGTGGCATATGTTTAAATTTGCTTTGTTCTTCTAATTTACTGTTCTCAGGTGGCTACATTGCAGCTGGAGCTGCAAATTCAGCTTCTGTAGTAGCCCTTGAATTACAATCTAACTTTTCCTTTCCTTATCCTTCTTTATCAGAACTGAACAAAAGGTGCTATCTACATCTGGTGGAAAAATGCTTTTCAAACCTGCAAGCTCAAGGTGCCCCTCAACCATGTGGCACGACACCCATCTGGAGAAACACATCTCCCTTGAGGTTTGGGAATACAAAAGGTGAAGCTACCCCAGATAAAGTTCCAGGTGGTATAAAAGAACATAAAGGGTTTTTTTTGGTTGTTTTGTTTTTCAACTCCAGTGATTCAGTGACTTTATTACTCTTCTCTCGAGCCTTAAAAAATATTGTCAAGCTAAGTTGTAGCTCATGTTCAGCCTCAAAGCATTATGTTATCATCATTTTCTAGAGGACACTAAATACCAGGGTCTGACATTGCAAGAACTGACCTGACTTATAGGATTATTCTACAAGTTAAAGCATTTTAGAAGTATTGTATTGATACCTCTATATCTTTCTCTTAATGCAGCAATTTATACGTTTAGAATAAGAGTTAATTAACCTAGCCATGATCAGTTAACATGCTAATTATTTTCCCTGCCCTCAAGTAATCATACTCCAAACTATAGCATAAGTACTAGGCCACAAAACATTATGTGAGTAGTCCTTGAAAGGGCTGTATCAATATTTTGGTCTCTAAATTTAACAACATTGGACTCAAATTCAGCCTTCATTTCCATATCCAATTATACTATTTATGCCTATGGTACTTGTGGTGGTTTGAATACAGATGGCTCTCATAGACTCATGTATTTGAACGATTAGATCATGGGGAGTGACACTATTAGGAGATGTGGCCTTACTGGAGTGGGTATGGCCTTGTTGTGGAGAAGGGCTTTGAGGTCATATATTTTCAAGCTACACCCATAATGGTACACAGTCTTTCCTTGGTGCTTATGGATCAAGATTTAGATATCTCAGCTCTGTGTTCAGCACCACGTCTGCCTGTATGCTGCCATGCTTTCCCTCATGACAATAATGGACTAAACTTCTGAAAGTGTAAGGCAGTCCCAGTTGAATTTTTTTTTTCTTTATAAGAGTTGTCTCGGCCATCATGTTTCTTCGCGGCAATGAAACCTAAGATAGTACTGTGTCAAGGAAAAACATATAAAAAGATAACTAGAAGTCAACTGGCAATCTTTTATGTTCCCATTCTGTAGTGAGGATTTTGGTTTCTTAAAAAACCCAGTTAGGTAATATGAATGCATTTTTGTTTTAATGCCAGGTATGAGATAAAGGAGAGAGAGCGTAATCACTGCAGGTGATTATGTTTTGCCTCATGCTCTAGAGGTGTGGTTTTGCCAGCTGCAGATAGTTTCTGAAAGTATGTGACATTTGGAATTCTGGGAACTTTTGAGAAAGAATAAATGCCAGAGCCCTGAGACTAGTCAGATCTAGAGGCTGCTCTAAGGAGGCTGCTTCTCCTGCTGCTGGTTTCTGCTGCTGCTGTTTGTCAAATGGTAGTGAACAGAGAATAAAAAAAATGGATATTCTGCCAACAAAGATAGGACTTACCCCAAGGAACTCAACACCTTTAATCAGCAGGAAATAGTCTAAAAAGATCTGTGCCCCCTTTCTCTCTAAGCTTCTTTTTATCCTACCTAGTGTTGAGGGGGTTGGAAAGGTTTGGCATCGAGAAGGGTGGTAGATATAAGAACCTAATAATGTAGACCAGTGCCTACACCATTCAAATGAAGATTCTAAAACAGATAATCAAAATGAAATTGAGATTTGCCTTCCTCACTGGCTTCCAGGTAATGTCCACTGACCATTTAGTTATTCACCAAATTCATGTATAACCAGACATTGCGAGTAACTCCCCAGCCTTGTATAGGTACATTCTCTTGGTATTATACCTGCTTTTATAACATATCTACTTGTCATTTTTTTTCAAATAAAAATTTTTGTCTATCTGTGTCAATCTGATCAAGGACCTCTAGCTTAATTTTTAAAAACCTTTAGTTCTGGCTCTGTTCTTGAAATACAGAAAATTTTTAGCATAAAATTAAAATGATTTTTAAAAATGATTCAGCTTTGAAAATGCAATTTTTTGAACTACACAAAAATTCATCATCTCACGAATGAGCTACACTTTTTCTGACATTTTCCTCTTTTTTTGTCCTATGTCTTTATGTCACCAATGTTATGAGTTCCAAAGCTCACATTACAACAAAAACACACTGTGTAGTGCCCTCCAAAGGCAATGAATGCTACATGTGAGAACATTTGGGACCCCACATGCCCCTTGACCATCATAGTCTGTAATCAGAGCACAGGCAAGAAATTTCTTTGGTAACTTAGTTCATCTTTTGATTCACAGAGATAATTTGAAGATTATTTGATCTGAAACCTAAAAATATAGCTTGTAGAACCTAACTACATGTAAGCATAGTTTTCTTGAGGAAAAAATATAGTGTTTTCTGGGAATGGAAATGTTTCCTAGTGGCATTTAGACTGAGGCATTCTAGTCAGCTCTGGAATGCCAGATTTCCTGCCAAATCCTGAACTTGATCCATATGCAAATTAGCGAGACAAGAATCCCTACTGGTCTTCAAGTCAGTTCAGGCAGCATTCCATGGAATTCATCTGCTTCTGTGCTGGAAATCTCACTGAAATCTAACTATTTTGAATATGAAGTAGTAAGCCAAAGGCTTACTTCAAGTTTTGGATCCAGACAATTGTAGATTTTCATGCCAACAGTTCAAATTCTTTTGGACAAATAAGTTAATATTTCAGTGTCTCAGTTTTCTTACTCATAAAATCAAGATAATGTTTACCAGAGAGATTTATGTTATGTATTAGCTGTCATAGGTTAAAACAAGATAACACATAGAAGTGGTATGGGGATTCATTCACATGATTTTACAGAACAGTCCCAAGGGCCCCTTGCAATGAAACCTTTCACAGAGCTTATATATTATTCTCTCTCTGGAAATGATTACTAGAGAAAGCAGACTAATGAGCAACTCCAGAATTTGTAACCCGAGTGTTTCCACTTATTCTGGAGACAGCACTCTGTATATGTTGGTGAATATTCAAAAGCCACTGTTGCTGCTACAACCTTTCCTGGCACATAATGGGGAAGCATAGCCCTGCATAGGCACTTACCCAGATGCTAATTTACAAAATTTTCACTGATCTCTGGTCATAAATAGCCCCAATAAATAAGGAAACAAAAAGTTCAAGAAATTTAGTTCCAGACCCATCACGATTGATCTCTACTCTCACAAGCTTAGTTCCACACCTACCGGTCATGGTCTCCAGACATCTTTACCTTATAAGTTGATCTTCTCTTTGCTATATTTGTTTCTTACAAACACACACACACACACACACACACACACACACACACACACACACACAAGCCTTGCTCTAAGTATGTGCCCTATGATAACTGTGAGCCTCTTTTCTGGGTAAATTGGTTCTTGCCTGTTTCATTCCTTCTCTCCCCGACCCCAACACACTTTGTGGCTATCTCCACACTCATAGACACAGGTCAAGATCAGTGGTCTTTGAAACTGATTTGTTCAAGAGCCACCTTCAACTGATGAGATGCTCCTTTTTCTCTCCCATCTTTCTGGTTACCCATTGTCATCTCTATACTGATAGACCTAGTTCCAGATCTGTGGTTTGGGCACCATCTTTGCCTAGTCTAGTTAAATACCCTGTCCATCAGCTTTACTTGTCTTAGTTCAAGCCATTCAGATCCTACACTGATTCAATTTAAGGAAGGTCATATTGTCATGTCAGACTGATAATCCAAGAAATCTATATTTGAAGGTTAAAGTACAAGACAACTACCTGGACAAAACTTTAAACTCTGTTTCCAAGTAACAGAGTTTCTAAAGAACAACCATAGAATGAACCAAAGAATTCAAAGAATTAAAGAAATATGAGCAAAGACTTCATTGAACTTCAAGAGGAAAACAACAAATGCTTGAGTTTTGTTACAAACAAACAAACAAACAAACAAAAAACTACCAAATGAAATGAAAAAAATAATTTGGGCTTTGAAACCTGGATTCAATAAAGAGATAGAAATGTTAAGGAGATCACAAGCTAAAACGAAGATAAAATTGAAAAATGCAGTATCTCAATTAGAAAATACAGATGAATTTCTTTCCAGTAAAATGAATCAAACAGTAGGTAGTTTATAAAGACTCAACAATAAAGGATTGAAGTGAGATAAGAAAGAATATGAATTGTTTTTAAAGCACAGGAAAGGAACATGTGGGAAATATGGGCCACTATCTTAGTTAGGGTTTCTCTTGCTGTAATAAAACACTGTAACCAAAAAGCAAATTGGGCAGAAAAGAATTTATTCAGTTTATACCTGAAGAACAACAACATTGTTGTTTATTACCAAAGAATTCAGGACAAGAACTCAAATAGGGCAGGAACCTAGAAATAGTAGCCATAGGAGGGTGGGGTACTTCTTATTGGCTTGCTCACCATGGCTTGCTCAGTCTGCTTTTTTATAAAACTGAAGACATTCCCACAATGAGTGATCCCTCCCAACCCATCTATCACTAATTAAGAAAACATCTTACAGTCAGATCTTATAAAAGCATTTTCTCAATTAAAGTTTAGTTGTTTCAGGCAACTCTAGTTTGTGTGTTAAGTTGACACAAGACTAGCCAACACAGGTACCTCCCTTTGAATTATAGGCATATATGAGTGAGATGAACTGAATACTCATGAATGGCAGAGACCAGATTTATAACAAGCTCATAGTAAAAAAATTTCTTAAACTAAGGAAAGACATACTTATATAGATTTTTAGAAGCAAACAGAACCCCTACTGAACAAGATCAGAAAAGAAACACCCCACAACAAATCATACTTCAATTAGAACAAAGAAAAATATTGAAAGTTACAAGAGAAAAAAAGCATAAGTCACGGCTAAATGAAAACCATCAGAATAGCAGCTGATTTAATCTTTATTTCTCTTTCTTTTTTTATGTTCTTCTTCCTCCTTTTTCTAATCCTTTTTTGATTATTATTATTGTTTTGAGACAAGGTCTTATTATGTAGACCAGTCTGGTCTCCAACTCACAGAAATTCACCTGTCTCTGACTCCTGAGTGAAAGAATTATAAGAATGCACCATTACACCCCTCTCAGCAGCTGATTTCTCAGTGGGAACTTTGAAAACTTTAAGTGCCTGGGAAAGTGTACTATAAGTTCCAAATGACCATGACTGCCAACCTATACTACTATACTCAACAAAACTGTCTGCCATATTTGAAGGAAAGAACAAAACTTTACGCAAGGTTAAAACACCTCATATAAAACAAAGAAAGTAGAACCCTGAAAGCTATACTTAGAACTGAAGAGACAAATATACACACTCAAGAAATTCTAGAAAGAAAATAAATGAAGCTTAACTTCTGTGAAAGAGAAAGGAAAACTAAAAACACAAAACCTTCAAAAATGCAATCTACATACACCTTTCTATAATTTAATAATTTCTAAATAATGGTCATGTAGGGCAATACAGCCCCTTCCAAAGAGAGGTTTGTCCCCCTCCACTGGTAGAGTGTGTGACTACAGGCCTCAGGCCCTCGAGAGAGTTCCATAATAATGAGATACCTAAAGGCCAGAGGGAGTAGCCAATTAATTACTCTTTCCTAGACCCTTCTCCATACAAATGGTATTTAACCAAAGGCCCACCCTGGGGATGCAGGAGTGCAGCCAGATCCATCTACTTTCCTCAATGACATTAAACCCTTAAAAAACTATGGACTTCCCTGTGTCTTTGGGTCCCGAAGTGGGGAACCATGGAGAAGGTCTCAACTATCCAGCAGTTGTCTAATCTTCCGTCAAGGACTTCTCTGTGTTCCACCACAGAAGCCTTCAATTCAACCAAGCTAGCCGGGCTGGCCACCCAGTCAGCCAAGCGAATACAATAACCAAAGAGTTTTTTTCCTGAGGGGTTCTGTTGGGGCTTTCTCTCTCCTTCATTTCTCTTGAGTCTCTGTTTTTCCATGGCCCCAGTGGCGTCTGGGAGCCCTAAATGGAGACCAAAGGTCTTCGGGTCCACTCAAGAGCCCTGTCCCTGAGAGACTTCAGACTGAGTTTTCCCCACACATGGGTGGGGCACTGCAGCGCCCAACCGGAGCCTCGTGGAAGGGGCTCAGTCAAATTCCCTTGCTTCTGCACTCTGAGCCGTGGTTCCAGCCGACTGAACCGTGACAGACATGCGGGGACCACAACTCTGCCCAATAGGATCCATGCCTGCCCCCACGCATGAGCTTAGAACCCCACAATATTCTATATACCATAAAGCTATTTCACTCCTTGCCATATGTCCAGAAGACTTGATATTCTACTCCACATATACTTACTCAGCTGTGTTTACTGTTTCCTTATTTGTGATAGCTAAGAAATGAAAACAACTTAATTGTACTTTTACAGATGAACAGATAATGAAAATGAAGCATGCATATACTACACAATATCATTCAGCTGTAAAGAAAAGTGAAGTCATAAAATTTGAAGATAAGTAGATGGATTCAGGAAAGATTATATTGAATGATTTAACCCAGATCCAGAAAGAAAGTCATCACAAATTTTCTCTCATTTGCCCTCCCTAGCATCAAATCTTCAGAAACAAGTATGAAACATAGAAACCAGGAAAGCATAATGTTACGATAGGGTAGGAGGGGTTGAGAGGTGAATAGCCGTATATGGGTAAAATAAAGCTCAAAACAGAAAAAAACAGGACAGGGGAACTAACTGGAAAAGGCAAAAGGAAGTCTTTACAGAAGCAGAAGGAATAAGAGGTGACAGACAATACCAAGATTGTTTGATAAAGCCTGAAGAAACATTATTGTTTTTCATTTACCTAGAATTATACAATTGTACATGACACAAACACACACACACACACACACACACACATTTGTGTGGGACAATGCCTCCACAAAAGCTATAGACTAACAAAAATCACATTATGGGTAGGAGAAATCTCCCTTTGAGTGGTTGGTCAGATACTACTGTTGCTGCTGTTGCCTTTCAGAGGTTGAAGGTAACACTCTATTCCTAAAGACACTGTCAGGGAACTCAGATTATTGCTATTTAAACTGAATCTGACCTGAAATCTTCCTTCCTGTGTTCTAGATTCCATAATACTAGAAAGTGCTATAAAATATTTCTAGAGAAATGTTTCAATAAAGTTTCTAATGTTGTGGTAAAACCATGATCAAAAGTGACTTGCGGAGGAAAGGGTTTATCTCCTAAACTTCCAAGTAAGGGTCTATCACTGAGGGAAGAAAAGGCAGGCCAACGACCTGGAAGCATGAACTGAAGCAGAGCTTACTGGCTTGGTCCTTATGGCTTTCTGAGCCTGCTTTCTTATAGCACCTAGGACCAGCCCAGGGGTGGCACTGCCCATAACTAGCTAGGCCCTCCCACATTAATCATCAATCAGGAAAATGCTCAACAGGCTCTTTCACAGGTCAATCAGATGAGGCATTTTCCCAATTTTGGTTCTATCTTCCTAAATGATTCTATCTTGTTTCAAGATTGACATAAAAGCTAACTAATACAGGAGGAGCTCAATGGTCCAATTGAGCTGCAACACTTAGGAGTTATAACAATGACCAGCAGGACAGATATCTACAAAGGTGCAACAACTGCTGTTTGTTGAGCATAAAGTTCACTCAACAGGAATGAAATCATGAACAGTACTATAAACCTAGCCAACTTCCCTGAGCTGGTGAACTCATGGATCTTAGACGAGAATCTATGACTACCATTTTGCTAGACCAACAAAACTCCTACCTATACTCTAAAATTTATCCTTATACCCACAGGAAAATGTAGCTACAATTCTCCATTAAAGAAACATGTCTTTAAGGCAAAAGGAGACCCTCGTCGAAAATCACGACTGAACACAATGCAGAGATCAAGGATCCTGGGGAATCTAGCCCCAGTGGGAAAATCCTAAGGACTACTGCATCTATTGCTAAGATAGGATTGGGTAAAATGTTGAGTAAAAACTTGCAGAAAGATTATATGAGGCAGAATACCAGAATGTCCACTCTGAAACAATCTCTCATAGAAATGGCATATACAAGATCTGAACGATAGCAACATCAATAAGCATACTAACTGAGAAGGAGGACATTTTCTACAGAACCCTACCCTTATATAAAGAACTTCGGGCAATTATGACTGTGAAAAAGGAGAATTAACATTTCCCAAGGATGAGTTCCCTTATTGGTGATTCAATAGAGAGTGACCCACCCTTAAACCATATCCACACAAACAACAAAAACGTTCTCAAGAGGCTGTATGTATATTCTTATGCATCATATACATATATATGTAACTATAATGATAAAAGAACAAAAGCATCAGCTGAAATTGTGGATGGGGTACAAAGAAAAAGTTGGAGAGTGGAGACTTGGGGGATTGGTTGGAGGGAGGAAAGGGAAGGAGGAAAGTGATGTAATTATATTTTAATTTAAAAAATGTCATTTTAAAATTTCAGGCACAACCTAGAGGCGGATTCCTGCCTCTAGGAGGTGCTAATCCACTCATATCCCACAGGCAGGGGTTTTAGAACCTCAAGATGTAGTAGAATGGAAGAGGGAATCCTAGAAATAATTAGATTTTAAACTCTGATGCTCACAGTGCTTAGTTCTGATACAACCTTTACTGAACGTGCATGTCATATGAAGTCATGGGAGAAGCCCACTCCTACCTATCTGAACAAGTGCAGCTAAGCACGTTCACGCCTGTTGGAGTGCATAGAAACACAGACACACACCACTTACATCACCACCACCACTACCACCAGCAGCAACATCTGAAGCAAGAGCATCAGTAGCAGCAGCTTACACATGTATTTGCAAGGCCAAAGACACTTATCTCCCAAGAAAGGGAGCAGCCGATAAAAATACTAAGCAACATGCCTTCTCCTCCAACTCGACCACAGTGAATAATCACCAAAATTCCAAGCTCTTTAACCCAAGACTCAGCTTTCTGCGAGACTCGTTTGCTAGCCTCATGAATCTTTTTCCTTCTTGGAATCACAAATTTCATGTTTCTTTTGAGGTAGATCCAAATCTATACGACGTGCATCCCATCCCTCAAGGGCTGGAGTCCAAGATTTCTAGGAAACTTGGAGAAGTCCATTACCACACTAGAGAAGTCAGACTCCTGTCAAAGAGACATCAGGGTATGAGAAGCAGGTTCCCAAACCGCCTGGGCGCGGGAAACAGGAGCGAACCCTGTCTGGTGGAGTCCTTTTCCACGTGGTGGATGAGAAAGAAGGCGAAGGGGTAGCATGCAAGGGTCTCCCTTGGCACCGTGGCTTCTATGCTATGCCCTAGTGAGGTAGGCTCCAAAGTGACCAACCAGTACAGCGCCAAACAAGAGATATTTGCTTACAGTCTTAGCCTAGGAGTAACGTGGAGTGAGCCCAGGGAACAACACGTCAGGGTAGGGGGCTGAGGTAAAGACTACAGATGACTACAGAGGGCCAAAGCCCCTCTCTTGAAGACTGAAGCAAATCCCGCATTTCAGCCTGGCTTCTCTGCTGAGATGGGTTTCCCACCAGCGCATGCTTACCCTCAGAGCCCTCTCATTCACTCCTGCACCTTGCAAATACCGCACGCCCTGCAGCCTCTCCCCGTGCTACCGCACCTGGATATGACAGGAGATCTCCGAGTCGTCCAGCAGTCGAATGGTGCATTTCATCTCCTGGTTGAGCGATTTGATACTGGAGCTCCGAAAGTGAATCATTTTCATAGTCCTTCTGCCTCTCGGCGCACAGTGACAAGAAGCGAACATACACAGCAGGACGCGGGAGCCAGCTGTAGGAGGCGCGGGGCCCGCGCGGCCCTGGTCCACGCGGACATTCACACGTTCTCAACACAGTCGCTGCTCCGGGTGCAGCTCCGCCCGGAGACGGCGGCAGCGCAGGGCGCCTGCAGCCACCAGCGGCGAGTGGCGAGGAGAGCCGGTCCCTCCCTCTCCTCTTCACAGGCTCCAATCCCCGCCTCCTTCCGTAGCGAGCTCCGAGGGCACCTCCCTTGCCTTGGGCTTGAGGTTGAGGGCTGTGGCAGCCCGAGACCCTCTTAGGGTTCGCGGCTGGAGGAGGCGCAGGACCAACTGTATCCTGAAGCCCAGCAGCTCTGGTGGGGGCCACCAGGGCTGCTGCTGCGTCAGGCTAGGCCCTGATGCTTTCCTCTGGCTGGCCGCCTCCTCCCTCCTCCCATCGCGGTTGCTAGATGGTCCCTGCCCTGCTTCCCTCGGACTCAACGGCGCCCTGCATTGTGAATTCCCGGATCCTGCCGGCCAGCAAAGAGTGGAGAACAACCTACACATCCTCAAGGGAATTCCGCTGATGGATAGGACTGTTGGGCTGGTAGGGCTTCTCAAACAATGGCAGGAGGCACAAACATTGCATACGGTCATTGTAACAGTCTCAGATATTCCTACCAGATTTTAAAGTTAATATTACCTGAGATCAGCCCCCTTTCCTTCTTTAGTTAGGAATTGTGTTTCTTAAGTAGTGTGATTTTTTTTTTAATGACACTATCTCCTTAGAGCCCAACTAGAAACGCTATTCTGCTCCACCCTCTTTAGAGAGCCGCCTCCACCTCCAACTGCATAGGAATCTAGTAAGAGTCTAACGACAAAGACATCTCCCATCCTATTTTAGTCTCCTCTCTGGGTGCTGGAAACCCTGGAATTCACTGTTGCTCTCCAGGAATTCATTGTCATCCCAACGTGCTCCTGTCCCTGTGTGAAATGCTCTAGGTTCAAGGGGTGGCAGAGAGGTTGCAGTAGTTACAGGTAGGTAGAACTTCGAGACGGAGAGAGAGATGTTAGAAAATAGAAATTAAATGAAAGCTGTTTTGTTCTGTTGTTTCTTTTTCAGTGAGGGGGAAAAATGATTGCTACCAGGAAGATTTGTTAGCTGTCAATTCTTTAATGGTTTGTTACATATGCAGTCTCTGCATCCACAGGGAACTTCATGCCCTGTGTTATGGAGGGGAAAAGGATGGGAAGGGATTGGTTGAGGCTCTCAATACAGTTGCTATTCTCCCTCTGTCTATTCCCTACTTCCTCTGCTCTTCCAGCAGTAGTAATCACCCTACAGGCAGGCATCTGCTTCTCAATCCTCTAAACTTCAACAGCTATCGGCCTAGACTGCCTCTTGTCTGAAACCTTAGCACTAGAGATGATGATGCAGGAGGATGGAGAGTATGAGGCCAGCCTGGGTTGCTTAGTGAGACTACATCAAATAACAAAAGGAAGACAGAGAGCATTTAGTATAACATTGCATCTTTGTCACTGTTTTATTGCTACGAAGAGACAGCATGAGAAGGGCAACTCCTATAAAAGGAAGCATTTAATTGTGGGCTTGCTTGCAGTTTCAGAGGGTAGTCTGTGATCTTCATTGTGGGAGCATGTAGGGAGCATTGACAGCATGCATGGCGTAGGAGCAGTTGAAAACTACATCCTGATCTGTAAGTAACAGAGCAAGAAAGAGACAGAGACACAGAGACAGACAGATGCTGTGCTTCCCTGTTACCCCTTGTTGACTGAGCATTCAAGTGACCCTATAGCAGTCATTCTTAATCAACCTCAACACAAATTATCATGACTGAATTATGGCTTTGAAGTATTTAGATAATTGTTTATGGGCTACCATTGAAAAGGATCTGATAGATCAGATTTGAGGGTCAGGGGATGATATAAATCGTAGATATCAGTGCAATGGGACATGAGTCCAAGACACATTCTTACATCTAGTCATGTGAAGATGGTGTATTAGCTACCTTTTTATCACTGTAATAAAACACTGCAAGCAAGACAGCTACTAAGAGAAAGTATTTAATTGAGATTACAGTTTCAGAGGGTTAGAGTCCAGGAAGACAGAGTGAAGGCATGGCAGCAGGAGGAGCTCAAATCTTACATCTCTGTACCACAATGAAATGCAGAAAGCACACTGGCAATGGCACCAGACTTTTGAAACCTCAAAGCCTGGTTTTAACAATGTCACACATCTTAACCCTTCCTGTGCTGGCTAGTCTTATTTCAACTTGACAGAAGCTAGAATTATCTGATGGAAGAGACTTTTAATTGAGAAAATCTCTCCATAAGATCTTGGTGGAAGGGAATTTTTAATTAGTGATTTGGGATGGCCCAGCCCATTGTGGGTGGTTTTATCTGTTACTTGGTTGTATAAGAAAGCAGGCTGAACCAGCCATGATGAGTAAGCCAGTAAGAAGCACCCTTTCATGGCCTCTGCATCAGCTCTGATTCTAGGTTCCTACCCTGCCTGAGTTCCTGCCCTCACTTCCTTTAATAAACTATGGAACTGTGAGTGAAATAAACGCTTTTGTTCCCAACTTCCTTTCAGACAAGGTGTCTCATCATCACAGCAATAGAAACCCTAAGAAAGAAACTTCACTAACAGATCCACAATCAGGGAATCAAGTATTCAAACATAAGATCCTATGGGAGCATTCTCACTGAAACAACCACATTCAAAGCTCTCTGGCCTCCAGATAACTCACAGCCACATCATAATGCAAAATGCATTCAGTCTAACTTCAAATGATCCTATAGCCATTCATATTCTTTTGTTTGTTTGTTTGTTTTTAATTTTTTTATTGGATATTTTATTTACATTTCAGATTTTATCCCCTTACCCAATTCCCCCCGCCCTCCACCACACAGGAACCCCGTATCCATCCCCCCTCCTCCTGCTTCTATGTTCCTACCTACCCCCCACACCTACTCCCCACCCTTGAATTCCTCCACACTTGGCCTCAGCCTTCATGGGACCAAGGATCTCCTCTCCCACCTATGACAAACAAGGCCATCCTCCCCTACATATACAGCTGGAGCCATGGATCTCTCCCTATGTGCTCCCAGGCTGGTGGTTTAGACCCTGGGATCTCGGGTTGGTTGGTATTGTTGCTCTCCTCATTGGGCCTCAAACTCTTTCAGCTCCTTCATTCTTCTCTCTAACTACTCCTTTGGGAACCCCTTGATTAGTTCAATAGTTAGCTGTGAGAATCTGCCTCTGAATATGTCAGATTCTAGCAGACCTTTAAGGAGACAGCTAAATCAGGTTCCTGTCAGCATGCACTTCCTGACATCCACATCAGTGTCTACCTTTGGTGACTGAACATGGGATGGATACCCAGGTGGAATGATCTCCAGATGGCCCCTCCTTCAGTTTCTGTCCCATACTTTGTCTCCATATTTTCTCCCTTGAGTATTTTGTTACTCCTTCTAAGAAGGATCGAAGCACCCACACTTGGTTTGTTTTCTTCATGAGCTTCATGTGGTCTGTGAGTTGAATCTTGGGTATTCAATCTTCTGAGCTAATATCCAATAATCAGTGAGTGAATACCATGTGTGTTCTTTTGTGATTGAGTTACCTCACTCAGGATGATATTTTCTAGTTTCATCCACTTACCTAAGAATTTCTCTAATTCATTTTTTTTTAATAGCTGAGTAATACTCTGTTGTGAAAATGTACCACATTTTTTTGAATCCATTCCTGTGTTGAAGGACATCTGGGTTCTTTACAGCTTCTGGATATTTTAAATAAGACTGCTATGAATATAGTAGAGCATGTGTCCTTGTTATATGTTGGAGCATCTTCTTGGTATATGCTCAGGAGTGGTATAGCTGGGTCCACAGGTAATGCTATGTCCAATTTTCTGAGGAACTGCCAGACTGATTTCCACAGTGGTTGTACCATTTTACAATCCCACCAACAATGGAGGAGTGTTTTTCTCTCTCTCCATATCCTCACCAACATCTACTGTCACCCAGGATTTTGATCTTAGCCATTTTGACTGGTGTGAGGTAGAATCTCAGGGTTGTTTTGATTTGCATTTCCCTGATGACTAAGGATGCTGAACATTTCTTTAGGTGCTTCTAAGTCATTCAAGTTTCCTCAGTTGAGAATTCTTTGTTTAGCTCTCTATCCCATTTTTTATTAGGGTTATTTGGTTGTCTCAAGTCTAATTTCTTCATTTCTTTGTATATATTATATATTAGTCTTCTATTGGATGTGGGATTGGCAAAGATCTTTTCCCAATTTGTTGGTTGCTATTTTGTCCTATTGACAGTGCCCTTTGCCTTACAAAACCTTTGCAATTTTATGAGGTCTCATTTGTCAATTCTTGATCTTAGAGCATAAGCCACTAGTGTTCTGTTCAGGAACATTTCCCCTGTGCCCAAGTATTTAAGGTTCTTCTCCACTTTGTCTTCTATTAGTTTCAGTGTATGTGGTTTTATGTGAAGGTCCTTTATCCACTTGGGCTTGAGTTTGTACATGGAGATAAGAATGGATCAATTTGCATTCTTCTACATGTTGTTCTCCAATTGAACCAGCACCATTTGTTGAAAATGCTGTCTTTTTCCAATGGACAGTTTTAACACCTTTGTCAAAGATCAAGTGATCATAGGCATGTGGGTTCATTTCTGGGTCTTCAATTCTATTCCATTGATTTCCTGCCTGTCATGATAAATACCATGCAGTTTTTAACCACTATTGCTCTGTAGTACAGCTTGAGCTCAGGAATGGTGATTCCTCTAGAAGTTCTTTTATGGTTGAGAATAATTCTTGCTATCCTGGGATTTTTGCTACTCCAAATGAATTTGCAAATTGCTCTTTCTAACTCTGTGAAGAATTGAGTTGGGATTTTAATGGGGATTGCATTGAATCTGTAGATTGCTTCTGGCAAGATGGCCATTTTTTTACTATATTAATCCTGCCAATCCATGAGCATGGGAGATCTTTCCATATTCTGAGATTTTTGATTTTTTTCTTCAGAGACTTGAAGTTCTTATCATACAAATCTTTCATTTGCTTGCTTAAATTAACACCAAAGTATTTTATATTATTTGTGACTATTGTGAAGTGGGTTATTTCCCTAACTCTTTCTCAGCCTGTTTATCCTTTGAGTAGAGGAAGGCTACTGATTTGTTTGAGTTGATTTTATAACCAGCCACTTTGCTGAAATATATTTTTATCAGGTTTAGGAATGCTCTCTTGGAAGTTTTGGGGTCACTTAAGTATACTATCATATCATCTGCAAATAGTGAAATTTTGACTTCTTCCTTTCCTATTTGTATTCCTTTGCTTCTTTTTGTTGTCTAATTGCTCTGGCTAGGACTTATAGGACTATGTTGAATAGGTAGGGGGAGAGTGTAAAAGCCTTGTCTAGTCCCTGATCTTAGTGGAATTATTTTGAGTTTCTCTCCATTTAGTTTGATACTAAACCAATATACTGGTTTGCTGTATATTGCTTTTACTATGTTTAGGTATGGACCATGAATTGCTGATCTTTCCAAGACTTTTACCATGAAGGTATGTTGAATTTTGTCAAATGCTTACTCAGGATTTAATGAGATGTTCATGTGGTTTTTTTTCCCTTGAGTTTATTTATGTAGTGGATCTCACTGATGGATTTACAAATATTGAACCATCCCTGCATTCCTGGGATAAAACCTCCTGGATCATGATGGATGATTGTTTTGATGTGTTCTTGGATTCGGTTTGTGAGAATTTTATTATTTTTGCATCGATATTCATAAGGAAGATTGGTCTGAAGTTCTTTTTCTTTTTGAGTCTTTGTGAGGTTTAGGTATGAGCGTGGTTGTAGATTCATAGCATGATTTGGGTAGTGTTCCTTCTGTTTCTATTTTGTGGAATAGTTTGAAGAGAATTGGTATTAGGTCTTCCTTGAAGGTCTCATAGAATTCTGCACTAAAACCATCTTGTCCTGGGCTTTTTTTGGTAGGGAGAGTTTTAATGATTGCTGCTATTTTTTTTTAGGGGTTATGGGACTATTTAGATGGTTTATTTGCTCCTGATTTAACTTTGGTACCTGGTATCTGTATAGAAAATTGTCCATTTTATCCAGATTTTTCAGTTTTGGTGAGTATAGGCCTTTGTAGTAGGATCTGATAATTTTTTTCTCAGTTTCTGTTGTTATGTATCCCTTTTCAGTTTTGATTTTATTAATTTGGATACTGTCTACATGCCCTCCGGTGAGTATAGGCCTTTGTAGTAGGATCTGATAATTTTTTTTTTATTTTCTCAGTTTCTGTTGTTATGTCTCCCTTTTCAGTTTTGATTTTATTATTTTGGATATTGTCTGTGTGCCCTCTGGTTAGTCTGACTAAGGGTTTACCTATCTTGTTGATTTTCTCAAAAAAAAAAAAAAAAAGAAAAGAAAAAAGAAAAAAGAAAAAAAGAAAGAAAGAAAGAGAAAGAAAGACAACTCTTGGTTTTATTGATATTTTAAATAGTTCCTTCTGTTTCTACTTGGCTGATTTCAGCCCTGAGTTTGATTATTTCCTGCCATCTACTCCTCTTGGGTGTGTTTGCTTCTTTTTGTTCTAGAGCTTTCAGGTGTGCTGTCAAGTTGTTAGTGTATGCTCTCTCCAGTTTCTTTTTGTAGGCACTTAGAGCTATGAGTTTTCCTCTTAGCACTGCTTTCATGGAGTCTTACAAGTTTTGTTATGATGTTTCCTCATTTTCATTAAATACTAAAAAGTTTTTATTTCTTTGTTTCTTTCTTGACCAAGTCATCATTGAGTAGAGCATTGTTCAGTTTCCATGTGTATGTGGGCTTTCCATTGTTTTTGTCATTATTAAAGACCAGCCTTACTCTGTGGTGATCTGATAGGATGCAAGGGATTAATTCCACCTTTTTGTATCTGATTAGGCCTGTTTTGTGACCAATTATATGGTCTATTTTGGAGAAGGTACCTTGATTTGCTGAGAAAAAGGCATATTCTTTTGTTTTAGGATGAAATGATCTGAAATGGTCTATAAATATCTGTTAAATCCATTTGGTTCATAACTTCTGTTAAGTTCAGTGTGTTTCTATTTAGTTTCTGTTTCCTTGATCTGTCCACTGCTGAGAGTGGGGTGTTGAAATGCCCTGCTATTATTATGTGAGGTGTAATGTATGCTTTGAACTTTAGTAAAGTTTCTTTTATGAATTTGGGTGCCCTTGCATTTGGAGCACAGATGTTCAGAATTGAGAGATTATCTTGGTAGATTTTTTTCCTTTGATGAGCATGAAGTGTCCTTCCTTATCTCTTTTGATTACTTTTGGTTGAAAATTGATTTTATTTAATATTAAAATGGTTACTCCAGCTTGTTTCTTGGGACCATTTGCTTGAAAAATTGTCTGTTGCTCTGAGTTCAGTTGTTCCTCTGCTGCTCTGGGTTCATTAGTCCCTCTTGGATGTCTCAGGATCCAGTGTCCACACAGGAGCAGACTAAGCAGGGGTCTGCTCCAGGCCTCAGATATGGGAGAGGGGAGGAATCGGAGTGGTATTCTGCAGGGGCAGGGTTTGTGTGTCTGCTTGAACCTGAGCGCTCCCTGCACCTAGCTATGGGCGTAGGGCAGTGTGTGAGTGTTCTTACCTGCTACTCTGTGTTCAGTGGTCCCTCTAGGATGTTTCTGGATATGGTGTCCAAAACAGGAGCAGACCAGATGGGGGTCTGCTTCAGGCTTCAGCACCATCCACATTCTTAACACAGCTTAAGAGTCCAAAGTTTCTTCTGAGACTCAAAGTAGTCTCTTTATTGCAAGCTCCTGTAAAATCAAATCACATACTTCCAGCATACAGTCTTTACCATTCCAAAAAGGGAAAAGGAGGCAGGAGTGGCATAGTAAGAAAATACTGGATCAAACTGTACTGAAAACCAGCAGAACAAACACCAAATCCCAATGGGCTTTGTCAGTGGGCTTTGGACAGTGTTCAATGTCAATGGGCTTAGACAGCTTTACTCTTCTGGCTTTTTTTCCTGCCTTGGGCTAGTTTGATTCTATGTATGATGCAGATAGTTCACAACTCTGGAATATCCCAAAACTTCTGGTCTCCAATCCAATCCAGGCTTCACATTCATAGCTTCACATAATGTCTTCTTGTGGCCTCCATGCAGGGATTCCACAGCCTCAGTGGTTCTCTGTAACCATGGAGAAAGATGCCATGATCCCTTTATTAGTATAGCCTTAACGACTCTGAAGACAGCACCACATGTGTGACACACCATGTCTCATCGAATTACACTTGCAGCCAACTGTTTTGCAGTTGCTTTTAAAAAATAGAAAATTCCTTGGGCCTTTTTTCTTTCAAAACTTGTAGTCTTAGCTAGGTTTTATCTTTTCCCTTTATTTCAATAAAGGTCAGGACTATCCTTCATCTCCTTATCTCCTTCAGAACAAGCCTTAGCTCCAACTTTAAATTTTCTGGTGCTTTTTTTCCTCTTCAAGCAGTGCATTTGTATTTCTTTTTGCCCTACTTGCTTCCCACATTGCAGTCCCACATAAATGTGATTACTAGTCACCATGGAGTCAATATTATGTTGCCTTGACATCTCTTCCACCAAAGAAATGAGTCCAATAATTTTCAATTTTGCCTCACATAAATTCCTATGACAGGACAGCACAACAGAAAAAAGTAGTCACTTTTTTCTTTTTTTTTTTTCTTTCTTTCTTTCTTTCTTTCTTTCTTTCTTTCTTTCTTTCTTT
>JANHMN010000004.1:70484889-70528915 GCA_030674055.1 Rhabdomys pumilio
TTCTTTCTTTCTTTCTTTCTTTCTTTCTTTCTTTCTTTCTTTCTTTCCTAAAACACAAGAATGTTCTCTAGCCAATGGCTAATATTCTTTTCTGAAACTTTTTGAGCTGGGCCTCCAAGGTCTGCCTAGCTCTCAGCATTACTCCCTTTTAGCCTACTGTTAGGATGTCTTTATTAAGCTTTTTCTACAACATTAAACTGCTTTTGTAAACTAAAGTCCCAACATCTTTCACAGTTCTTCAAAATACAACATGGTCAGTTTCTTCCCAGAAATAGCCTACTTCCTGGTACCAACTTTTGTCTTAGTTTTCCATTTCTGGGTCAAATCATTATGAACAAAGCAACTTATAAAATAAAATGTTTAATTGTGCTTGGAGTTTCAAAAAGTTTAATGGCACAGTGAAGGCCTGGTGGCATGTATAGCTGAAAATTTACAACTATAAAACACAAAGACAGGGCCCTGGGAGTGTTGGGAGGCTTCTGAAACCTTAAAAGCACTCCCAATTATGTGCTGCCTCAAACAAGGCCACATCTCACAGTTCTTTACAAACAGTACCAACTGGGAACCAAGTTTTCAAATCTATGAGCCTATGGAGGCCATTCTCACTTAAACCACCAAACTGAGAAACATAATCTATACCCCTAAGAGGGACAGTATATGCTTTTAAACAAGTACACAATCTACCATGTAGTTGTATTCCTCTCTGCCATCACTATGAGTAGTCAGTCTTCTGTATTCTACTCTGGTTCAATATTTTATCTCTATAAGGTCTTATGAATATCATAAATATTGCTTATAGTAATTCTCTTTAATGGAGCATCAAAGAGAAAATGGGGAATTGGTAAGATATCTCAGTGAGTAAAGAGATTAGTCATGTAAGCCTAGCCCTGGCTTATGGTTAGGTCATAGAATACCACATAAAGAAAAATGACTCCACACAGTGTTCTCTGACCTCTAAATACATGTCATGGCACATGCATTCATACATACATGCACACACACATGGTGGAGTAATCATAAATTTCACTGAGAGTGTTTATAGTGTTAACATTTGCAAACAGGTTCTAAGTTGGGTTGCCTTTGAATGAGTACAAATTTTTGCCAATGCTTAGGAGAAGGAGATGGATAACCGACAGAGGTGAAAAATCTTAGGAACTGATGACAAAAACTAGATGATTGAGGATGTCTCTTAGTAGTTGGAGAGTTTTTTCAAAACTATTTGTAGAAAGGTGACCATTAATTAATTAAAGATCAGAAAATGGCGATGATGCTCTATTGGGAAATCATCACAAGACAGATAATGTCAAACTGCCTTCCTTGGAATGTTGCAATCTGACACCATTGAACAGCAGCCTAGCATCCAATGACCCTATCTTGTGACCTGGAATGCTCTAATTTGCATAAGCCTAATTTTCATAGCTCTTGTTTACATGTCACAGATTGTATAAATGAAAATTTTGTACACAGTATCTTACAACAAACTATACCAAGTGTATACAGACCCATATAGACTGTATACTTTTGCATGGCTTGAATTACATACAGGAAACTGTAAAGACACACCCTGACCACTAGAGGACTTGTTTCACACAGAGACTTTACCCCTCTGCCTCATAATGTAGACAAAGAATATTCAAGTAACTACCTAAATTATAGCTATTTTGAGCTACCTTACTTTTAGTGAAAAATGAGTACATTTTGCTATCGCTATGATAGATATAGAGTGAGTGGGTTGCAGGAGGTGTGTCTAAGCTGAGAAATAGATAAAGTGGGGTTGTTGAGCAGGTTCTAGTGAGAGCTCATAATGAATACTAAATGTAATCTATAGATTTATCACCTACTTGCTTCTGTTATTTAATGTAGCTGGTCCTCTTCCTCCAAGTAACTCTAAATAAATCTTTGCTATTTTCAAATAATAATGGATGTAATAAAAGTTAGAAATTGACAAAAATTTATGGATAGCACCTATGCTCTCAGTTTTGAAATCTGGAATATATTTTGGTCTCGGCAAAACACAGTTTCCCTTGAAAATTGTGCTTGGTAATTGACTCCTGAATACAAGAAGAGGTCTAGGATAAGTAGTTTTCGAATTAAAACAGAATGGAAACATGATTAAAGAACTATAATGGGAAAACACTGAGTCTAAATGAAATGCCATATTAAGTTCAAAACTACATGGTGACATGCAGACAGATAATATTAGAAGTCAAGGTCTTGACCTGGGTGAGGTGACACACACCTGTAGTTCCAGAACATGGGAACAAGAATTGCTCTACAATTCATATTACATGAAGCAGGAGTGTTACAAATAAAAGGGCAATCCTAGGCTGTACAGTGAGGCACTGTCTCAAGCAAATTTAAGTCAAGGTTTGAAGCAGTGAATGTGACTCTGTTGCCAGTGGAGAGTGCTTTATCTGTGTGCAACATTGGGTTTGGACCCCTGAACTGAAAACAAAGAAAAATAAACACAATCACCAAAAGGATGCTGAGGAGGCAGAGATCATGTGTTGGAGATAAGACTGGGTTGTCACAGGGCTGGTTTTATCTAGTCCCACTCAGAAAGGCTAAGATGAAGAAAACAACTGTCAAAATATACTGATAAGGATGAAGAGAAAGAGGAATACTTATTCACTAATAGTGGGGTTGGAAATTGGTGCAGCTACTCTGGTCACTGGTGCAGATAATTCCACAAAAGCTCAAACATATCTACCATAGTCACATCTGTACCTCTCCTTGACACATGCCCGAAGGATTTGCCATCCTGCTTCACAGATTCTGTCTGACCATGTTTTTTTTTTGCTATCTTATTCACAATATCCAGGACACAGAAACAATCTAAATGTCCTTCAATGATGAACGGATAATGAGAATGTTGCACATATCCAATGGAATTCTATGCAGCTGTGAAGATGAATGAAATAATGAAATGTAAATGTATGGGTTAATGGGTGGAACTTGGAAATACTATGTAGAAGAAGAAAGGTGATTCAGACCTAGAAAGATAAGCACTTGATATTCTCACTTATATGCGGAACCTGTCATTGAAACTTTAGATAAATGTATATACTCTTGTTATCACAGGAACCAGAAAAGTAAGAAGACTCTATGGGAATGGGATGGATTAGAATCAACTTCTGAGAAGGGCCTAGGAAAATACAGGAGTTTAAAGAGGGAATGGAAAAAATGAGGAGGACTTAACTAGGAAGGGGGAGGGAAGCCAAGACAGAAGGTGGGTAAGTGAGAAGACATAAATAACACTGGGTAAGTTAAAAAAATAATATAAAAATACATGATGTATGTATGTACATGCATGTGTGCATGAAGTTATTCTACTTGAGGTGACAATGGTTCCCCCAATAGTCATAAACAATGTAACAAAAGCCCCATTATCAGGCAAGGGAAACCTCCCTTTGAATTGTTGGTCAGGGGTGTAGCCTTAGATTTTTTTTTTAAACCCACTTTTAATAAGGGTTCTCAAATGGTTCAATCACTCTTCTAGCCCACTGTACAAAGATAGGGGAGAAGAGATGACAAGGGTATGTGGACCTGTTTAGAAGTAATTTTGGGGGGTGGGTCCAATCTGCATTTTTCAGAATACCAGCAGTCCAGTTCAGTCAGGATACTAATCATGAGAAACAGCAGTGAAGGTACTATCTAGCAGAAACCACCAGGCCTCTGCCAAATCAGCACAAGTAGGAGTGACTGGAACCAGCCAGGATGCCAGGAGATGTTTTCTGCCATGCCTCTCTCAGTGAAGTAAAGATCAGTGAAGATGAAGATGAGAGACCAATGAAGCTAGTTGTGCAAGGCAGCGTGCAAGTGCTTCATCACTGTCCATTGAATTCTAGTTATACTCTCTCCAAACATCAGTGTCCACAGCAAAACACCATGTGATTGAGTCTGTATCACCTGACAGATCCAGAAACTTCCACTTTACAGGGGAGTTAAAGACACTCCAAAAATAATATAGACTATAGCCGTTTCTCTTGGTCCCTTCCACAATGTGAAGGTAAGTCCCTGTTGCTTTGAAGATATTACACAGTTGGGACACAAGACTTAGAGCTGGAACTGAGGTAGAAGACTCCTTCCTGAGGGCTAGCTCTCACGGTATCCAAAGACTCTTTGTTATTTGACACAGGGTTTTTCTACATAGCCTTGTCTGTCCTGGAATTTACTATGTAGATAAGGCTTGACACAAACTCACAGACAACCACCTGCCTCTTTCTTCTGAGTGCTGGGATTAAAGGTATGTGCCATCATTCCTGGGCAGGAGATTCTATCCAAGCTGCCAAGAGAAAAAAAGCAAAGAATAGTCCTACATAACTATAATATCTGTGAAAGACAAAAATGACCAGTATAGCAAGATATTCCCAAGAATGAAATAGTGAAATTTATATCTGTGATTTAAGAAACACAGAGGTCTTTCCACTCACAGACAAGAATAAGAGAACCAGGAATGCTAAGCACATAGTGTTTTGCCTTCAAAGGAAAGGATACATAACCTGTTACTCATAAGGCTGTGAGGAAACTTGGTTAATAGCCTGGTGACCTTTGCTCAGTCTGTGGCTGAGGCCACACTGTATCTTCCCCCAGATGCTTATCATGAGCTTTTTTTCTCAATCTATAGAACCTGTCTTTATGGAAGGTACCATGTACTTTACAAGAGTTTCAAGGTTGCCACATTTGATCTTCATTCACTTTACTTTGTTCCTCAAGAAGATTTATGTGTACTTCATTGTGCAGACCAGATTTGAAGTAATTATCACCAAGAATGTTTTGACCAAATTGTGCCCTGCCTCTAGATGAAGAGCTACATGTAATCTGTGACACTGAGAAAAGGAAAATCAGTCATTCTAGGGATGAACTGCCCAGATAGGTTATCCAAACCCTGGTCACCCTTAAACACATACACAAAGAATAACACTAAGTGGACTCCACAGACTACACACACACACACACACACACACACACACACACACACACACACACTTGCTATACATGGTTTCATATACAAACCAGGGCCATTTTTCTAAGTGTGGTACTGTCATTAAGAAAATACCTTGTTGGCCAATGGTCACGCACACCTTTAATCCCAGCACTTGGAAGGCAGAGACAGATGGATTTCTGAGTTCGAGGCCAATCTGGTCTATAGAGTGAGTTCCAGGACAGCCAGGACTACACAGGGAAACCCTGTCTCGAAAAACAAAAACAAACAAACAAAAATAAGTTTAAAAAAAAAAGAAAGAGAATGCCTTGTAGCTAGATTTTTGGCTGCTTTGTGGATTTTTCTTTTTGCAACCCTTTTCCCACCCTTTGAAAGCCCCAAAACTAGATAAGGGGGGAATAGAGCAGAAAGGAAAGACACCCCTGAATAAAGTCAGGGGTAGAAAAGGAGGCAACTTTATCATTAGTCAACTTCTTGCTGACTGGAGCATCAAGTTCCTTGACAAGTCTGATCACTTATGTACTCTAAAGAGTTCCCAGAATTCCAAACATCATACAATCACAGAAACTGTCTGCAGCTGCCAAAATCATGCCCTCATCAGAGCACAAGAGAAATCATAGCTGCTGTGGCTGAAGCACCCCCACATCCCACATCTGGGATTAAAACAAAAACATATTCTTATAATACTTCTGTTTTGTTTTGTTTTGTTTTTTTTCAAAATTGTCACTACAATGTCTCCCAGAATTTCCTGCAATCTGATGGGGCTGATATTGTTTCATTTGATATTCCTTTCCAAGAGTATCTATTTTGTATCAAGGTGATAAAAAAAATCCATAACACCTGAGGCCCTTGAAAGTTTACATATTTTACCCTGAGAACTAGGAAGATAAAAGAGACAGCCTCTGGGCCAGGGAAGGGAGCTTGTATTTTCTTCCTCTCTTATCTCTGGAACCCAATCTGGCTTAAACCTATGATGACCCTCTTATGCATGCTGCCACAGTCTCTGTGATTCACATTTGCATCAGTCCTGTTGTTTTTAGAAGGCCTTACTTTCTTCATGTTGTCTGCCCATATCTCCTCTTCTATAGATTTCTGTGATTCCATAAGGGATTTGATGGAGATATTTAGTATTGAGTTGTCCGAGAAATTTCACTATTGACATGTTATCTAGTGTGGGTCTCTGTATTTCTTCTCATTTAGTAGATAAATTACGAATAATCTAAAATGCTTACTTTTTTTTTCATTTAAGGAAACTCTCAGATATAGAAATTTCTACTTGTTTCTACCAAATCCTTTCTGAAATAGTTTTACTGTTTTTATGGGCCATATCTCTCAAACATCTTAAGCCAAGATTTAATATGCTCATGTAATTCCTGAAAATAACTGAGTAACAAATCTGTAGACACTTCAGTTTTGCATTTTAAAATTTACTCCATACTGAAATTACTATTCTTAACTTATGTTTTGAAAATTTCATACATGTAACCAATGGTTCTTGGTCATATCCACACTAACTCCAGCCCTACCCCTTTCCATCTCATTAGAACTTCTCTCAACACATCTTCTTCTTTACTTCAGGTCCTTTGTTCAAATTTATATTTTTAACTTGTAAAGTCCAATTAATGCTACCTGTATGTGTATGGATGTTGGTCGTCCACTGGAACATGGGCAACAACATAACATTGGACTCCTCTGCAGACAAGGTACTAGAGTTATCTGTCTACATGAGAAATCTTCAAGATGCCTGTTATAAGCATTAAAACATGCAATAATAACCATTTTTTTCTAAATGTAAGCCATTTAACACTTTTAGTCCAAAATTTCAAGGCCAACCCTTAAAGGACCTGCCTATGATAAGGACAATTAAATACTTGGTTTTTCCTAAAAGAGAATGACAAGACCAGGGGAGAAGATAGGCTCCTATATACAATGCAATGATCACAAACTTAAAAATAATTCTAAAATGTCCATATATATTTACATATACATCTTAATTTAGGCATGCCAAGAAAAAATTGTTTTACCATGCAGTACATAAAAAGAGTGGACAGAAAGTGTGCCAGACTATCAGACCAACAGGGTCATGTCAACCGACTCACTTCCTTCAGCAAGGCTTGAGCTCTTAAAACTTCCATGTTTTTCAAAACAGCAATACGAGCTGTAGACCATCTGTTCAAACATGTGCATATATGGGACATATTTGACATTAAACATCTTTAATGTTAATAAGTTGTAATTATTAATTATAAAACCATCTGGAGTACTAAATGAAGTTTTCTTCCAAATATTTTATCCGTATTTGAATTTTTATTACTTATTTCTCTTGAAAATATCAAGCATCTTCGTTATACCTAGGGATTTATGTTTTGAGTCACATTTGTGTGCTGCCGATGGAAAAGAATATCTTCCTAAACCCACACTTGAAATTTGCTCCTTTCTGGTATTTTGTGTTTATTCTACTTACTAAGTGGAAAATCTCAAGATGTTCATTGACCAAAGCTTGTTTGTGACCTTTCTTAATGAGTCATTAAGTTTCTTTTTAATTCATTAATGGAGTATTTTTATTTTAGGGGACTTTCTTATGACAACATTTCATATCTTGGCATATTATTCTTGACACTCCCATTCTATTGGGCAGATGAGAACAAGTCTCCTTTATTTTTTTTTTAAATATATTTCGGACCAGCCACTCAAAGGTTTTGAAGCTAAGAGAAACAGTTTCAAATAGCCAGAGAAATAATAGAAAAGGAGAATTACACATTGGGGATGAGGCAGGAAAAAAGATTTAATATTATTTTATACTGTGAGTAGAAGAATGGGAAAGCCAATGACTGAGTCTGTTTCTTCTGATATCAGCACCATTCCAAACTGTCTGTACCTGCCCTGATTTCCCTTGAATTTTGTGATCCTCTCAGTTTCTAAATCTACTCTTTGTCCACCTGTGAATACCATGAGATTTAGAAAAATTCAAATGTGTGCCTAGCAGTGAGTGGAATACAGAAGACAAGCTGCAATTTTTTTCTCACATTTTATAAGTGGTCTTCTCTTTAATTGAATTGTCTTTGCTGTACAGAAGGATTTCAATTTCATGAGGTCCCATTTAAAATTTTTGGCCATATTTCCTTAGTAGAAAGAGTCTTATTTGGAAAGTATTTACATATTCCTGTGCCATGTAGGGAACCTCCCCTCTCCCAGCCCTCCACCCCTACACACTCTTTTCTCTACCAATGGCAGTGGTTCAAGTGGTTCATTGAGGTCTCTGACCCATTTGTTACTGATTTTTATGTAATTCAATAGACAAGGATTTCGTGTCATCATTCTGCAAGTTGATCATTTTCTCAACAGTATTTGTTGTGTGTGCTGGTATTTTAGTAACAGATTACAGGCATGAGACTTCAAAATGACAGTTGGAGTGCCTTCTAGGCTGAAGTACCACATGAACTCCCTTAGCCCCAGCAAAAGGATTTTAATAAAAATACATGTCTGTTCTATGGTGTTTGCATGGACTTTGCCACCCAGCTTCCTAGTATGTCACCTTCAAATTAGCCTTACCAGGTAATGGATTCATCTTTTTTGAGAATTAAAAGATGGCTTCTTCATGGCAAGGTAGTGGGGTCCTGGATCAGCATGCACAATGAAAAGGTGGAACCTTGAATCAGAAGACCATCACTGAAGAATCTATAGACTAGTGTGGGTAAAAGTTGAACTGTTTCTTTTAGAGCAGATAGATCCCTGTTGCTTCTTGGTGCATTCTATGATTGACTGGAAAGTTTCATAAACACTGTGAAAAACTTGGTATTGGTGTATGTATTCTCTTTTCCCTTTTTACATATTGGGATATAAAAGTAAACCTGACAATTATGGATTTTATTTTTCTATACATACGAGAAGTAATGGGCTTTTTTCTTTTTCTGTTTTTCAAGTCAGAGTATTTTATTACAGCAACAGAAATTACTCCACAACAAATACCATCAGATTATATTTATGTTGCCAGCTATATAGAAACCCATAAAAGAGAAAGACATGTCAGAAAGGCCTTGTCATCTTCCTAGTAAATGACAGTGAGGCTGGCTAACCTGATAGCAGAGGTGATGAAAAACAAGCCTGAATTTTTTTATTTTTAAACATTTATTCTTCTCTCACACATTCCATTCTCACTGCAGTTTCCCCTCCCTCTATTCCTTCCAGTTCATGCACCTGCCTCCTCTCTCTTCCAGATCAACTCCTTCTCTGTTTCTCTAAAAAAAGAAAGAAAAGACAGGTCTCACAGGGACATCCACCAAATATGACCTAACAAGATACAATAAGGCTTAGTACAAATTCTCATATCATGGCTGGACATGACAACCCAACGAGAGGAATGTAGTGGATTTTCTGGGACGTGATTCAAAATTTGAACACCTCAAATTCTTGAACTGTAAGGTGAATCTTCTCCAAAGTATAACTAATTAGAGAGTCTGTTTGCTGTATTTCCACATAAATGTCTCAAGGCCTCTTTAATATCTATATTGCCAAGACCACCCCTGTATGGTCATTTCTTGCTCCATAAGAGGAAGAGATTTTTCTATATTTTTTTTTATATTAAGTCAACCATCTTATATTGAAGTCCAGTATAGTGTAAAAGTCTAAGAATGAAAGGCTTCAGTCAAACTCAGAAGTCAGGATACTCTATGAGTTGTCATCTCTCTGGAACCTGAAAGAATGAAGACACACTAGTGCTTTCTATGTGTCATATTTGTTACATATAAGTCAGGAATCTTAGAATGAAAAACACTTGTGAGTTTACCTGAAAAAAAAAAAAGCTGAAGAATGAATGACTAAAGTCATTGCAACTCACAGATGGAGATAAACATACAATCTCTATAGGAATGGTGGTATCTCTGAAACACAGCTCATCAAATTCCTCCATCAAGCATTGCCAGTAGAGAACTTCTAGTAAACTCTGAGATCTCTTTGCCAAATGCAAGTTTTGTACGGCATGCTTAGATCTTGACATTCTATCACGTATGTCATCTCTGCAGAGAGGAAATAAAGAGAAAAAGAAAAGAACTTTGTCATTCTTCATTAAGAACACGTTTATTGACCCAAGAGGCACCGAATGGAAAAAGAAGCTGGGGTTTGACATGTAGAAAATATTAAATATTTTACGTACAAGAAAAATAAATGTAAAGGTTACTAGATATGTTTAAAATTTCATGTGACAGTGTTAAACTAATTGACAAAGTACTAAGGACAGAGACAAGAATCATTTGACAAGATCAGTATTAAAAAAAAAAAGAAGCAGCATATCATCTATCAAGATGGTTAGAGACTAATGCCAATCGCAATTTGGAGATCCTTGGAGCTTCTGCTTCCATCACACATCTCACATGCCAGGCTTTGTGGGCAGGGTTCCATAACATTCTGGATTTTGCTGCCAGTTCTACATCAGAACTTGGCTCTATTCATTCAACACAGTACTACTTGGCCACCTCTGACAAAACGGTAGTGGGCCAAGGTGCAGTTCAGTTTACTTTTCTGAGGGCATAGGCAGTGTGACAGTGTTCACATTGTTCTGTTTCTATGGGAACATTTTACCACATGAATACTTCCATCTAGGTATTAAAAGATGCCATTGGAAATCCTAGTCACAAAGTAGTACTAATGCACTTGAACAAAGCTACTGGACTCAAGGAGGGACCATGTAGAAATGTCAGAATTGTAGTGGCACATGCACTGATATCATGGAAGAGTCACTGTCACATTAATTTCACATATCGACAAGACCATTCATTGAAGCTGCCTGAAGCCAGCTAGTGTATCTAGATGGCTGTACATGGAGTCAAAGAAGCTTAATCATGAGCCTCAAAATTTAATATTGGAGTTTTAGTTTCTTTGGTATTGGTTATTTTCTTCTTCCTGTGAGGCAAGCATGAGAAGACCATTTTGTGCCTGGTCTACCAGTTTGCTTTAGGAGCACAAACTTGTTCTGATTCACATGCTTATACCTAGAAAGCAGTTTGCCTTAAGTTGAATTTGCCTTAAGTATGCTTTCCATACACACCTCATTTAGAATATATTTAGGTGAGACTCTTATATTCTGAATTCATGTTGGAATAAACTACAACTTTTAGAGCTAATGGGATGGATGTATATTCATATTTGATAAGGACATGAATTTTGTAGATCCAATAAAGAATATATTGATGTAGTGAAAATTCAAGATGATAGCTGTGGTGTGGTTTGGCTACAAGTGCTCTACATATATAGTTTGGATTTGTGCCTTTATACAATGATAAATGATGCCTGGGTTTGGTGTCATAGTATCTCATGTATTAGTGGAGGATAATAATTACTAAAACACTGATCAAAGTAGCTCTACTGTCTGGCTCATGTTCTACTGATGACTTGCTGGCTTTAACATCTGAAGGAACTTCTTACATGAAATTTGGTTAACAACTTTATTAAAATCTTTGTTTTGCCTAAAGGGAAAATAAATTGGCTTTTCCTCGTGATATAAAATAATCTATGTGAGAAAGTCATAAATCTTAGTAAATTAGTTATGAGTATAGTGAGTCCTTTACTAGCCAGTGACCAAGAAAAGTCTAGTGACAAATAGATCACCAGTAGTAGAATTTATTATTTGGTCTCTGAATAGAGGTCTGGCCTACCATCAAACTATGAATGAATCATACATTCACAGGACAAGGTCTAAACTGGGCAAGCCAACCTTTTTAGATTATGATCTCAGTCTAGCTTTGCTTATTGCTCTGTTCTGTTTTCTAGCCCTCATAACACCCCAGTTTTGTTCCTAATTAATTTCTCTGTGGACTCCAGTGTTCTGGGTCCCAGTACCTAATTGTTAGTTTCTGGGTTGGGTTTTGCTCCTGATGTTGAACTTTTGTCAGATACTTGCCTCTTCTCTGGTGACTGATAGCTTACCTAGAGCTCTCTTTTGTCCTGTGTCTTTCAGGGGCATGTTGTCTTCATACAGCAAATCTGTCCAGACCATTCTGAAGAGAACTCAGATTTTTGAAATCCCATGATTAAGGCCCTTCTATAGACCACTGGCTATGGGCTTAATTGTCAAATTCATTCACAAAATCCTATTCACTTTAGTTTTCTAAATTTATCACATGTTCACTATCATTGTGCCAACCCAACTGTATTAGGCAGGAGAGCAATTCTAACAAGGACTGACTAATGAGTTGATTGTGAATAGTACATAATAGGTGGTTGTGGTCATCTTTTTGGCTAAGCCATCTCAAGTCTTCCGAAACAACAAATAAAAAAAATATGGTGGTAGCCTTTCAAGCTGGTCCAGTTCAGAGGTCCCCAAATAGAATACAAACAATATATAAGTAGTTACTTTAACTACGAGGGTCAAACCAACTTTAGAGACTTCATTGTTAAAGAACACATACAGTATGTTATCATTTCCCCTGCTGCACTTTTAAATATTAAAAATAGTTAAATAGCTGTGCACATTTCTGGATCTTATACATCAACGTAGAATAAAATTCTACACAGAATAGACTTTGAAGAAAAGCATATCTCCTTCCTGGAAGGTCTACCCTGGGAAAAATGAAGAATGAATAAATAATAATAAGAAGTAAGACATAAGTCCTATTCCTGACAGCACCTCTAAGCACATCTTGCTTTGGAGGCTGATTTTGAAAGCCACATGATTCATATCTATGTAAAACTAAACTGTTGATGGCTTTCCTTCCTAAGTATTCTACACAGTATATTTCTGAACTATGAAAGCTAATGGCCTGGAAGGAAGATTTTAGATGGATTCCAGCATAACATCTCTATTTACTTCAACCACAAAGTGTGTGTAATGTCTTCAGCAAGAAGCACTTACCATTTAGCTCTGTAATGGTGAAATTTCAATAAGTGATTGTCAATATCACTTTGGCCTGGGAGTATGCCTATGGAAGACTATATTGAATGTACTAGTTGAAGTGGGAAGCCTTGCTCATTGTGAGTGGCACTGTTCCAACAACAGGGGATCTTGGATCATATAAATGTAGATACGAGTAGCATTTATTCATTCTATCTACTCTGGACTCTGGATGTGACTACCTGCTTTCAAGAAAGCACATTCCTTTATTTGGAAATGCCCATAAAAAATAATGGATAAGATAATGAGAAGAAGAAAAATATTAGCTTCAAAGGTTCTAGAATTGGTCCACTGTTGCAATTCTTAACCCATTCTTGTTCTAAAGTGTATATTGTTGGTTCATTGCTTGTCATAATTAAACTCAGTAGCCTACCCTATTGCTGTGTCCTACCTGACTTATTGTCTTTTTGTATCATGAGATACAACTGGCATAGTGCCCATTTTCCTCTGGCCATTATTTAACACAAAGTAGCATGATGATTCTTTACAAGTGAAACTCAGATCCAGCTACAATAATACATTATTTATTTATTTACTTTGGTTCATGTGTCACTGTAATCATTGATCTTCTTTGCCCATTTCCTATATATTTTAATACTGAAAAAATATACAATATATTTTAATTATGTTTTTCCCTTCTACTAATTTTTCCTGGATCTGTTCTATTTTTCTACTTACACAGTATTATGTTTTCTTTATCTCTCTTTTAAAATAACAAATTAAACCCCCCAATACTAAACATAAGCACGTACATACATACATACATACACATAAAATCTCTCACAAAACCACTAAAATGAAATCAAAATAAGCAAGCAAATGACAAAAAATGCAAAACAAAACAAAGTGATACAAAAAGTCTTTAAAAATAAAGTTGAGCTCATTTTGTGTTTACCAACTACCCTGGGCATGGAGTCTGTTCTTAATTGTGGCTAGTATGTTCAGTAATATTCTATTGAGAAAACCTAGTTATGGGTGAGACAGTACTAGGACTTTGTCTGGTTTCAACCTGTGCAGGTTTTGTGCATATGTTCATAGTTTCTTTGAGCTTGTATGTATATTCACCCTATTGCCTCTGTATCTTGCTCTTATAATATTTCTACCTCCTCTTTCCCTTAGACCTCTGAACATTGAGGAGAAGAACTTGATAAAGAAATTCCATTTAGGGATGAGTTTTTCAGAGTCTCTTAGTCTTTGCACATTGTGCAATTGTTCATCCGTGTGTTAATTATTCTCTACTGCAAAATGAAGCTTCTCTGATTGGGGCTGCTTGAGGCACTGATCTATGAGTAAATCAGTACATTATTAGAAATCATTTTATTGTTATGTTATTTTAGTGTAGTAATAGTAGTAGGTTTTCTTCTAGGGTCCATGACCTATCAATTCTCAGGTTGAGAATTTTACCAGTCTCTTTACCAGTCATTTGAATGGGTTCTATCCAAATAGAAAGTACTTGTTTTCTCTTGTAACATTTGTGCTACTATTGTACCAGAGTAGCTTGCAGGCAGATCACTCTGGTAGGTCCCAAGCTTGGAAATATTGATGATTAACTTTCTCCTCCAGTAGTGTGAAGAGTACCTTTGAATAATATGAGATTCATCAGTAGTAGTGAAGCTTCTACTTGGACACTATTTTTACTGATCCATGTTCGACGACACACAGTGTTGTCTTGAGCAATAGAGCTTTATCATCAAGTTGTGGAAAGTAACCAATAACCTTTAGAAATAGTCTGTGAAATCTGTGAGTTTAGATGTCCAATGACTCAACAAGAGATATCCCATTCCTGATATGAGAGGTTTTTGGGTTGTCTGTTTTTCCATTTTATTGACAATAGGTTTTTTCCTCACATAAAATATTGCTATTACAGTTACATCTCTACCCACTCCTTCCATTTGCCCCATCTCTCATCCAATCCAGTTTCACCTTATTTACTTCTCTAATTAGAAAGCAAACAGATGATAATAATCAAGTAAATAAAACAAAAAGTAGAATATTGAAATAAGAAAAAAATAAATAGAAGAAAAAGAGTCCAAGAAAAAGCACAAGAAACAGACATAGATGCAGAGACCTCTTGTTTGCACACTCAGGAATCTATGGAAAACATTAAACTGGAGAGTGAAAGGAGAAAAAAAGAATATAAATAAAAATTCAAAAAGTAAAAAAAAAAAAAAAAATAGTAAGGGCCCAGACACAACATTATGAGACAAGAACCTGCAAAGATCCCATTGAGTTCATTTTCAGTTGGCCAATGACTGCTGGGCATGAATCCCACCCTTAAGGGTAGTTCATTTCCCAGTGAGATACCCTTGGAGAAAACCAGATTTTTATTTACAAGTAGTTATCAACTGGAGATGACTTCTGGGTTAGGGATGAGGGCATGTGACTACGTCTCCTATCAGCTCTAGGACTCTATCTGGTGCAGATTCATAAAGGCCTTGTTTATGGTTCATCAGCCTCTGAGTTTATATGTATCTCAGTCTTGTTATTTAGAGGGCCTTGTTTCCTTGCTGTCCTCCATACCCTCTGGCTCTCCTGCTCTCATGACCCTAGGGCCAGCTCTCCTTCCTGCTAGAGGTGGTGGTAACGGTTGGGGGGAGGGGAGGACATCTCTTCTTCACCCATGTCACCTAAGGCAGAGAACTTGCTTCCTACCTTCATTTGTTTGTTGATCTGGGATTATCTCTTCTTTCTTTCTTCTTTAGAGGTTGTCCTTTTAGACCAAATCTTTCCACCCAGTGCTGTTTGTAGAGCTTCACTGGTAGATAAAGATCATTCAGATTTGTTTTATACTAGAATATTTTTCTTTCCTGCTAACTTTAAATTGATATGTTTCTTGGGTACGGTAGACTGGGCTTGATTTTGTTATCTCTCAGAGTCTGGAGAACATTCTTCCAGGCTGTTCTCAGTTTCAGAGCCTGCACTGAAAAGTTGGGTGTTATTCCAATGAGTTTGCCCTATGTACCACTTGTTCTTTTTTTCCCTTGCAGCACTTAACATCCTGTCTTTATTCTGTCCGTTTGGTGTTTTGATTATTATTGTTCATGAGAATTTCTGGTCCAATCTATTTGTTATACTTTAATAGAAACAATTTGGTTTTCTTTCTTAGATTAGGAAATTTTACTTTTTTTATTTTGTTAAAACTAATTTCTGTCCTTTATGCCCTGGGTTTTCCTTCCTCTACTGCTATTTTTCCTATCTCTGGTATTTTCATAATATTTCATATCTCATGGGTGTTTTATGGCTGAACTGAATATTTTTATATAATATTGTCTTTGAGTTATCTATTTTTTCTACCTTGTCTTCAATACTTAAAATTCTTTCTTCCATGTTTCACAATCTGTTGTGAGGCTTACTGTTGAGGTTTTGTCTGACATTCTTTTATTTCAGTTTAGATTTTTTTTGGCAATGCTATCTCTTTGAGAAATTCTATGTTTATGTCTTAAATTGTGCTCCTTATTTCATTTAACTGTTTGTTTTTGTATGTTTGCAGACATAAAGTGATTTGGTCATGTGCTCTTAAGGTTGCTCCCAAAATGGCTTTTCTATTCTTGAAAAGGCCAGGCCAGAGAAACTCAATGTTGTTCTAGGCCTCCATCACAGTACCTAATGACTGTTTGCCCTAGACTAGCAATTTCAGAAAGATGAGTTAATAGAAAATGCTGACTCATTGGCTTTTACCCAGGTGTGTACAACCATTATGGTAAGATGATAAAACTAACCATATTTTTAGCTTCTGTAACTTATGCAGATACCCAAAGATTGTTTTGAGTCCTTCCTATAACCACTTAAACTTGTCAGATTAAACAATTTTGCTTGATTTAATAGACATTGAAGGTATTCATGTGTTTGTGAGTGTGTGTATGTTAAAAACAAAACAAACAAACAAGAAAAACATTCCTCATACCTCTCTTTCACAGCACGCCTGAAATTCAACTTTATGGCTACCATCTTACTAGCAGCTAGTCAATAAATCTTTGAATCATGATTGGATTGAGTCTGTGGTCTCCCCCCTCCATCTTTCTTGAGTAGTCTAAGCACAGTAATACCTTAGGGACTTTGCAAAAACTCTTTCTTTACTAGAAGGCTTTATCTCTAGGGTTTGGGTAGTTTATTTTGTTTTCTTTAAGTCTTCCTCAAACTTCAGCTCTTTGGAAGCATTTTATGAGTATCTAATTCCTCACTTCATTTTTCTGTTTTGCTTCCTTAGAGAACCTGACAATATTAGAACTGTCTCCTTATGTATTCATGCAAAACTTTAAGATTCCTACAATAGATGTAACATCTGTCTATCTAAGGTATATGATTCTCTTAGTAATTTAAATCACTCAAAACTTTGATTATTTGGTACTATTTTCTTGAGTAAATTATTATCAGAGTATTATGAGGGTGGGATTCTTGTTTGTGTTTTGTTTGTTTTGTAAAGAAGAAATAAAAAAGCATTTTGTTGTTTAATATATGTGGCAATAAAAATGATATATATATATATATATATATATATATATATATATGTAGTATTTCATAATTCAAAGTTAAAATTTCAGTGAGCATAACTATTTCAATCAATGCATAAATCTACTAAGCTTCCAAAATCTGTTACCAAACATCTAATACAGTACAAGCAAGTATTAATACCAGCACCAATTTGCAGGGAAAATATTGGCGAAGGGAATCAAGATAAGACAAATTTCCCAAGTTACCATACAGGTCAGGTAAATCCACAAAAATAAGGAAAACTGTTTCACTATGATTTGGGTAGAAAGAATAACATCCTAAAGGGACAAGAAGATAGTTGTTTATCACCACTATATTCTTATGTCAATAAGAGAGATAAATAAATAATGTGTTTAGAAAAATATCTCTATCTTTATTTAATAATTTACTGTCTGATAGTGATCTGAGAGATTATGGCCATATATTATTCATTTCTAACAACCATCATTGGAGGTACAAACTGTTTGTCCAAGGCTCATATTACAGCATTGCAGGAGAAGCTGAGAGGGAAACAAATGTAATATGCCCCAGAAGCCAAGATTGACAGCCAAGGATGTTTTTGGAGCCTGTGCTTTAAGCATTATTTTCCATAACCATTTAGCAAGGTCTGATTTATCACACAGAACCATGACTGTCACTAATATATTTACCTCATTTCCTTGTTAACAAACCAGGAGAAGTGTCCTTAGTCGTCATTTTATAATTGGAGGCACCAGCACTCCCAAGTACCTGGTAAGTTTGAGTTATCAGCAGAGCAGAGACAATTCTACTCTAAGTATACATCACAGAGTTTATAGCTCAGGTGTACATGGAATTCAGCCTATGAACAACTCCTAGTTTCATCATTGGATTACATATCTCCTCCTTGGTTTTTTCCTTATTTAAAGGTGTTTTTGATTTCGTATTGTGGAAAAATTGATTCTTTCCTTTGAATATCCTTTGCAATGTGGTTTGGATGTAAAATGTCCTTCATAAGCTCATGTGTTTGAGTTCATCACTTTAGGGCATCAGATTGTGACACTGCTGTATGAAGGTAAAAGGTAGGCCTAGTTACAGGACGTAGGTGTATAAAGAGTGGTCTGGATGTTTAAAGATTCACCCTGCTCCCTTTCTGACCTTTTTTCTTCACTGTCCACTGAAAAGAGAGCAATCCATTACTTCCTTCTACCACTGACTCTATATCTGACTCTATATCCAACCTGGAGCGATTGTTTTCCCTGAGTCTTCATCAACATAAAGTCTTTAAATTGTTTAAATTGTTTCTTCCCTGTACTTAATAACCATGCTATGAAAAAGAGCTAACACAAAACTGCTGCCAAAAATTCGAGTTCTTGCTTCACTGTGCGAAACATGACCATGTGGAACCCTTTTGTGTGAGGGAAGAGTTTGGAGCTGTGGACTTGCCAGATGCTATTTTTTTGAGCTATTTCATCTCAAAGGAAACATTCAAGCACAGGACTTGGAAATTAAGTAAAATATGCAGAACTCAGGAAGTAAATGAAATTTACAAGGTCAGAAGGTTCCTGAAAGTTTAAAATTTATAAGACCTCTTCATAATGTAATATAAGCAGTAAGAATTCTCAAAGAGAAGCATCTTTGACCAGCAAGGATCTTCAGCAATTCTGAGTTTTATGAGTAATTACACTTCCTAGATCAAGACTAGGCACAGGTTCACTGATAAGCAGATATACAGGGAAAGAGTCCATGGCTAGATAAGACTTGATAAGCTTCTTCCTCACCTTCTGACCTGAGACAAAAGAAGAAGGAAGAAAAACAAAGAAGGAAGAAAAACAAAAACCAAGCAAGCAAGCAGGCAAGCAAGCAAGCAAGCAAGCAAGCAAGCAACCAACCAACCAACCAACCAATCAACCAACCAACCAACCAACCAACCAACCAACCAACCAAATAGAAAAACAAGCAAACAACACAATACAGCCTTGGATAAGAGACTGGATGTTTTGGCTTCCAGAGTCTCCCTCTGCTTTGCAGAAGGTTTTTTCTCTGTGTCTTACAGCATATGTGTATTTCCTCACCCACAAGAAAAGCCTTTCTCTAACTGGTAATTCTGCCTATTGCTGTCTCCAGTGCTGGGGATCTCTCTGATGCTTCCCGTTGCACTGGAGATTTTTTTTCTGCCTTTCTGTTCTTTAGCTGGCCTAGTTGATGTACCTTATCAAGACCCTTCAACTGTCTCACTAGGATGTGCTTTAGTGGGATGAAACTGTCCTTTACATCATTCCGTAGGTTACTCATCACCATACTTCAAGCAATCCCAATAAACTCAATAGTTCACAATGGTAGACTTGATGAATAGACATTTTTTCCATGTGTCCTTAGGAAGCCACACAACACCTAAAATGTTGTAATTAGTATTCATGGAACCATTATGGTGGGAAAAGGAAGGCGTTCTCAGTGCCTCACCATATCCTGCTTCATGGTTCACTGAACAATATGCTATACTTTCTCATCACACCTTCTCCAGCTATCATGGACTGTATTCTCTTAGCTATGAGGCAAATAAACTCTCCTCTCTCAAGTTACTTCTTGTTGGATATTTTGTGTCAGTAAAGAGATTAGCATACTGCTCTCAGAATTTTCTCACTCTCTAAACATGAATTCCGAATTTTTCAAATTAATGAATCAAATAGGAATTTTCTTTTCAAGGGTCTCTGAGTGTTCTGCTATTTATACTATTCTTTGGAGCACTGTACTCCAAACAAGGATGAGTGCAGAGTCTGTGGAAGGGCTACATGTCTCTGTCTCCCTTTTCTTCCTCCTCCAAAAGACAGCTGCATATTTGCTTTGAGTCAGACAAGGTGAAGAAAAGTAGCAAGGACAACGTGGAAAGTCAGCCTTGTTCATTTTCCCATACATGCAGAAGCTCCACAGAGAACTTTATTTAAGAACAGTCTACTTAAGATCTCTGAAAAGTACAGCAGAGAATTGATTTTTCAATTTTGAGAGTTGTAAATATTGTAACTCACCTTAGTTAAAAAATCATAATTTATGATAAAAATCAAATATAATGAAGAAACAAGATTTGCAAACTATGGTGAGATTTTGTACTTGAGAATTAGGAAAAAGAGAAGTATGTCAATTTTTTTTATCTGTTTTACATCCTTTCTGTTTTGTTTTGTTTTTGGAAAGTCTCCTTCTTTCATGTGATCCAACAGGCCACATGTTGTTCTAGTAGGATGAGAAATAAATAATCTACATTATAAGTCAACATTACAGCAAAGCTAGTTTTGCAGATCTTAATTGGCTTTGTGATTCTAGAATCAGCTGGTAGTCTGGACCAAAAATAGTTCAGAATTCTTTGGCTTACTACATGGGATGGCTATTTTTATCAGCACAGAAGAGGAAGTAAGTACACTAAGTAGAAGTGAAGAGACAACTTGACTGATTACAGCTTATATCTGTCTTATTTGAACATGGAAGGAACAGCTGGCTTGTGATCTGCTGAGACCCGAGCCTTTTTTCAAGAGTTTTCAAAAAACTATCAAGTTAGGTCTCACTTTTAGCAGAATTTTAGTCTCAACTTAAAATATGTATGTATGCATCTTTTGGTTTATCAATTCTTACCAAAAGAGGTCAACGGGATAATTTTTCATTACTGAGCTCTGACTGTTCAAATGAATCTTTATTAATCCTTTGAAATTCCTCATATCTTATACTAAAACCTAGAAATTCATTCTAAATTGGTTTTCAAACTTGAGTTTTAATTTTTAAAAATATTTCATATAATTTTTTAATTATACATTTTATTTTAAAATTAAATTGTAGTATAAAATATTGTAAACAGAAATTATTTATGCTGTGTAATTTTAAAAGGATTATATCTATAAGAACTATTGTTGATGATAAATTAGGGAGGATTGACATCACTGTTCTACAGCCTACATTTTTGGTATATGTCTATTTTGGATGTGGGGATTTCACTTGGAATTATATCTAAAGGGGAGTTGACAGTGGTGGAAGATTTATGCATTTATAGTATGACAACTTTAGGTTTGAAATTTAAAATATTTTGGTTCATGGCTCAAATTTGAAACTGTCTCACCCTATGGGTATATTGTGCTGTGGCTGGAACTACCAACTCATGCGATGAGATAAGATCTTCGCTATGTTTGCAGGAGTGACCACCTCTGCTTCCTACTATAGTGTGCTGTGGCCTTCTCTTTCCGGATTGATGCTTGCCTCTTATTTTATCCTGAACTATATGATTACATGGTTGATTTTTTTTTTTATGTTGTAAACACAGTTTTCTTCACTTGTATGTTGCAGGCATTTTCTCACATCATTAAGTTCCTATAAACATATATTTTAATGTTTATAAATTGTTACATATATTGAGTAATATTCTCATTGGAAATTTAGATTGATGTTTTTATTGATGTAATAAACAATGCCTTGATGAAAAACTTTTGCCAATACTTCTTAGTATTCACTCAAAACAAATTTCTAAAAATGAATTTTAGCATTAAGGAATGCCATATCTGTAAAACTCCATATGTTTTGCTAAACTTCTTGTAAACACTGCTAATTTTAGTCTCATAAAGAAATACAACAATACAGAGGTACAAATGATGGTTTTAAATGTAACTCTTTGTCTCCTGAGAAAAGGAAAATTCACCATCATTATAAAATCTTTGCTAGTAACATACCTATTAAAAGCCAAAAAATGTATTCAAGTAAGATGATATAATGCACAGAATTTTCTTCTGAAATCGGTGGAAATGAAAAATACCAGCAAAAACATATAAATGAAAGTGTTTTATGTGTTATTATTAATCAGCTAAAAATTTTAGTTATATAGCATATAGTAAAAAATGAGAATGTTTGTAGACTTAGTGAGCATGCTAGAGTCCAAGCATGTTTCTTTCAGATGCACAAGTGCAAGGGTTTCAAAGTGTAAAAAGAATGTGATACTTGACTCCTGCATTTAAAACACATCACAGCTTGCAATTCAAGCACCAACAGCTGTCAACATGGTCATTTATATTTTAGTCAACTGTTATTATTTGAATGCCAAGGTTCAGCATGGATTACCATTTATTAATTTTATGAATTTGTCCAGATCAATTTTCTCCATATGCTTTGCTTGTAAAATAAATAGTGTTGTCATTGTGTTGGGGATGGAGATGAAGCATGCAAGTCACTTTGGTAAGAACAGTCCAGTCCAACATGCTTGCCCCGTGTGGCTGCTCAATACAACCAGCAGTCTTACTTGTCCCAATTGAAACTTTCTATACACGTGCAACACACACCATTATCACTGAAAAATACGAACTGCTTAACAAACCACTTCAGGTTGAAGCAATCCTATCAGGACCAGGATATTCTACTTTCAAATAGAAGACCTTATTAAAAATAATTGTGATTTACTCCTTAAATACTTTTTCATTTAAAATGATTGTGACTTGTATTATTTTTAATTTGGCAAATCTGCTCTAGAACATAATAGAGACCTATTAAACATGTCTGAAAAAACATAAAAGAAAAAAGAAATTTTCTTTTTATACTAGGGCTTTTAACATTTGTCTGTGATCACTGATCTGGAAGAAAACTGAGGACTACGTGCGAAATTTTATTGTTCGTCAGAGGAGGGGTGAGAATTTATAAATAGTATCCCCTCCCTCCTCCTTGCCCAATGTCTATCCATCATGAGTTATTTTTGTTGGCTACATTAAGAACCTGACATTTGATTCATTCACAGTGTGTCCTGTCTTGGTCCTGTGAAACAGAATGGACAGTAAGCAAAAGGTCGAAGCTGTTGTTGCTGGTTGTATATGTACAGGGCCACTACTGACAAGAGACCCTTAGGAAGATCACAATATTAAATATGGCAAAATGCTTGGTCAAGATCAGGACTCAGCGAAGTCTCCACTTGCACATGATGAACCACTGCAGCAGTAATGTGTTTGTCCGTCTGCTGAAACATGGCTCCAAGGTCATACCTCGAAATGCTGGTACGTGCTTTCCCCCGGGTTGTCATTCTATGCCTAGTTAAGTGTGATTGCTTCCAGTTGCATGTTTACCATTGGTGATCCAGAAAGAAGCTGAGGATAGTGTAGCATACAGTTTCTTTTATAAAGAGTGAAGAAAGAGGAAGAAAATGGGAGGGAGAGAAATAGAGAAGAGTACTGAGGAGTGTAAGCAAGTAAGTGAGAAGGGAAATGGGGAGCCAAGTTCTATTGTGCAATAAAATAATAAAGATACCTTCTTTATTCAGCAGATACAAGAGGAAGGCTCTTGTGTAGATTGTTTAGTAGGAAGAGATGATGCTTATCAAACATGATCAAAATACTCTGCCTCTCACTATCTGAGTTTCTGATCTCAGGTCTGTTTCTGATAATGAGACAGAGCTCCCTTATTTATCTTCCAAGCAGAATTTTATTAAAATATCAGGCCTTCTTCTGGTCTCAGAGGGATGACACACAGAGAGAAACATGCACATTAGTAAAATTAAAATGGAATAAAAATAACTTAAATCAGGCTGATGTTAAGCCCATTTCTCTTCCCAACAATTATCATATTTATGGTATTTTATGGTCTGAGAAATTGAAATAGAAACTGAACTAGAAATGTAAACTCAGTGCCACAGTCATGATGCTGTTGTAGCATACACAACTCTGAAGTCAGATCATGAGTCACAATGCTGCTGAAATTATATATGTTCTTATGTTTGTGTATGTTTTTTGTCTACTGGTTACAACAAAATTTATTCTGAAAAAAATAGCTAAAATTAGTCTTAGCTGAGTAATATTCATAAAATTAATGTCTTAGTTGAGATTCACTATTTTTATTATGAGTAATGTGTGATATGTTATTGTTTTAAAACCTATATATTTATTATTTTGTTTTGTTTTGTTGGAGAAAGGCTTGTATGACTAGGCTAGCCTACAAATCACTGTGTCATACAAAGGGGGCTGGCAACTCACAATCATCTTGTACCCTCATGTTTTGTATGATGTATACATACAAGTATTATGTTTATCTTATTTTTAAAATCACAAATGTGTAGAAAATTTTCTTGTGCATTAATGCTCTCAGTAGCAAGTTTAGAAAAGCTAAAATTGCCATATAAAGTGTTTTTTTATGAAAAGAATTGTTCTAGTTATACCAAAGGAATTTCTATATTAGTTTATATTAATATAAATCTTTTCAAAACTGAACAATAATGTAGAGAATATATATTTTAATGTAGAGAAATAATAATTCATATATAACAAATCACAATATTATCATTGTAAATCAGGATTTCTTGGGTTTTGGTCATAATAGTGATGAAAATAATTGAGAAATAAGGTTTTTCTTCATGATTTCTAAAAATATATTTGTTAGGGTATACAATGCAAATTTTATGGAAATAGTCCAATTATCTTTAAAAGGCACGAACAAAATAAGTGTGAGAATGTTTACTCCCTACATGACTACTAAATCTATTAGGATCCTGACTTTAGCATTTGGGAGGCAAAATGCCTGTGGATGTAGGTCAGTAGTAGACTCATCTCTTATGTACTAGGTACTAGTTTCCATGACATAGGGATAAAAAATGTTCCAGCTTTTTGTTTTGCCTAAAAGCAAAGGGAGTACAGTCATTTCCTATATGCATTTTTTGACAGAGTGATATGTTTTTTTTTTGATGACACAAAATGATTGCCTCACACCCACAGTTTATATGAGGGTTCACTCTTGGTGTACCTGGTACATGTTATGAATCTGAACAAATATGTATCAGTATTGCATCATAAAAATTTCACTGAGCTAAAGTCTTCTTTGTTACTTCTACAATTAAAGTTTTCTTCCAAACATTGGTAGTCACTTTCCCATCATCACCATTCCATACTAATACCATGGATGACCATCAAGGACAGTAGCAGACGTGGAGTGCAGCTGGCCCGAGCCTATTAGACATATGCTTGTGCTGTGTGGCAGACCCAGAGAAGGAGAGATGCTCAGGCTTTTTGGAGACCAGAGGATCCTAAGCTACAGACATCTGACACTGAGCTTTGCACTGTTGAACTTTTTGCTGTTGTTGATTTGATTTGATTATAACTGTTCCCTGGTCCTTTTGAAATGAGAGTACTTGACTTCTCTCTTCCCCCTGAGCCCAAAAGCTCACACTTATGAGACTTTGGAGATTTAGAGAGATTTTAGATATTAGTGAGACTAAACTTCTAAAGAGACCTTGTATTTTTTGAGATTTAACTTTAAAAGTGTTTGAGTTTTTTAAGACTATGGCATGCTTAAAAGTTGAAATATTTCATATTATAATCATGATATTAATATGACGTCTTAGGAAGAAAAAGAAAAGTTTATGATTTAGAAATTATGTGTTTGGGTGCCAATTTGACAAGGGGTCAATTGTGTTAGTTTTATGCAAACTTGACACCTCTAGAATCTTTTAGGAGGAAAGGTGCTCAATTTAGGAAACATATTCTTAAGACTGGTCTGTAGGGGTTTGTTATTTAAGAGAACCACCTCGTTTTCCAGAGGACCCTGATTCAGCTCTTAACACTACTTGTCACCATCTGTAACTTCAGTTCCAGGATCCAAGACACTCTTTTGGTCTCTGTAAGCCCCAGACATGCATGTGGTACACAGACATACATTCAGAGAAAGTACCTATAAACATAAAAAAAAATGTTTTTTTGAAGATTGACCTATAGGTAACTCTGTTTGGTATATTAATGACTGATGTGGGAGGGCCCAGACCCTGTAGGTGGCGCCCTCTATCTCTGAGCTGGTGATTCTGAGTTGTATAAGTACACTGGCTGAGCAAGCAATGAGTAATCTGCCCTTAACCAGAAAGTTTCCTTGGCTTCTTCTTCAGTTCCTGCCTTGAGTTCCTATTCTGGGTTCCCACAGTAACAGAGTGTGATCTGAGAGTTATAAAATAAAAGAAACCCTTTCCTTTCCAAGTGCTTTTCCTCTTGGTGTTTTATCAAAACAATAGAAGCTCTAGCTAGTAAGAGTTTCTACTTTTCTAGGATGCTTTAAGAAGAAAAACACTTTTCTCAGAAGCCCTGTTTTCATGATGTCCTACAATTCTATATTTCTATTAGGGCTGACTATATACCTCTTTCCAAAATAAATATAGTCAGAGACTGGAAATGGACCTTTCAAGTATTTCAATATGCTAATAGTAATGCATTTAGTCCTTGCCATATGAAAGGAAACTTACACATATTAACATATGTTTCTCTGATTATGATCTGATATGCATACGAAGTGAGAACATATCAACTGGTGGAACTGGTTCATTAGAGTTAGTAAAGAGTCAGAGCCCAGCAAAGTTATATCAGAACTTTTATGCTTAAAATCAAGGTTAATATGAAAGTGGGTAGTAAAGGGTACATAGTACTCCAAACTTTTTAACCTAGAGCTTTCATTCTGCAGAAAAGCTGGGAATATTTTCTAGGATACTAGTAACTGGTTGTCCCAGGCTGAGAAAGTCTTAATCAGCATAATGGAACCTGTTGGGGTCCAGGAATCAGGATCTGAGTTCTCAACTGGAAGTAGGGATATCTGGAAGGTGCATAATAAATATACACAGACTACTTTTTTGGGTACAAGCTGACAGGCAGTTTTTCAAGGCTTAAAGTTTCTCACTCTTCTCTCTCACTCTCTGTTTTCTTTCTTTCTCTCTTGTTCGATTGCAAGTTGAGGCTCCACACACTCTGCATTCCCCTGCGTGCTCTGCTTTCCTCCTGTGTACTTTTCCTTTCTTGATTTCCCACACTCCTACACAACTCTGTGTGTTTCCTTTTCACTCTTACACACACTCTTTACACACATCTCACGTACACCTCACACACACCACATGCACTCTCCTTTGACTCACACATACACTCTCCATACACACCTCACATTCTCTCTTTGCTCACTTTTCACATTCTCTCTTCACTCAGTTTTTTTCATGCTCTCACTTGCTCACTCACTCTCTCATTTGCTCTCCATATTCACCTTATATACTCTTTCATTCACCCTCTCATTCATTCTCTCACTCATTCACTAGCGTTCTCTTGCCCCAGTCTTTTACTGATACTCCAAAAGCAGGTAGAAAAAAGGACATTGTATAATCATTGCCAAATCAAATTCAAGAAAATAACCACATCTCATAAAGAGTTAAGAATTGCAGTTGTTCCCCAAAGTTATAAGCTTCCTTATTCCCAGGCCTGTAACCAAAATAATAATAATTGCAAACTTGTTATTTAAACTTTAACTTTTAACTTATTATACTTTAGAGTTCAGAGTTTCGAGGTCAGCTACTTGCATTTTCCTGTGAAGCTCTAATGATAAATGACGTGGGCAAAGCTGCCAGGCAGTGGCCAGAAAGAATCAAGTTAACCCTTAACTCAGTAGTTCTGCTAGCTTTCTACTTCTGTACATTGCAAACAATGACACTCCTAAGAGTCCCAGTGTTTTTTACTTAGTTTTACTAATATATAATTTTATGCATTCTATACTTGCTTATCCAGGAACGACTCTTAAATGTGCAAAATTTATTTCATAACTTTAATAGTTTTTTTTTCCTTTCTTGGGGTTCCAATGTTGGCTCTATTTCATTTTCTAATAATTTCTTCAAACTTTCTTTGCAAGTCAAGCATTAATCTGAAACTATCATTGTACAGATACTGCATTGTTTCCAAGATGAGAACACACAGATGCACCTAGGCCATTAGGACTGTGCTGTGCTATGTGCCCCATGCCTCAGTTTTTAATTGTTTAAGAATCATTACATCAAGGAACATCTAATTTCATACAATTCACCAGAGCAGAAGGAAAAGTAAGAAAGTCAGATATAGTAGAATAATTATGCACACCAAGGCCAACTGAAAAACAGTCACACACAAATGAAATCTATACAGCCATTGTCCAGAGCTAAGGTTAGACGAAATGAGAACAAGAGCTACCACAGGCTACTGAAATGTCTCCATCCCAGACTATTGCAGGCAGTCCCTTATTTCAGATAGTGGGTCCCCTGGGGGGATGTATTTCCTGCTTCTCAGAGTACCAGACACCATCCTCCTTACAAAGAGCTGCCCCGGGCTTCTGAAATGTCTCCATCCTGACCTACTGCAGGCAGTCTCTGTCATTGTATGCTGTACCCAGAATGAACCAAACATTCAGTTGAGCCTTTCAGGAAGAAGGTAGAGAGAAAAGAGACGAGAACTGAGGTTGTTCCTGAAATTGAGTAGAGTTGGGACTGAGGTAGCTTAAGTAAGTGAGTGAAATGCAAGGAACTTTGAACTCATGGAGGCTGAGTGATGGGGAGAGAGGATGAACACACACACACACACACACACACACACACAAACACACACACATACACACACATACACACACACATACACACACACACACACACACACACACACACACACACACTGGCTTGAACAGTATGGTAGTCACTGGAGACTTTGTTAAAAACCATCTCACTAGGCCATATGCAGAAGAAAGTGACTGAGAAATGAAGGGAAAAGAATTATATGAGATCTAGACATCAGTCATAAAAGAACAGAGCAGAGATTGAGAAGACTGAGTACTAACGTAGCTGGAGTCAGTGAGTGGAAAGCAAATCACTGTGGACTCATAGAGGCTAAGTGTTAAGGAAAGAGGAATGAACACACACACACACACACACACACGCACACACACGCACACACACGCACACATTGGCTTTAGCCATTTGGTAGTCATTGCAACTCTGATGACAGCCATTTCAATAGGCAATGTGCAGAAAAAAATGATTGAGAAATGTAGGGGAAAGAACTACATGAGTTCTCCTCATGAGTTCTAGACATTGGTCACAAAATTGGTGTTACTGTAGGTGTTATAAGAGTCAGTGAATCACAAATAATATGAAATACTTTGGTGTGACTCTACCCAAGCAAGTGAAAGATTTGTATGACAAGAACTTCAAGTCTCTGAAGAAAGAAATTGAAAAAGATCTCAAGATGGAAAGCTTTCCCATGCTCATGGATTGACAGGATTATTATAGTAAAAATGGCCGTCTTGCTGAAAGCAATCTACAGATTCAATGCAATCACCATCAAAATTCCAACTCAATTCTTCACAAAGTTTAAAAGAGCAATTTGCAAATTAATTTGCAATAACAAAAACCCAGGGTAGTTAAAACTATTCTCAACAATAAAAGAACTTCTCGGGAAAATCACTATCCCTAACCTCGAGCTGTATTGCAGAGCAATAGTGATAAAAACGGAATGGTATTGGTACAGAGACAGGTGGGTAGATCAATGGAATAAAACTGAAGACCCAGAAATGAACCCACATACCTATGGTCACTTGATCTTTGACAAAGGAGCTAAAACCATCTAATGGAAAAAGGACAGCATTTTCAACAAATGGTGCTAGTTCAACTGGATGTCAACATGTAGAAGGATACAAATTGATCCATTTTTATCTCCTTGTACAATGCTCAAATCCAAGTAGATCAAGGACCTTCACATAAAAGATACACTGAATCTAATAGAAAAGAAATGGGGAAGAGCCTTGAACATATGGACACGGGGAAACTTTCATGAACAGAATACCAATGGCTTATGCTCTAAGATCAACAATAGTCAAATGCGACCTCATATTGCAAAGCTTCTGTAAAGCAAAAGACAATGTCAATAGGACAAAACAGCAACCAACAGATTGGGAAAAGATCTTAGAGGGCTAATATCCAATATATATATAAAGAACTCAAGAAAATAGACTCCAGAGAAACAAATAATCCCATTTAAAAGGGGGGTACAGAGCTAAACAATGAATTCTCAACTGACAAATACCAAATGGCTGAAAAGCACCTAAAGAAATGTTCAACATCCTTAGTAATCAGGGAAATGCAAATCAAAACAACCCTGAGATTGTACCTCACACCAGTCAGAATGGCTAAGATCAAAAACTCAGGTGACAGCAGATGCTGGTGAGGATGTATAGAAAAAGGAACACTCCTCCATTGTTGGTGGGATTGCAAACTGGTACAACCACTCTGGAAATCAGTCTGGCCGTTCATCAGAAAATTGGACATAGTATTACATGAGGAATCAGCTATACCACTCCTGTGCATATACCCAAAATATGTTCCAACATATAAGAAAGACACATGTTCCACTATATTCACAGCAGCCTTATTTAAAATATCCAGAAGCTGGAAAGAACCCAGATGTCCTTCAACAGAGGAATGGATACAGAAAATGTGGTAAATTTATACAATGGAGTACTACGTAGCTATTAAAAACAATGATTTTATGAAATTCTTTGGCAAATGAATGGAACTAGAAAGTATCATCCTGAGTGAGGTAACCCAATCACAATAGAACACACATGGTATGTACTCACTGATAAGTGGATATTATCCCAAAAGCTCAGAATGCCTAAGATACAATTCATAGATCACATGAAGATCAAGAAGAAGGAAGACAAAAGTGTGGATGCTTCAGTCCTTCTTAGAAGTGGGGGGATACTTGTGGTAAGATGTAGAGAGACAAAGTGTGGAGTAGAGACTGAAGGAAGGGCCATCCAGAGTCTGCCCCTCCTGGTGATCCATCCCATAAACAGATACCAAATCCAGACACTATTGTGGATGCCAAGAAGTGCTTGCTGACGGGAGCCTGATATAGCTGTCTCCCGAGAGGCTCTGTCAGAGCCTGACAAATACAGAGGCGGATGTTTGCAGTCAACCATTGGACTGAGCATGGGGTTCCCACTGGAGCAGTTAGAGAAAGTCCGAAGGAGCAGAAGGGGTTTGCAAGCCCCTAGGAAGATCAACAGTATCAACCAACCAGATGCCCCAGAGTTCCTAGGGACTATATCACCAACCAAAGAGTACACATTGAACAATCAATGTCTCCAGCTGCATATGTAACAGAGGATAGCATTGTTGGACTTCAATGGGAGAAGAAGCCCTTGTTTCTGTGAAGGCTTGATGTCCCAGTTTAGGGGAATGCCAGGGCATGGAGGTGGGAGTTTGTAAGTGGGTGGGGGAGCACCCTCATAGAAGCAAGAGGAGGTAGGAAGGGATTAGGGGTTTCTGGTGGGGAATCCAGGAATGGGAATAACATTAGAAATGTAAATAAATAAATTATCCAACAATTAAAAAAATCCCTTAAAAAAGAAAAAAAAAAAAAAAAAAAAAAAAAAAAAAAAACAAGAGTTAGTGAGAACACAGGTGAAACCGTACGGTTGGTAGGTGGTGGCCACAAGAAAAGATCTCACTCTGCTAGGTAACACTTCCTGGAAATGGAGAGGGAACAAAAAGAATGATGAGATATGAGTAGACCACCACCTTCCTAAGAAACAATGGGTACCAAAACAAGGAAGACTAGGATTGCTATATTCTTGTGGATTGGGGTGGGGGATGCAAAGAAGGGTGTTTGCCTAAGTTTCCATTTTTTAATGCTTTTTGAAACCACAAGGATAATTTTTCATAGGTTAAACATAGAATAAACAAGCTACCTTTTGAGGATTTTCGGAGGAATGTCTGGTATTAGATGTTCTGAAATGTCCAATTGATAGTAAATATGTTCATTGAGAAAGTCAATGACATTCAAGAGAATTTTAAAATTAATCCCATGTATCATGAATTTGGAGAAAATTTATGACTTACATCCTTTCCTTTTTTCTCCACTAAGATGCAGTTTACTTAATAAGGTAAGAAGTATTTTAAAGAACAATTCACCGACATTGAGGACATACTCAGTGACAGGCAACTTATACTTTTATCTAGGGCCACAACATTTTCATCACCTACAAGGAAATTCTTAACCTCTTAAGCAGTTACTGTTATAGTTACTGTTCATTTCTTTTCTCCAACAGTTTCTGCTGACTCCGCATCATGTCTTCTGTTTCTGTGGCTTTTCATGTATTTGCTATTTCAATGAAAACATGCACTAGGTGACGTTTTATACATGGCTTCTTTCACTCATCATATAGTTCTGATGTTCTTCTGTGCTGTACTGTTGATCAGTTCTTTTCTCCTAAGTCTGATAATATTTTTTTTTTGACTAGATAAAGCACATTTTCTTCATACAGGCATCCACTGAAAACCATTTAGGGCAGTTTTTTTTTTTTTTTTTTAAAAAAAATTTGTATTGCATTTCCAAAATCATTTGTCTGTAAGAATTTTTAGAGTATTTACTTCAGTTATTTTTGTTTGTTTTGAGAATGTACTTACGAGTGGAATTACTGGGCCGTATGATTAATAAGCTTAGATTTAACTCTGAGAAATCACCAAAATTTTCTTCCTAGTGATTAAGCATATTACATTCCTTTTTGTAGTTTACAAATTTCTAATTTCTTTATATTATCACCAAGAATTTTTAAAGAAATGTTATCATCCTATTTACCTTGGTGTTCTATAATATTGTAGATTTGATTTGTAATTCCATGATGATTTATGATGTTGAACATATTTTCTGATGCCTAGTGGTCACTAGCATATGTACTATTTCAATTTATAAGATTATAATATATATATATTTATATTATATATGTATCATATATAATATAATATACATATATTATAATTATATATAATTATATACAATAATTATAATATAATATATAAATATAATATATTATAAATAAATATATTATATATAACATAAATAATTATATATAATATATATAATAACATTTACCCTTTACATATATTTATAATATATATAATATATAATACATAAAACAATGTATATATAATATATTATGTATAATATACTATATAATATATGTAATGTAATATAATATATAATATGTGATATTATATAATATATTATATATAATATTATATATCATATTGTATTATGTAATAATTATAATACAATAATTATAATAATATATAATATATGTAATATAATATATTATATATAATATATTATATAATATCATGTATTATATAATGTATTATTATAATATTATATATATATTATATAATAATATATATAGCAACATTTACTGTTTCCATTTCCTCCCTGTAAATCTTCTACCTACCCCTTGATCTTTTTCAAATTTATGATCACTTCTTTGCTTGTTGCTGCATGTGTGTTCCTACTCAGTCTGTATAATATTACTTACATGCATTTTTCAAGTATTATTTCTAATGGTTTATTTCATTAATAGAGAGGTCCTCTTAGGTCAGATCTACCAAAAAATATCTATTAGTGTTTGAAGGATAAAAGCAAAAAGCAAAAATGGTCAACTCTACACTTCTTGATAACAAAGAAATTGTGAAATATTTGCTGATTCTCATTTGCCCCCACCACTTTTGCTGGCAATTTGGTGCTGGTCTACCCTAGAGAAAAGACATTTGGTATTTTGTTTAATTTTCATTAAAAACTTAAGGCTCAATTAGGAGAGTCATCCTCTAAGCTTGAAAGGAGGTAGCTGTATTTCCTGTGAGTAGACAAAGACATTTATCTTTTCCAAAAGAAAAATTTAAATTACGTACCATGTGATGAAGCAGTTTGCCTTCTGCACACACATCTACAGGAAGTGAGCTGAAGCACATGGATATGAACTTTATAGGTTTACATGTAAACTAAAAGTAGATTCTGGGAAACATTTTCCAACTAGACTAAACAACTAATTTTCCATGGTAACAAAACAGAAATCAACATGAAAATGTTTAAACTTAAATGTAAAGTATGAAAAAGTGAAACATGACTTTGTGCACACAGTATAGCTGTGTTTTGGTATACAAGTATTTCAGATTTCAGAGGTTTCCCAGATTTTGGAATATTTTCTTATAGTTTACTGATTGACTATCTCTAAATTGGAAACCTAAGATTTCAAATCCTCTGAAATTCAAAAGCATGTATGGACTGAATTTCTGAGCATTTATATGCTCAAAGGTTTTTGATGTCAGAGCCTTTCAGACTTTAGGCTTGTGGATCATAAGTCAACTTGTATTCAATATCCATATTGTATGGTACTCATTGCAGATAGGGTCCCATGAAAGATTAATGTAACGATGCCATTGGAGTCCAACTTGGTTAACCAATGAGTTTAGTGGTGTTATTTATAGAAATATGGGTAAGGAGTTACTTATAGGAACAGATTTAACTCAAAGACAGCTGCATCATTAGAAGCCCATCTTAATATTGGCGAATGCTCACAAAATCTGGAAACACAGGAGCCCACTGCATGAGTTGTAGACAACATGATATGTTAGAGAATGTTTCTTTGACTTACTTCAGTCTGAACCTTTTCAAGACAGCTTAGCTCATCCTTCTCTTCTAGTAAACTTAGTTGGCCTAAGACTTTTCTAAGCAACTCAACTTGACCAGGAACATCTTCTAACAGTCTTTATTGTCATATAGGCTTGGAGAAGGAGAGGTTTCACAGACCTGGTCAGTTTCAGGCACTTTCTGAAGGTTTGTAGTGATTTAGTTACTGATTCTTATTGAGCACTCCTTTAGACCACCGTAAGCTTTAATAAGCTTCTCTCCAATGTGTAATGTTTTAATTTGGAGAAAACTGTGATACAACATCTAAAAATTATAAAATTGGGTCTAGGATGAAGACTATAAAATATCCCTCAGAAGTATAATGTGATTATTCTTAGGCAGTAGATCCTATAGTTAAGTTAATACTAGGGTACTCTTAAAATATTGTGCTATAGTATTGAATACTACAAAATTTCACTCATATTCATAATGTATGGCTGTTTCTTTTTTTCCTTTTTTTCTTTCTTTCTTTCTTTTTTTTTTTTTTTTTTGAAACATTGTAACTCAATCTCTGGACACAACGACTAGGATCCTAATCTTGTAAGCTATATAAATCTAAATCCTGCAGTGGCAAATTCTGGTGGATCCGCTATGAAACTGAGAGACACCAGCAGCTACATCTTGTCCTTAAACTATCTCCAATTCAAAAGGCCTATCTCCTCTTCCTCCCATCCGGTATCCAACTCGGAAGTCTCTCCTACTCGCCCAGTGATTGGCTCCTTTATTGATTAGGGGATGGTTCTCAAGTCACCTGAGTAAGTGACTCACTTCTTGTCTGCAGCCCCTCCCATGAGAGCAGAATTTACATTAAAATACAAACAGCACCAGGCCCAATCCACAATGGTTCCCCCTGTCTGTTCACTTAAAAAACTTATTTCAGATATAAATTGAGAACAACTGTTCCCATTTTGTAATTTATAGAGTACAAGATAGACCTAACACCCAGTCCAACAATTTTGTCAATAAAATAGAACACTGTCCTCTATTCTAACTTAAAATGCCTGCACCTGACTTATGTCCTGGCTTTAGATTGTATGCCATCTGAAAACCATCCTCTCAAATCTATTCTTTCAAAGTAAATAGCTTGGGTTGACTCTGAGACTATAAGTAATTTTTCAACCTCATCAGAAATCCAAGAATGACCAACATATCTGAAGATATAGGAAGCCTAACATAGCTTGCAGAATTGAGATAAATTGTAGAGATAGCTGCCTACCTATACAGGCCCAGTAAGTCTGGAAGTTGGAACATCAGTCTCCAGCCTTCTGGCCCAGGATCATCTGACAGACCTTTGAAAAACAGTTTTTAGGACTAGCCTATTCTGTCTCGGCAGAACTAAGCTGTCTTAACCTGTAAATTGTGTCCTTTTTTCTGGACAGTATTTTGTCTGTAGAAGTAATGAAGCAATTCTTGCCAACTGTCTGTCTTGCCACAACAGGAGCAGCATAGATGCTCAATTTTTTCTTTGAATCCAAAATAGGGAATGCTGTCAGGAGCAGACTTGTCTCAACAAGTGAATAAATAACATTAAATGTCATTAAATGTCATATTCTGTGGATTTCTGATGTTTTTGAAAACTGACTATCTATGTAAAGTAATCTGGACTGTTCTGTGTTAACTACTCTCAGCCATTTCTAACTAAAATATCTGAAAACACCCTAACAATAAACCCAGAGCCATGAACTTTCTATTTGGCCCTTAACTCACAGGCTTAATTGTCTCAGATCAGTTTATAATTACATTATAGGAAAACTGGGCCTAAGTCCTGTAGTTTTAAAATTTTTGTATCAATAGAAAAAATTTATACCAATGAAAAACCTAGATTTTGCATCAAAATTAATTCTGTACCAAAGGAAGAAATTATGACTTCAACTTAGTGGCAATTATAAAGATTTCTACCAAAAGAGATTACAGCTATGCAGTCAATTCTAACTATATCCTCCCTGTTCCAATTATGACCATTTCTACATTCCCTAGAAAGACAACCTATAATAACCAGTTCCAGCCCCAAAGTCCAGGAAACTGGGATGTCAACTTTTCATAACTTCGTCAAGCAGAATATGGGCGTTGAGATATTTTTGAAGAGGGAGGGAGGGTAGGGAAAATGGGGGAGTTTGATTGGCCTTAAGAAGACTTAAGATTTAGTCTCCGATGTCTGTGTCTTGACTGGATCCAGGTGAAAGTCCAGGACATCAGGAATTCAAGCAGGTCAGTTCACCATGTCTGACGAGGATAGTCATCAAGGCTGTATATCCTGTAATATACAAATCTCAAAATTTTAGTATTATCAAGATATATTTTTTGTTTGATTCTCTGGAATCTAGTCCTCTGGAGGGGGTCTCCCTTCATCATATATGATCCATATAACTCTGGAAGGTGTATATACATTAATTACCTTTTCTAAAAACTCAAAGACAAAACCTTCTCCCTAATCAGCATATCCTTGAGTCAGCAACCAGAAAAGCTTGTATCTTGCTCTCTCTTCCAGAGGAATAATAAAACCACAAAGCTCAAAAACTACATCTATTCTGAAAGTTAAAACAATCTAAAACAAATGAAGTAAACTAACTGTATGTGCCTATTCTTAGGTTTTGTCTATTTTGCCAAGGATAAAAACTCAAGATTCCTGTGGAGCCCATGTTAGATGGAATTTGAATATCCTGTGAGGCTTATTAAAGCAATATATCTTTATACCATCTTTAAAACAATTGATTCACACTTCTCTCTATACCTGCTTATAAGCAGGCAGTCTGTCCAAGCAGGATTTAAACCCAGAATCCCCATGGAGCCCACATTAGACAAAATTTGAGTATACTGTAAGACGTATTAAAGCAAACTATCTTCATATTATCTTACTGTTTGACTCTCTGCCTAGAACAACCATCTTGTTATACCATCTATCTGTTCGGCTGTCTGCCTGGAGCCACGGGCATTTATTTAATACCTGTACATAGCAGGCAATATTTATCACTCCATTCTCTAAATGGAGTCAGTGACTCATTTCCCCTATCATAGTTCCAAACCGCGGGTAAAATTCCCCACATGATTCTGCTGAAATTTCCATATAAATCTTTCCTAAAAGCAAATAATCCCAATATTATAAATTCACAGATAAATCAGTATCTGCCCTATACTTTTTCATTCTCCTCTCTCTTAACTCAGAGCAGCCTGCAACTCCCCACAGCTCCCCACAGCAGGGGACCTCAGAGCTGCTTTCTTTGTTTCAACTCTAGCACTTGAGTTCCCTGACAACTCGTTTTAGCATTGCCCAGCTACTCACTTAAAAAAAAATTAAAACTCTCTCAGGCTAAAAATCTTAAATTTCTAGTGGATTCTTCCCCAATATGTCGGTTCTCCATCTGTTGTGGGAAATATAAAAAAGAATGACTTGTTCCAGCGCTATGCCCATTACCGGTGGGGCCATATGGCTCCAACAGGGTATTCTCATCTGGACAGAGACCCTTTGGCCTGGGGCCACCGAGAGAGATGTCTCCACTCCACTGGCTAATTTCCCTTGGCAGGATCTACCACACCAGTCCGTGCTTCCATGGCCTTTGTGCTGCACATCAGGCTAACACATATTTTGCCATACCTTTCTCTCTTGAATGCAGCTGAGTCACGAGGAGAAGAAAAACACCATACAAACTTAGTTTAGAAACAATGGTAACTCTCTTTATGGGCGCAACAGCTAGAATCCTAAACTTGTAATCCGTACAAATCTAATTCCTCCAGTGACGAATCTTGGCGGATCCACCATGAAACTGGGAGACACTAGTAGCTACATCTTGCCTTTATGCTATTCCTGATCCAAAAGTGTATGGCTGTTTTTTAATGTCAATATTCTATAGAAAAGTTTTTACATATTCCTTGAATTCCATTTGTTTATATATGCAGGTTTATGTGACAGAAGAAAATCTGAAGTTTAAAATTTATAAAATAATGTTTCTTCCCAGGTGCCCCATTGTCTAAAGTGGATGCTTCTGAGGGCATGGTTGCCAGCTCACCAGTGAAGGGCGCTCAGAGTGAATATTGTTCAAGTGAAGAGGAAGATGGAGTAAAAGAAGACCCCTTAGCCCTCTCTGAAGTAGCATACGATCCCAGCACCAGCCTGCTGCCTACTCCAGAGGACGATGAAGTAGACATGCTCTTTGACTGTCCATCTAAGTTTGTGTTAGAAAGAGAAGACACAGATTCATTTGAGGAACTAGAAGCAGATGAAAATGCCTTTTTGATGGCTGAAGAAGAGAAAGTGAAGGAAGCCCACCAAGCTTTGTCATGGAGCTATTCCATCCTAACCGGCCGTATCTGGCTAAACCCTCTGGTCAAGCGTTGCTCCAGGCTCCTAGTGGTGGGCCTGGGACTGCTTCTGTTTGTATTTCCCCTGCTCCTTCTCCTTTTGGAGTCAGGTATTGATGTCTCCTTCTTTTTCAAAAAAATGAATTTGAGCAGTTTTATTATGAATGCTACTGTCCCCTAAAAGAGTAGGTGACTGGGAAGGTTGACAGTTTTTTCTACATGTTGGGCTTCCCTGATAAGAAAATTAGCTGTGTTCAATATTAAAATTATCTTTTTCATTAGATGCCATGTTCCAAATGGTCCTGGGTCATAAAGCTATATGCCAAACTCTAAAGTTGGCTTTCTGTGCTTTAATATACTTAATACCAACTTAAAACAAATTTTATTTGCATATGCAGCATTTAAGTAACCAAAGAGATGTTATTTTTATTGCAGTGTAGACTTTCTCTTTATTGTACCTCAAAGTGATTTACTTTTCCTGTTTCTTTGTCATTGTCATCACTATGAAAGAGAATTTTAATAGAACTATAGCCAGAGTTTAAGGGAATACTTTTCAATTAATTCTTAGTGAAAAAAGCACTTTCTAAAAAATGTTTATACAACTAAATTTATACTGGGCTTTTCTTTCAGTTTTTAAAAAATATTTTTATATTCAAAGAATTTTGGTAAACTTTTTCTTGCAAAAAAAAGCCCCATTGAATTTTGAAAGTATGCATATTGTAAAACTAATGCACAAAGTTATATCAGAAATTATTTTAGTGTTATGGCACCAGTTTTTATAAAATATATGTTTCATTGAAAAATCTAAACTTTACAACTATCTTCAAATGATATAGTAAACCTAGTGGAAACAAGTTGTAAGTTGTCCAAACAGATGCTGGAACTGGAGGTATACACAGAGAACATTGAGTGGGCATGTGAGAGCCATCTTTCAACATTTAGTCATGATAAGCTAGTACTTTCATTCTTGTTATGTCCATATATTTAGCCTGGATAAGGAGAATGTTTTGACAATAAAGTGAAATTTGGAGAAAGATAGACTAGTTAATTGCATATTGTTCGCTGATTGGAGTGAAAGATGACGGGTTGGACAGATGGAAGGTACCGAAGAAGAACTCTGATGACACCTGTGGCCAGTTGACCTTTCGTGTGGAAATGATTGTGATGCAGGACAATCCACAATGTAAGGAGCTGCTCTCCTGCTCCTCACCTCTACGGCAGCACCTCAGTGATTCTAAATGGCAGTATACAAATTTTAAAGTAAAATATTTTTGATCCTTTGCAACATTCATTGTGATTCTGTGAAAAAATTCAAAACAGTATGTGTGTGTTGGTGGATATGTGTTGATATATGTATGTCTATGTGTGTGTGTGTGTGTGTGTGTGTATCCATAAGTGTATATATTTGCATATATGTCAGTGTTTGTATGTGTGTATCTCTATGTGTTTATGTCTGAGTGTATGTGTTTGGATATATGTCAGTGCTTATGTGTATGCATGTCTGTACATATGTGTATCTGTGTGGTTTGTGAGTATGTGTGTATAGCTATGCATGTCTGCATGTGTATTTGTGTGCACATGTATCTATATATGCATGTATGTGTATATGCATATGGAACTGTACCTATGTATATATCTGTGTGTTTACATATGTCTCTATGTATATGTGTATGTATGGATATGTTTGTCTTTGTATGTTTTTATGCTGTGCCTGATTATGTGTATATTATCTTTGAATGTATGTGTGTATGTGTGTGCTTGTGTGTGTGTGTGTGTGTGTATATGAATATGTGGGGGTGTCTGTGGGTGGGGCAAGACAGAAGAACAGGTAGAAGGGGAGAGACAAATAAAAGCTATCTTCTTGACTTTTATGATGGCTAATATATGCCTTTCTTTTTTGAGTTTCCTTAAGATTTTATTTTATTGCATTTATAATTGGATCCTCTATTGAAAAAAGTGAAAGAATAGTCAGATGTCATGCAAATTCAGCTTAGGCAAAGAAGATAAGTGAGGGAAGAAGTCTTCCAGTACATTGCTTTGTGTCATTAATTCACATTAATGTCATTAATGAATGAAAACGCCTTGTGTTTTCTGTTAAGAGTGCTTACCAACATTGTCAGAGCAGAGGAAGAAAAAGATACTGAGTTTAAAGAATATCGGATTTTCACCTATACAAAAATATTTGATTGTCTTCAGTTATAAAAGTATATAATAGTTACATACCTCTCATAAAGTTCCAACACTATCAGTAACTTGTTTCCAAAGTGGGTGATTCAATCTGTCTAGTTCAGTCAGTTCAGGAGTTTTTGAATTGTGCCCAACCAAAACTGTGAGCACTGACAATAATATTCAAAACATATTCCAGCCCAGGTATGGTGGCACATACCTTTAATTTTAACATTTGAGGCCAACCTGCTCTACTTAAGCAAGTTTTCAGAAAAGCCAAGGCTATATAGAGAAACCTTGCCACCCCCCCCATGTGCTCTCTCTCTCTCTCTCTCTCTCTCTCTCTCTCTCTCTCTCTCTCTCTCCCTCCCTCTCTCTCTCTCTCACACACACACACACACACACACACACACACACACAGAGAGAGAGAGAGAGAGAGAGAGAGAGAGAGAGAGAGAGAAATATAGCCTAATATCCTAATATTAAAATGTGTGTTCAAATTAATGATATCAAGAGACTTAGAAAAGCAGAGAATAAGCAGAAATGTAGTCAAATGATTTCAAAGTGCCAGGAGTTACCACTACAACAAACAAATAAAAACACAAACATAAAACCACTGCAAGGCAGAGCAGAGGCTTTCTATGTCAATAAGAGTTATCAGATGGTTAACTCTCATTTTGTCCATGCACCCTCTCTTTTTATCCTTTGAGTTGAATAGAGGAAAGCTCTCCCACAATATTGCCAGTAAAGTACTCAGAGATCCTTTTACCCCTGGAGTGATTCCTGGGGTTGTTGTAGCTGATGGGACTTGAGCATCATTGGGTGAAATTTTCTCGACTTTGAAATGATACTTACTGAAGGTCTCTGCTTACTTATCTTCTTGCTTCTTCTCTCTTTCCTTGTCTGTCTTGGACCTGCTTTTGAAGTTCCAGTCTCTATGCCATAACCAGAGTCAGCAGGACCTGCATATGTTGGACCCATCCAAGATTTGTTTTCCACATTCCAGCTTCAGTCTCTGACTGGAAAGAGAAGTTCATGAGTGAGCCCAGGGGAGCTCAGTTGTTATCACTTCAGAGAGGAAGAAAAAAAAAACATCATTTGGGCCTCAGGCTTCAGCTATATTTACCCATCCTTCAGTAAAGCCAATTTGAACCCTCTTCTGGTAGTGTGTCTTTTATATACCTGGATTGAAATGGTGACCTTATGTTGGATAATAACTTAGGTTTTTGAACTTTCAATTTTATAACAAAGAAGTAATAAAGAAGCTTATCTTTGCTGACGTTTGAACATCAAAATTGTCTGTCATACACGAGAGTCATCACAGCTTCCACCAATGAGAGAAAGAACTAGGAATCAGTTTATAATAGAATATTGAATGGAACTGTACAATTCAATTTTACACCTTTAGTTACTGCAAATATCTCTTTGGAAAGATCACCAAAGCCATTTTTATGCTTACAGAACTATTTTGATAGAATTAAAAGATATCTTCTGTGGATAATACATATCAAAACATGTCTTTTAAGTTCCAGCACCTTCTCCAGCTAAAATTGGTTCTTCTTATCCACAGAATTATGATTCTAACCATTTACTTTCTAAGAGATTAACTTTTCAGAGTAAAGAAAATATCAGAAAAAAATGTTTGCCAGTTACATTCTTCAGAAGTTAAATATTCTATCTTCTTTTCTACTCTAATTTTATTGACATCAAACAGCTCTAATTTGCCTTGTCAGCCTGAGTTCCCTGGCATGGGTGACCTTCTGGTTCTTCAAATGGCAAATCAGATAAGACCAGTGTTCACTGTCTCACCATGTAAATGCATCTAGGCATAGAATTGGCACACAGTATTTCTGTTCTACTTAGTAGGTTTCTATCATTGTGTAAAAACACTAGGACAAAAACAACTTAGAGAGGGGAGGATTCATTTGGTCTTTAGTCATCATCATGAGAGCCAATGCAAAAAATCACAGCAGGAATCTGGAGACAGGAACAGATGCAGAGGCCATAGAGGAGTGCTGCTTATTGACTTGTTCCCCATAACTTGCTCAGCCTGGTTTGTTATACAACCTAGCATCACCTGCCTAGAGAGAGCACCATCTATGCTGGGGTATGTCTTCTCGTGTTAATTATTAATCAAGAAAATGTCTGACAGATTTGCCAGTGGACCTATTTTCTTAATTGAAGCTTCACTTTTTCAGATGACTTTAGCTCATGTCAAGAAGATAAAACAAAACAAAAAACCCAAAACAAACAAACAAACAAACACCCCCAAAACAGACCAAAACAAAAACAAAAATACTAACTAGGAAAATTGACCCTTTGTCAACTTGGGACACCAGTACATTATTAAGACATAGCCTTTTCTTTCTGGTTTATCCCTAAGATTTCATACTAGTGTCAATATCACAATATAATATCACATTCCAGCTTCTAAAAATCCCATAGTCTTTAAAATTCCAAGGTCTTCAAATGCTCAGTCTCTTTAATATACTTAGTCTGTTTAAAACTTGACACACTCTAAAATATCCAAGGTCCCATAACCATAGGCTCTTGTAAAAATAAAATCCAACCAATTCCATCTATACCTGTTTGTATGGCTAAGATCAGTATCACAAGTTATATCTCATGCTGGCAAGGATGTGAAATAAGGGAAAAACTTCAGATGGGAGTGCTGGCTGTACAAACACTATAGAAAGCAACATGACAGTTCCTCAGAAAAATTAGAACTCAGTCCCCCTCAAGACTTAGCTGTACTGCTTTTGGGCATATACCCAAAGAATGCTTCATTTTACCACAAGGACATTTGCTCAATTATGTTCATTGCAACTTTATTCACTGTAATGTATGGTTTCTACTACCCCACTTTAAGCTCCAGTGGAGTGTGCTACCAGCCACTGCCGTGATTCCTTTGGATACACAGATGAAAGACACACACACACACACACACACACACACACACAGAGAGAGAGAGAGAGAGAGAGAGAGAGAGAGAGAGAGAGAGAGAGA
>JANHMN010000004.1:70538775-70585557 GCA_030674055.1 Rhabdomys pumilio
TTTTTTGAGTTTGCAGACCAACCAATAATGTTTTTACAGCCCAGGGTTATACTAAACAGGCCTGTTCTTCTCCACACTTCCCCTCATGTTTTAATAAAAGAATCCCTTTTATCTTTATTAATAACAGGCCTATTCCCACCCAATTTTAAAAGGAGAGGGCTGAAGATTTCTCAGCTTTTCCTCGAACTCTGGGATCCAGTTGTGTAGTAAAACCTAGAAAAGGGGAATCTCTGTCTCAGCTCCGCCTGTCCCACCATCAGGAGTGACAGCAGGAGGGTCTTCATCTCTCTGGGCAGCAGGATCAGGCTGAGACTCCAAGATTCTTCGTGTTAAGCGTTCCGGCAGCCAAAATGGGTTGTCTTCCTCCTGTGGAAACACACAAACAGCTCCCCGGGACCTTGTTATGATAGGATCCGGGCCTTTCCATTGTCCAGTTAGAGCATCCTTCCACTTGACCATCTCTTTTGGTCTGTTAGGTTCTAAACAATGACGGTCAGCTGCCGTGTGGCCTTGGCTGTCCAGATTTAAAAAATTAAGGGTGAAAAGTATTAAAGAAACGGTGACTCGTGGCACTGAGGGTAGAGCTTCCTCGACTCCCCCTTTTTGCTTTATAAAATAGGGCTTAAAGGTTTAATGAGTCCACTCTATAATACCTTGTGATCTTGTATTAACACAATTACAATTTTATAATAGGATGTTTTAAACTTTACTTGTAGATGTAGAAGGATGAATCCACATTAATAGTTTCTTTTGTCAAAGGGCTGCTATGGGCATATGAGTAGTAATAACACAAACATCCAACAATCTATCAGTTTATATAATTGATCTGTTGTTAACTAACAGTTTACTCTACTTTCAATAAAGCTATCTCTCGTTTATAGTCAATTGTCAAGGGGAATTAGGACTTGTATCTCTTGAAAAATATCAAATAGAGGGTTAAATCCTCCTATGGTAAGCTTAAGATGAGGTTTTAGCCAATTAATATCTCTTAACAGTCTTTAAAATTCATTATCCGTGAATTGAAATTAAAAGCAAACCATTTTTTGTATGTATACTTGTAAGTCAGAAGATGGCGCTAGACACCACCAGCAATGGTTGTGAGCCACCACGTGGTTGCTGGGAATTTGATCTTTATATTTTTATAAGTCTAGCCTTTAACGGCTGAGCCATCTCTCCAGCCCCAACTATCTATTTTTATTATAACTTTCTATGTCACAACCTGTTTAGGATATAACTGAGGTCTTAAATATTGAAAAGATATTGCCTTTGAATTCTTTTGGAGTAGCAATTACTCTAAGGTCTTTTAAAGCTCGTTATATTGGAGCAAAGGCTTGTAGAAAAACTCCTTTAGAGGAATCCGCTAATAAGGTATCACACAATGAATATACACTAAAGATTTAAATTCTTAATTTTTAGTATCAAGGTAACAACAATATTTATATGTAAAGCAATTAACCATTCTTCAGGGCAAATATTTCTAATGATATCACTTTATGGGCTCTTAAAATTTACGAATTTACCAAATGTACTGGAATGGCAACTGGAGTAAGCAAGTTAGGCTGTACTGCCCCATTAATTTCATAAATCTTAAGTTTGAACTTTCTTTTGGATTAATTTGATAGCCAATCTTTTCTTCTAAATATTGTTATATATATTGGAGGAACCAAAGGCATCTCATTTTTAACAACTTTGGAAGAAGCGGATGTAAAAGGAATTGAAACAAATTGAACAATTTTTATTAGTAGGTACATTTATAACTCCTGGAGGGAAATAGGCATAATTTTAATGTCTCCAGTATTATCATAACTCTTTGCCCACAGACTGTTCTAAAAGTCTTTGGCTCTTAGATTTATCCCTCTTCTAGCGAGAAACAAACAAGGCAAAAGACGAATTCCGTGCCCATTTCTAGGATCTGGTCGTGAAGACCCAGGACAAAAGAAATGTAAATGTTCTTAACCTCTGGCCTATTTTCTGAGGCCTAGCCTTTTGTCGGCCGGAATTGCACTGTAAATTTTTTTCTTTTAAGCTTAGATTTAAACCTTAAAAGATATGCGTATCCTTTTTTATAAACATGTGTAAATCAAAATTTCTCAAACTCACGATTGAACTACCAACTGTAGCCAATGGAATATTGGCAGTTTAATTATGTTTTTACGTTTCTTTTTCCACATTAGAGCATAACCATAATTTTAAGAAACAAAGTCAATTTTTAAACTATCTATTTTCTCTAAAATTAGTCTCTAAAACTAACACCAAGAAGATTACCTATATGTTATAAAATCTTGTTGTCAATTCTTTTATATAAATGCATGATAGTGCAGCTTTTAATATCTCACTAAAAGGACATTGTTCTTAAATTTTATCTTTACACATCTGGTTTCTGAATGACTCTAACACTGAGTTACCAATCTTAAGCCAACCTTTGTTGCCAAGGTTGTAAAAAAATTTTTTAATCATACTCAATAACCTATAGGCTGAAAATCTATAACCAAGACATGAAGAATATTTTTATACCTTAAAACTAATTGGAAACAAGAATGAAGGGACAACACTTCTATATATTTGGACCAAACAAAATTTCTCGCTTTTTCTAGTTGTAATTTTAAGAGAGGAGCACCTTGTTACAGCAATTCTTCTAAGACGAATTGTAGAGTGAAAAATTATGAAGACCATCTTACAAGATATATACAGGCTCACTAGCTCCAGGAAGGTGGAACTGAATGTAGGCTTTTGGGCCTTACTGCCCTATCCATTCCTCAAGCCTCAGGGAAGAGAATCCACCTATGGGTGGGGTAGGCCCAAAGCAGGAAGACACATTTCTGGCCACAAAGAAAAACAAAAGCATGTCCAGACAAGTCTTAACTAGCCATCCTGCCACCTCTGCAAGTCGCTGACACTAGAAATAACCAAACATGTGCAACCGCGCCAAACCCTTTTGTCTTTCTCTACCCCTATTCATAAATGCCCCCTGCCTCTGGGGTTTGGGTTCGGAATTCCCCGTCTCCTGCGTGGGATGGGTTTCAACCCAAGGGCCCTTATTATTAAATTACCATATACAAATGCATCCTCTCAAACTCACGATTGAGTGTGCGTGGGTGAGCACCGGTCCAGACTGGAGGTAGGGTCCTTTAAAACCACTCTTAGCTTCCTTACTGACTCTAAGAACTTGTTGTTCCCTTTAAAAGCAGCTTATGCCGACAATTAGCTGTTAGGAAGGCTTTTTATTCAGCTCAGCTCAGCTCTAGCTACAGGTGTTAAACAAACTTATCAGCCGCTGCTCGGCATTTTAAAACTGTCTTTGAAAACCAAGTTAAACTCGAGCAAGGGTTGAATCAAGCAATTTAAACGATCTTTTGAACATTAAACATAGAACACCATAAGACATAGACCACCAATCATTCATACAATGAGACACGTGGACAGAGACACATACAGAGACACGTGGACATTGGCGCGCCAAAGACAAATATTACGGAGGATCTTTTCCGAAATGAGTAACAGCTGGTTTTAGCCTACAAGGGTCGAGATGAGCGAATGCATCTGGATACCATTTAATAATCTTTGTAGAGGATGTACCAAAAATCTTGTCTGCCGTTTTAAAAATCCTGCCTGCCTGCCGTTTTAAGAATCCTGCCTGCCTGCCGTTTTAAAAATCTTGCCTGCCTGCCGTTTTAAGAATCTTGCCTGCCTGCCGTTTTAAAAATCTTGCCTGCCTGCCGTTTTTAAAAATCCTGCCTGCCTCCACCTTCCAAGTGTTGGGATTAAAGGCATGTGCTACCTCCGCCAGGCGGTCTTCCTCTGAAAGGAAGGAATCTGAGCAGCTTGTCCGCGTAAGGCGAAAGAGTGCTGGGGATAGCAAGTTGGGAGGACGCGGCTGGCTGAGACGCCACGCAATTCCCGCCTTCCAACTTCTCCCGTTCTCCATCTTGTAGCACTCGCTGGTTATCTGCATGAATACCCTTTTTATCACAAAACTCTCCCGGGGCTTTTTTTCCCCAATTTCTCACTTCTGCCGACCGAGGGTCTCCGGAAGGGCCTGAACCTTTGCGCGCATTTTTCCTATTCTCTTCATGAGTGGCTAGCCTTTTCCTCAACTCTGTTTCTGACCGTCGACCCGTTTCCACGATCTTTAAGTGGTTTTTTCCTTCCCGTAAAGCTAAAAGGACGAGTATGGCCACTGCTACCATGGTGGCCAAGGCTACTGAAACTCCTGTCTCTTGGGGGAGAAGCTGGCTCAATTCCAGACCGAACATGTCTCTCAGAGTTACCTTATCGCCACCACGATTCTGGATCCACTCGGAACGTAGAGGTCGCTCCCTTGGTGCTGTGATGTTATAATCCCGGGTTTCGTGCACCAGATGTAACGCGCGTGGTATCCCTGCCCGCAGGAACTCACACGAACACGTGGGGAATCCTTTCGTGGTGATTTTATTCTTTTAACCTGAGTAGGGGAGACAGAAAGAGTAAGATAGAGGAAGAACCGAAGTACAGAGACGGTTACCCGAAAAGAGGCCCGCCGCATGTAGCGTTCCGTTTTTTATACCCCGTGGGCGTAATCAATCATGGTTGGCTACTCGCTCAAACTCCCAGGTTCCTTTGCGATATACATGCGCAGTTCAATGGCGTGACGCCGGGAAGCAGGCGTGCCCTAAGACCCTGTGCCCACAGCGATTATGTTCGGCAAGGACCGCCCTCTACAAGGATCTTATGGCTTTTATAATCTCTGATGAGAAGTCTGGTGTAATTCTTAAAGGTTTGCCTTTATATGTTACTTGACATTTTTCCCTTACTGATTTTAGTATTGTTTCTTTGTTTTGTGCATTTGATGTTTTGATTATTATGTGATGGGAGGAATTCCTTTTCTGGTCTAGTCTATTTGGTGTTCTATAGGCTTCTTGTATGTCCATGGACATCTCTTTTTTAGGTTAGGGAAGTTTTTTTCTATAATTTTGTTGAAGATGTTTACTGGCCCTTTAAGTTAAGAATCTTCACTCTCATCTATACCTATTATCCTTAGATTTGTTCTTGATTTCATTATGTTCTTGATTTCCTAGATGTTTTGGGTTAGGAGCTTTTTGCATTTTGCATTTTCTTTGACAGTTGTGTCAATATTTTCCATGGTACTTTCTGCACATGAGATTCTCTCTTCTATCTCTTGTATTCTGTTGGTGATGCTTGTGTCTGTGACTCCTGATTTCTTTTCTAGGTTTTCTATCTCCAGGGTAATCTCCTTTTGAGTTTTCTTTATTGTTTCTACTTCCATTTTTAGATCCTGGATGGTTTTGTTTAATTATTTCACTTTTTTTAATGTTTTTTTTTTTTTTTGGAGTTCTTTAAGGGATTTTTGTGTTTTCTCTTTAAGGGCTTCTACCTGTTTACCTGTGTTCTCCTGTACTTCTTTAAGGGAGTTATTTGCGACCCTCTTAAAGTCCTCTATCATCATCATGAGAAGTGATTTTAAATCTGAATCCTTCTTCTCCAGTATGATGAGTGTCCAGTGCTTTTTATGGTGAGAGAACTGGGTTTTGATGATGCCAAGTAACTTTTCTTTCTGTTGCTTATGTTCTTATGCTTGCCTTTTGCCATCTGGTTAACTCTAGTGCTACCTGCACTCACTGTCTCTTACTGGAGTCTGTCTTTCCAGTTATCTTGCATGTGTCAGAACTCCTCAGAGTCCAGATGTCTCTGTGATCCTGAGTTCCTGGGTGGAAGAACTGCTGAGACTCAGGCTGCTTCTTGGATCCTGACATCATGATGCTCTGAGTGCACTGATTCCACTAGGAAGGCTCAGGATATGGTATCCGCTGCTCTGAGTACACTGATTCCTCTAGGATGGCTCAGGTTATGGTGTCTTCACGGGAGCAGACCAGTTAGGTGTCTGCCCCAGTCAAAAGGACCAAGCAAGAGGTCGAAGGGGAGTGGTATTCCAGAGGGGCTGGGTTTGGGTGGCTGATGGGTCCTAAGTTTTCCAGGCTCCCAGTTATAGCTCCGGGGCACAGGGTAGTGGGAGAGTGTTCTTACCCAGTGCTCTGAGTGCTGTGGTTCCTTTAGGATGACTCAGGATATGGTGTCTTCCCAGGAGCAGACCAGCTAAATGTCTGCCCCAGTCAAAATGTGGTCTTGTCTTTCAATTTTACCAAATGGTGGGTTTTTCTTTAATTCTTTCCTCTCCCTCTTTTTTTGTTACTCTTTCTGGATCTTAGGAATGTTTAGTAGTGGTTTGGTCCCAGGTACAGAACATTTTTTAATTCCTGCAAGTTGTAAGCACTGGGAGAATGGGTAAAATTATTTTCTAGGTATTGGGAGCAGATAAGGGCAGGGAGCTAAGCGGGTTCACATTAAAAAGTCAAGCTGAGTTTACTATGAAGATTTGATTTACTGGCCCATATGACCAGTGGGTTGCTAAAGAGAAAAATATCTGTGGTGTTGGTGGGTGAGACAAAGGTATAGGATAAGGAAAGTAGTCTGCAAAGGAGGGAGTGCAAGCTGGGGCAGAGAGGAAGGATAGGCTGCAACAATTAATTGGTCTTCTACCTTCTTTTTATTTTCAATCACTATATGTTTGCTTCTCGCTATGTGTAGGTATGTGCAAGTGTTTGCAGTTAGTATTGGAGTGACAGACATCCTGGAGTGGGTGTTAAGAAGTTAACTCAGGTCCTCTGCAACCGTAGTATGTGCTTTAAATTGGAGATATGATGAGACATATCTCTAGCTCCTTAATTTCTTATTTAGTATGAGGAGGGAGGATTAAAATGATCTTAGGACTGATGTTATCTCCATAGTTTGAAATTCAGCATTAATTATATAGATTGGCTTAACCTTGGACAACTGATTCATAATAAAGACATCCTAGATTAATATTCATAGGAAATCAGCTTAATCATGTGTATAGTGACTTGCCAATCTTGATGGCACTAGTTTAATTATGGTGCTCCATACATTTCCCTCCCCAAAATATAAGGTGCAATTAACCAAGTACTATCAGTTTGTAGAAACAATTATGTCTAGGAATTGCTAGAGACATAATTTACATGCTTTGTCCCAAATCTACTATTGTCACAATATATTATTTTAAAATAGAAACTTATAGGTGAATATTCAAACCATTTCTTCTTTATTTTGTACATAATTCAATGATGATTCCATGTTTCCATGTAGTTATATGTTATATAGTTATATCATTGAGGTATGGTTTAATTTAATTTAAATGATAAATTGTCTGTATTGCTTCCAAATACAGTATTAGATATCAGCTACCATGTGTCAGTGAGTACAGCATTTTTAGGCAACTGTAAGAACCATTTGAAAATATAAGAGACACCGGGACTTTGAATCCTTGAATGTCACGGTAAATCAGCACTATAAATCTTCCCCGAAACTGCACCCAGTGAATTCTTACTTGAGCAAAAATATTACCGGGGTGATTTTCAAATCAGTTGCTGTCAACATATATAGCTATGGCTGTTTTTATAGTAGTTGTATTTACATTTACACTTATAATTAAATAGCATATAGCTAGTGGTACCGTGAGAGGAGAATCCCTTTGAAATTAAATGTTCTCCTTATAACTTAAGTCATTAGTGCTGCTCCAGTTCAGCTTCGTGCTCATGTCTGTCCTTAATGCTCTCTTCGGTGTCTACAGAACTCTCTTTCCTTCCTTCGCAGCGATCCGACTACCAGAATTTCACCATGTCTATTTTCAAGATCCATGCCAGACTCCTGTGGGAATTCCACTGTTGAGGTGGATCTGTACACAGTAAAAGATCTCTTCTGAGCTGCAGTGCTGAGCAGTGAGTCCACCGGCATCTATGAAGCCCTAAACTTCGAGACAATAAGCCCAGCTTCATGGGGAAGGGTGAGTCATAGGTTGTTGAGCACATCAATAACACTATTGAACTTGCTCTGGTTAGCAAGAAAGTGAATGTTATGGAGCAAGAGAAGATTGACCAGCTGATGGTTGAGATGGAAAGCACCGAGAATAAATCTAAATTTGGTGCAAATGCCATCCTGGGAGTGTCCCTGGTTGTCTGCAAAACTGGTGCCATGGAAAAGGGAGTGCCCCTTTTTTGTCACATTGCTGACTTGATCAGCAACTCTGAAGTTATCCTGCTGGTCCAATCTTTCAATGGAATCAACAGTAGTTCTCATGCTGGCAACAAGATGGCCATGAAAGAGTTCATGATCCTGCCTGTGGGGGTATCCTGTTTCCGGGAAGCCATGAGCATTGGAGCAGAGGTTTACCACAACCTGAAGAACGTCATCAAGAAGAAGAATGGGAAGGACAGAATGTCACCAATGTGGGTGATGAGGGTGGATTTGCACCTAATATCCTGGAGAACAAAGAAGCCCTGGAGCTGCTCAAGACTGCAATTACAAAGGCCAGCTACACTGACCAGGTTATCATCGCCATGGATGTGGTTGCCTCTGAGTTCTGCAGGTCTGGCAAGTATGACCTGGACTTCAAGTCTCCAGATGATCCCAACAGGTACATCACACCCAACCAGCTGGCTGACCTGTGCAAGTCCTTCATCCAGGACTACCCAGTAGTGTCTATTGAAGACCTCTGACCAGGATGACTGGGATGCTTCCAGGCATCCAGGTGGCTAGTGTAGCCATCCAGGTGGTGTGTGATGACCTCACAGTGACCAACCCTAATCGGATTTCCAAAGGCTGCAGTCGAGAAGCCCTGCAGCTGCCTCCTGCTCAAAGTGAACCAGATAGGCTCAGTGACCAATTCTCTGCAGGTGTGTAAGCTGGCCCAGTATAGTGACTGGGGCGTCACGGTGTCCCATTGATCCGGGGAGACTGAGGACACTTTCATCAACATCCTGGTAGTGGGGCTCTGCACTGGGCAGATCAAGACTAGTGCCCCTTGCCGATCTGAGAGCCTGGCCAAGTACAATCAGATCCTTAGAATTGAGAAGGAGCCGGGCAACGAAGCCAAGTTTGCTGGCAGGTCATTTAGGAACCCCCCTGGCCAAGTAAAGCATGTACTGGAGATGCCTGGAGCCACCAGGTGCTTAGGTCCTCTGTCCCTGATGTCATCAGGTGGCTCAAGGCAGGCTCAGTGCTTGCACCTTCCAAGTCACTGCTTTCTTAGTCGTCTACACCTGACCATCAGAAACCCTGCTGGAGACCCCAGCTTTGTAATCATGTGATTGGTTTGAATCATTGTTTCTGTCACCTGACTTCCCAGCTAGTGTCTGGAGCCCTCAGAACTCCACTGTAATCAATATCTAGAGTGTCCACCATTAAGACTCCCCCAGTGGTTTACATGCAAAAATAAAAGCTGCAGAAACCACCCCCCAAAAAAACCCCAAAAAACCAACCCCAAAACAAACAAAACAAACAAACAAGAAACCCAAAACCCTGAAGTCACAGTATTAACTCATAAAGAGACATTTTACATTACATGCAAATTTTAAAAGTTTTTCAGAGGAAGGCTGTTGGAGTTTGAACTTAGGATCTCATGCATGGTAAGTGTTATATCAATGACCTGTATTCTCAACTTACATTATTAGCTTTTCTGTAAACATTTACAACTTTCAAAAAATGGCAAGGGAAATACTATGCTGCATTTATATAGGTGAATATTTAAGTCTAAATGCATACACATAACAATCTGAGTTGTGGCTGGAGAGACGGCTTAGCAGTTTTTAGAGCACTGTCTGCTCTTCCAAAGGTCCTGAGTTTCTCAGAAACCACATGGTAGCTTTCAACCATCTGTAATGGGATCTGATGCCCTTTCCTGGTGTGTCTGAAGAAAGACACAGTGTTCTCACATACATAAAAAAAAATCAATAAATCTTTAAAACTTGAGTTGTATGTAGAATTTTAGACCTTTTAAGAAAAAATATTCTATAATAATCACAAGTTCTAGTTGGAATAAAATTCATAGTTCAAAATAATTTTCAGACATTTATCTTAATATCACTGGAGTCTATACAAAATCATAATAGTTCCAACAACAGTCATATTTGTTGAATGATCATGCTCATAATTAAACATAATTGAATATTATTGCTGACTATTTAGGATAGGTTTCTATTTTCAATTATGTTAATTAAAAAATAAGTTTGTAAAGTAGTAAGTTTAAGTGGTCAAATAATTAAGTCTTCAGAAAAGCTATTTAAAAAAGAAATTTACAAAATTTCAGAAGATTTACCTGTGGAGATATAGATATAAATATTTCAGTATTTATTATATTATAAAGTAATGAATTCAGATCATTATTTTTGCACCCTTTAAAATTACATTACAACTTAATGATTGTTACTCATTATAACTCTTACCTTTTACATTTTGACCATAAAATCTTTTTAAAAATTATTTCTATTTTAATATGTCTATTTTGTTTTTGAGAATGGGTATTACGTTTTTATCTCTTATCTCTGAGTTTTACAAACTCTGAGCTGTCTCTGTGTAGATCAAAAAGGAAGGATATTTCCACCTTTGGGGCTAATATCCACTTGTCAGTGAGTAAATACCACGTATGTTCTTTTGTGATTGGGTTACCTCACTCAGGATGATATTTTCTAGTTCCATCCATTTGCCTAAGAATTTCATGAAGTCATTGTTTTGAATAGATGAATAGTACTCTATTCTGTAAATGTACCACATTTTCTGTATCATTCCTCTGTTGAAGGACATCTGGGTTCTTTCCAGCTTCTGGCTATTATAAATAAGGCTGCTATGAACATCGAGTAGAGCGTATGTCCTTGTTATATGTTGGAGCATCTTCTGGGTACATGTCCAGGAGTGGTATAGCTGGGTCCTCAGGTAACGCTATGTCCAATTTTCTGAGAAACAGCCAGACTGATTTCCAGAGTGGTTGTACCAGCTTGCAATCCCAACAACAATGGAGGAGTGTTCCTCTTTCTCCACATCCTTGCCAGCATCTACTATCACCTGAGTTTTTTATCTTGGCCATTCTGACTAGTGTGAGGTGGTATCTCAGGGTTGTTTTGATTTGCATTTCCGTGATGACTAAGGATATTGAACATTTCTTTAGGTGCTTCTCAGCCATTTAAGTTTCCTCAGTTGAGAATTCTTTGTTTAGCTCTGTACCCCATTTTTAAATAGGGTTACTTGGTTTTCTAGAGTCTAAATTTTTTAGTTCACTTTATGTATTGGATATTAGCCCTCTATCAGATGTAGGATTGGTAAAGATCTTTTTCCAGTCTGTTGGTTGCTGTTTTGTCCTATTGACAGTGTCCTTTGCCTTAAAGAAACTCTGCAATTTTATGAGGTCCCATTTGTCAATTCTTGATCTTAGAGCATAAGACATTGATGTTCTGTTCAGGAAATTTTTGAGGGTGGGGAGATGGGAGTGGGTGGGTGTGTGGTTGCACATCCTCATAGAAGCAGGAGGAGGGGGGAATAGGATAGGGGGTTTCTGGGCAGGGTCAGAAATGGGGTAAGGAGATAACATCTGCAATGTAAATAAAATGCAATGTAAAAAAAAATAGATAAAAAAAAATAAAAAAAAAAAAAAAAAAAAGAAACTAGTTAGCCCTAAAATACACCTTACTTGTGAAGTGTGAGTTAAGACAGTTTTTTTGGTTTTGGTAGAAACCGTGTATTAGCCGGACTAACAGTGTTCTTAGTTTTGGTTTCTGTGTTCAATAAAGTACCTGTATCAAAGCTAAAATGCAAGACAGAATGTACTGCAATGCCCCTCTGTATGAACACACAAGCTGACATGTCTGTGAACTTTCTGTGGTAAATGAGTCTTAGAAACTAGTTAGCCCTAAAATACACCTTACTTATGAAGTTCGAGTTAAGACGGGTTTTTAGCTTATAGTAGAAACCGTGTATTAGGCAGACTAGCAATGTTCTTAGTTTTGGATTCTGTGTTCAATAAACTACCTGTATCAAAGCTAAAAAAAAAAATATATCCAATAAAAACAAAATAAAGAAAAACAAACAAACAGCAGATTGGAAAAAAACAAAACAAAACAAAACAAAAAACAAAGGAATAAGGAACAGAAAAAATCTTTTGATATTCAGAAAAGTACTTAAGTCTGTGTGAATTAATTATTACTGATTTATTTATTTTTTGAAGAACTTTTATCAATCTATATAGTAACAAGGAGTTTAACAATTATGAATTTTTTCTGTATGCATGTATACATAAAATAAGAAGACTCATATTCAGCTAATTATTTCATTTTCTCCTGATGATTTTGATTACCTTGACATAAACAATATTCATACAGCTGAAAATACACGACAAAAGTTAAATTTTCTATCTAATATATAGAATATATTTCAGATATATCAAAGATCTTCAGTCAACTGTATTAAATATAGCCAGTGAACAAGAAAAACTAGAACTAAATAATAAAACAAAACAATGAGGATAATAGCTGACCAAATAAATCTTAGAAACAGTAGAAATTTTAGTAAAAAGATCTGAATAGAAATTCTTAAATTGAGAAACATTTGGCTACAATAAAGAGGCTTTAAGAGTGGGGCCAGGATGATAATTATGCTAGTCTCTTGTACCAAAACACACTACCGGCATGACAAACTATTGGGAGAAGCTTTTGTGGCTGGGTTGCTGTCCCAATCCCTCTACTTGATGCCTTGCCTGGTTACAGTAGATGGCTGGTTCAGGCTCCATGTCCCACGTTACTAGGAATCTTTGATAGGGTTACTGTCATCATTCCATGAAGTTTCCATTTTACTCAGTTTCTGCCTTGCCCCTGAATTACCCCTCAATTCCAGTCATCTCTCCCAGTATTTTCTCAATTCCTCCCCCAGTTCATGCTCCCTTCTGTTCCCAAGTTCAAGTCCCAGTCGACCTACAAAATCTATTCTATTTCCTCTTTCCAGGAAGATTCTTGGATTCCCCCATTAAGTCTTCCTTGTTACTTAGCTTCTCTGGGCCTACGGACTGTAACATGATTTATGATTGTCTTTTTACTTTACAGCTAATATCCACCTATAAATGAGTACATATCATGTTTTTCTTTCTGGGTCTGGATTATTTATTCAGGATGATTTTTTTCTAGTTCCATCCACTGCCTTTAAATTTTATGGTGTCATTCCTTTTAACAATGAGTAATACTACATTGTGAAGATGTACTACATTTTCTTTATTCATTCTTCCATTGAGTGATATCAAAGTTGTTTCTAGTATCTGGCTATTATGAATAAAGATGCTGTGAACATAGTTGAGTAAATGTTCTTGTGATAGGATAGAACATCCCTTGGGTATATGTCCAGGAGTAGTACAGCATTCTAGGGTCTTGAGGTAGATCAATTCCCAATTTTGTGAAAAACTGCCGTATTGACTTCTAAAGTGGTTGTACATATTTACACTCCCACCAATGAAGGCATGCTCCCTTGCCCCACATACTTGTTGAAATGAGCTGTCACTTGTGGTTTTGACCTTAGCTATTCTGACAGTTAGAAAACAAAAGCTCAAAGTCATTTTGATTTGCATTTCCCTGATAGCTAAACATATTGATCATTTTTTTAAAAAGTATTCCTTGGCCAGTAAAATTCCCTCAGTTGAGAATTCTCTTTAGACCTGTACACAATGTTTCAAGTGGATTAGTTAGTTTGTTGATGTCTAGTGTCTTGAGTTCTTTATATATTTTGGATATTAGCCCTTTCTTGGATATTAAGTTGGCCAAAATCTTTTCCAATCTGTATGCTTCCTTGTTCCTTTTACTGAAGCTCTAAAGTTTCATGAGGTACCATTTATTAATTGTCTATCTTAACGCCTACACTATTGGTGTTCTCTTCAGAAAGTTTTACTGCACCAACATGTTCAAGGGTATTTCCTACTTTCTCTTCCATTAAGAGTATCTGATTTTTCTCTTGAAGTCATTGATCTACTTCTACTTGATTTTTGTGTAGGGTGATAGATATGGCTCCATTTGCATTCTTCTACATATGCACTTCCAGTTAGATCAGAGCTATTTGTTGCAGATGCCTTTTCCCCCATTGTATATTTTTCTCTGGGGTCTTGCTGTGAGTAGGGTAGGAATGATCAGAGTAACCAGAGGGATCAGGAACACCAGGAGAACATGGCTCATAGAATCAACAATCAGGAACTCTTGGGACTCACAGAGGTCAGGGAGCCTGTAGGGGTCTGACCTAGATCATCTACATACAAGTTATTTTGTGTAGCTTGGTGTCCTTGTGGAGATCTTAACAGTAGGGGCTCTCCCTGACTTTTTTGCCTACTTGTGGGATTCTTTTCCTCCTACACAGTTGCCTTATCCAGCCTTGATGTGATGGTATTTGCCTGGTCATATTGTGGCCTGTTATGCTGTGTTTGGTTGATGTCACTGGGAGGCCTGCTCTTTTGTGAGGGAAGGCCATTTGAGGGTTGTGGATCTACTGGAGAGGGAAGTGAAGGGGTAGAGATTTGGGGAAGGGTTGGAGGGAAACTGTGGTTTGATGCAATTTATGAGAGAATAATAAAAATAAATATGAGAAATGTGAAATGTTAGTTTATGTTATTTTAAGACTTAAGGTAGTCAAGTTTGCTATATATAGAAAAAGCTTAGGTAGATTTTGTGAAATTGTTGCTATTATACTTTTGTATCAAAATTTTACATATTTTACATATAGATGAATATGTTCCTTAGTACAAATAGAATAATATGACAATAAATATGTAATACAATATCTTAAAATTATTAAGATGAAAAGGAAGTTAACTGTGTGAAATATGTCTATCAAAAATTAACCTTGGAAAAATTTTGCTGGTTAAATCTTAAAATTAGATTAAAAAAAGATCCTGTAATAGTGGAACATCATTACTGAGCAGCAATCAGCAAAGTAGAGAAATCTGAGAAAGTGATTAAGAACCAGTAAAAGCAAGAGAGTAGCAAGTATGTTTCCAGTGGAAATCAGCAAGTCAAAGTGACTGAGTAAGTTATTGGAAAGTGTGCTTATTGACCTTAGAACCTGGATTAGCTTTGTCAGGGACAGGACTGAAAGGGTTTTGTTTTGTTTTGTAAAATGGTTGTTTAGACACAAGCTGAGTCCAATCAGCTTCTGAAGGTTTGTGTAATGTGGTCAGCCATTCAGATTTTCATGCATGAAGTTAATGCAAATGAAGATGGTAGGAAAGAAATGGGGTAAGTTTGTAGGATATGCCCTCAAATGTCTAGTTTGTAAAGCTTTCTAGCATGTTCTTCTGCTACCTGTATCTATTGTTAAAACAATGCTGGCAACTTATCTTTCTTTCTTTCTTTCTTTCTTCTTTCTTTTTCTTTCTTTGCTTCTTTATTTCTTTGTTTCTTTGTTTCTTTCTCTCTCTTTCTTCCTTTCTTTTTTATTTTAAATATACTTGTGAGCTTGTGTGTGTGTGTATATATATAATATATATATTCCTTCCTCACACACATGTGGAGGTCAGAAGATTTGTGAGAATCAATAATGAAATTCTCAATTAATAAGACAATTCTGGGTGTCAAAAATAATTGAGGTACTAGTGCAGAAGTAGAAAATAATTAGTCAGTGGGCCATGTCTGGGTCTGTGGTCATGCAGCCTCAGTGGTTGGTGTTAATGTCCATAGCCCCGATTACTACTAGAGACCACAGGGACATCCCAGGTATGTGCAGCCACTTGGGACCATTTGGATGTCCACATTATGAGCAGAACTGGCACCTTCTCTCACTGGCCACAGAATCCCACCTCTCACCTGAAGGCTCACTGGGCCCTACACTTTCACTAGACTGCACAGTAGAGCTGGCTTTAGTGATAGGGCTGTGGATGAGTCAGCCCTGGGGGCAAGAGAGAGGGAGAGCTAGCCCTGTCATTCTTCTGATGTGAGGTAAAGTAGGTGCAGGAGGGTTGATTCTCCCCCCCCCACACACACACACATACCCCCCACTGCCTGCAGTAGTTGGGAGAGCTGGCCCTAAAGTTGTGACACCAAGAGAGTTAAGCCTACCTCTCCCTGGCTGGGAGAAAGTGTCCTGTACCTTGTCTGGACAACACACTGGAGCTTGCCCTGACATCGAAAGGCCCTGGTGAGCCAGCCTCAAGGGTGTAAGACCAGGAGAGCTGACTCTGCCTTCTACTGATGGTGGTGGTAGCATCTGGGTAGCCTAGGCGGAACAGTGCTGGAGAGTTCACCCTGGTAGTGAGGATAAGAGGGAGCTGACTGGCTGACCAGCTCAGCTAGTACCTGTGCCCAGATCCAGGGCTCTAAGTTGGCCCATCCCAAAATCTAAATTATCTGTGAACTGTTGGGTCATGTGAAAGAGCCAGTCCTGCTGTTTCAAAGTTGTAGGATCTCCATGATACAGGGCAACAACAGGATAAGTGGGAGGAGTCCCATTAAAGATCCAATACTGATGATGTCACAGAAACCAAAGACCAAAAGCCATACCAATGACTCATTGCAATGGACATTTGTAAGTGAAGATATGGGATCAAAGGCATATATGGGGGATACACAGTGACATACTACAGCTTTCATGATGAGACATTTTCTGTGCTTTGCTTTGTTTTCTTTATTTTGTTTGTGTGATTTTTATTTGAGAAAGAGAATACAAGGGTGGAGGGCAAGCACAAGGAGATGGGGAAATTAGTGGGACTGAGGTTTATGATGGGAAACTCGCAATCAAAAATGTTAAATGTGTATAATTAAATCATTTCTCCTTTCTTTCTCTCTTTCAAAACCTTCCCATATATTCTTCCTGGTTCTCTTTCAAATCCAAGACCTCTTTTTTTCCATTACTTGCTGTATACGTAGATGCATGTATGTCCACACGTATGCCTAAGTACAATATACTTATTCTGTATAATGATATTATACTATGATTTTATGGCTGGTTATTGGTATTAATCAGTTTGTGTGCTTTCTTAAAATGTGAAACAACATTCTTCTCAAAAATCTGGTTGTGAAGCTTTCTGCTTTCTTGCTATATCCACGATCTTAACACTCTTTTTGATATTTAAGACATAATCTGACCTACAAGCCTCACTTCAAACCTTAGAGTCATTTCTCTCTTATTTTATGACTTGTGTCCTGAGATGAAAGTCTTATTGAAATGAGTGAGAAGACACTTCTTCTTCTCTTCCACCAGATTTCAAGCTTGGCAGTAGTTTTGGTTTTTGTCTTCCTGAAGGAAATGAATTCACAGCAGGATACAGGTAGAACAGGCAGAACAACAAGGTACATTTTGATCAGGAAGTAATCAAAAATGAAGTACAGTCTCCCAGAGTGCAAGACGGATAGAACTCAAGAGCAGCAGCATGACTTGTCTCTAGTGTCTGGTCTTCCATTTATCTTCTTTGTCTGTCTGAGTGATCTACTTCCTGGAATAGAAAGAGAATTTCATGGAATCTGTTCTTATTTACAAAATAGTCTGTTACAATTAAATACACGTGTATGTATAAAGATTTAACTGGCCAGGCAGTCAAGGAAGACAATGATATATTATACTTGGGTACCTGCTATTACTTGTTAATATCAGCTGTCCCATCCCCTCGTCCGACCCCTCGCCACCACAATGCCATTATCTGGTCAAGTTGGTTATCTTATACGCAGCTGGAAGCCTTCTTACTTACTTTACTCAGTGTTCCTAACCTCCCTGTTTTGACCCTAACATTTGTTTTAACTGTAACATTATCATTATCTATGGTTGCCACCTCCTTACTCTAACAAGATCCTCCCAGATAAAGTAGCCATACATATTTGAATATGAAGTGACACACAGTTATTGTCAGAGAGTCACTGGGTGACAGTTCCTGCTCTGAGGGCAGACCTCACAAACACAAAGTTCTCAGTGTACCAAGCAACATCAGTGGTGTAGCACGTTACTACGTTAACTCTTTCTGAATAGCAATCAAAATAAGAGCAAACTGAACTTCAACTTATCGAGCCAGCACACACCCTTTGCAAACATTGCTCTTCATAACAGCAGAGTCATCATCCCTGGGTAACTTGCTAGAAATTCAGTATGTGCATTTTAGAAGTCTCACTGGGATATTTGTTTACCTTTGAGGAGCTAAAAAATGGTACACTAAAAATTGAAATCAAAACTCTAACACATATTATTCCAGAATATTTCTATTTATACAAATCAGAGTAGAAAGTGGACTTCTCTGAAATTTATATGAAAAGTATTGAGTCATTTCGACCCTTCCACTTTAAAGTCATAAAGTGGAGAAATCAAAGGAGTAATAGAAACTAAGACTGAAAGTCAATTATAGCAACGATTTCTCGACCTCTCTAATATGTGTGTGAATGTGTATGTCTCTGTGTGTATGTTTATGTGATGAATGTGTGTAAGAGTGATGTACATATGTACAGCATATGGAGGCCAGAATACAATATTTAGGAGCTGGTTCTCCTCTTGCTTGGTTTCCAGGAATTGAATCCTGGTTAGCAGGCTTGAAGACTGATCACTTTTAGTTCTCTTTCTAGATCCAATATTTATTTTAAGCATTTGAAGAAATCTGTCTTACACTGATGCGACTGTGCCGTGTTGGAATATAATTAGCAGTGACCATGCTTGTAGCATCAATTCCCTATGCCCATGCCACATACAAAATGCTGCACTTTCCACTAAACTTTTGTTTTGATAAAAATATAATTTACTTCTTCTAAAACATATAATGTTCGTGTAATGCTACTATGTATTAAACATGTTTCCAAATTTGCATCATCTTTTTATTTTTCCCTTTTTTATTAAAAACAGAAATTTTTCTCATATAATGTATCCTGGTGATTAAATGATTAGAAATCAATGTTAGTGGAGAGGTTGGAATATGGTACAATCTAATTTCAATTTATGTTGGTCTGCCTTCATCCCACTATTAACCATGTTTTGCTCACCTCTGTATCTAAGCTAACATCTATGTGGCTGAAACATAAAAGCTTTTGTGATGACGTCATTTAACAGAACACTAGCTTCCACCATTCAAAGGGAAAGAATGGTATCTGGTGGTATCTGAGGTCTGTGGCAGAAATGCCTTCTGCTTTGCTTTCATCCACCTACCCTATGCTTCAATCAACATATTTTTTAAAGTGTTTAACTTATGACCTCTCCATTCTGTCATTTTAAAAACATCAAACTGTTACCATGTTGAAACACTGATTTTGGGGTTGACTTGAATTTGTGTGTCTGGGCCATGGTCATTCATATCTGACACCAGAATGAGCTAGGCTTTATCCCTGTTGTTAGTAAGAGATGTGGATCTTTTTTGTGTGTCCACAAGACTATTTATGGGAATCTAAGACCCACATAGCCACAAGAAGTTAGTATGACATTAAGGATTTGCTCCTGCAGTGTTCTTTTAGCCTGAGAATTCTTCAGAGTTCCTTAATACCTAGTCACTGATCTTTAGCATGAGCTCAAGAGCATTGTATACTGAAATAGTGGCAGGTACCATGTTACCTGCAAGTGGTAGAAGAAGGAAACAATACACTTCAGAGTTTAAATATACACCTGCTCTATTCCTATAGTTAATTTGTTTTCATATTTTTCCTCAAGTTCTATGTTTCGTATCTATTAGCACCATACTCTACCACTGACCTTTAGGTCCAGCCATGTCCCACACTCAGCTTCTCATACTGGGGGAGTTACATCCTAATTGAAAGTATATACTTCTAAGTACAGTACCTCACAGACAAGTGGTTTTTTTCTTTTTCAATAAAGTAGTTTTGGATTGGAAACCTGAAACATACTTAAAGCTAAGAACATGCATATGTATTGCACTTATAGGTTTTATCTTGAATTCTGATATTTTGCTAGACAGAGTGAGAGTCCAAGAGTACATGGATCCTATTGGCTAGCAAATGTCAGTCTTCCTTATAAAAGGTGAAGTATTCATAACTTTATGTAAATTCAATATTCAGAAGTAAAATATGTATCACTCCAATATGCAAACAAAATATAATTTTTAATATAAAGTTATTAGAAAAAACTGAGAAGCACTTTTATTATCAAAAACTGCAAGATGTCCATAAAATTAAGAAAAATGTCTTTAAGTGCAGCTAATATGAAATGCAAGAATAATATTAAAGTCATCAATTGCCAAAACCAAGTGAAAAGGAGTTCATAAAACTTTGCATAAACAATAAAGGGAGCCTGAGACAGAGTACTGGCCTAGCATGCACAAAATCTATTATTTGATTTTCATTATAGCCCACTGGTGCCGGGGAGTGGTGACGCACGCTTTTAATCCCAGCACTTGGGAGGCAGAGGCAAGCGAATTTCTGAGTTTGAGGCCAGCCTGTTCTACAGAGTGAGTTCCAGGACAGCCAGGACTACACAGGGAAACACTGTCTCAAAAGAAAAGAAAAAAGAATCATCTTTTGTGTACAAGGAGAGTATTACAAAATGCCACAACTACTCAAATTGCAGAAAACAACAGGTTATTGGGTATTTAACCTCAACTGATACATCTAAAGCACAGTTTCTGCATCCAAAGCTCAGGGAACATTCCAGAAAAGAGGCCAGAATGGTTATTAGAGTCAGAGAACCAGGGAATCTGGTTTTCTTAGCTATGACAAAGAAGCTACATTCATAAAATCCCAACAGTATGTCTGACTCAAAAAGAATTAACATTCCAATACAGATGAGAGGAATCTCACGGAACCCCACTGCTGATTGAATAGTGACTAGCAATTAACACCTGTTGAGAAAGGGATAATTAGTCTTCACCAGGGATGAGATCCTTGATTGACTATTCAGTAGTGAGTGACCAGTCCTATAATCATACATGTACAGGTAATACTACTGGGACTTAGCAGGTTATTCATTTACATGGACATGTAACAACAATTGTTTTGAAAAGGAGAAGGCTATAAATTTACAGGGAGGAAGCACTGGATATGTGAGGGGTAGAAGAAAGGAAAGGAGAGAGATATGTAATTATATTTTAATTAAATAAAAAACTTAAAAAAGAAAAACTCTCTAGAATGAAAGAAATTTGGAACATGCAGCACGGATAAATTCACCATGTCCCTAACAAAATATTAATTTAATGTTGCTCATTCTCTTATTTTGGCAATAATTTTGTTTCAGAGTAGAAATTATTATAAGCTATACAATCATACTCATGTGGATTACTTGTAAAGAATAAACAAATACATTGAACCTTCTTATACAAAGGTAAATCTCATAACACTAAAGGGAAGAAATTTTTACACAAATTTAATAGAATGTATTGATCTCTCAAAGTTCCATGCTTCATTAAGATGTAGCTTTTTCCATGTCTATAGAAATATAAACAATTTTGCTGATTTGATGTGCAAAATAGCTAGTTTACACCGGCAATTGGATCTTTGAATAATAATAATAAAAAAAAACTACATAGATTTCATGACATTTGACTTGTAAAGTTTTTCTTGGAATTCTCCAGAGATACATAATTGGAATGGTATGTCCCCTGAATTCAGCTGTCTTCATTCACAGGCCAATCAAGGAAGAAGCAAAAAGTTCAGGTGTGTTTCTGTTGACATGAGTTGTCATTGCTCATTCTTAATGAAACTCTTGTTACTCAGCTTCTGCCTCAGGGAAGCTATAGTGAATAGTGAGAACAATGGCGGCCTAAGATTTCTAGAAAATTAAGAGTTTTGTTTTGTTTTTTTTTTTCTTAAATGGCTGTTTAAGCCACAGACCGGTCAGTACTGTGGTACACTATTCTATTCCAGGAAACAAACATCTACAAACATTAGAAAGGAAATTGACAACAGGCCAAAGTACACTTACCACTAATGTCCCACTTGGTAAACAAGTGAGTTGTACTGGGGTAATTCATGGGAGCAAAAGTGATAAAAGATAGCTGCCCACCAAAGCCCACTTAAGACGTAGGTGAAAGCTCACAAAAGATTTCAGTTAAATCAATGGATTTGAGAGAGTCCAGTCAAGGTAGTTTGAATGGTCTCTGTTTCATCCAAGGAAGTTTGGTTGAAGTTTTAATTACTTTACTGTTGCGATGAAGAAACATTATAACCAAGACTACTTATAAAAGAAATAGTTAATTGTTGGTTTGCTCATAGTTTCAGAAATGTAAGACTATGACCATTGTGATGAGACTCACTGCATCAGACATATACATGATGCTGGAACAATAGCTGAAAGCTTAAATGTTAAGACAATAAGTATGAGGCTTAGAGAGAAATAACCAGGGATGGCCTGGGATTTTGAAACCTCACCATGACACACCTCCTCCAATAAAACCGCATCCCTTTATCTTTCCTAAACAATTTCATGAACTGTGGAACAAGCACTCAAATATATGAGGCTATGGGGACCACTTTCATTTGAAACCACTAAAATTGATCTCTTCTTTTTCCAGGCAGCTCAGCTCCTTTGAGAGGGTCTCTCAGCAGTCCTTACTGCTAATATGAATGGGACAGGAAAAGCCTAAAATAATCTGGTCAGTTTCAAGTACTTCTTAAAGCTATTTAGTAGGATTAATGAGTTTTCATGCAGGATGGGATGCTTCATTGCCCCTTAGCCTAGTGGTTCTCAACTAATTGCTTACAACCTCTTGGGGGGGCGGTTGTTGAAAGATACTTTTACAGGAGTCACCTAGGACCATCAGAAATATGAATAATTATAATACAATTTATAATAGTAGCAAAATTACAGATATGAAGTAGCAGCATAAATAATCTTATGGTTAGGGGTCACTACAACATGAGGTACTATATTAAAGGGTCCCAGCATTAGGAAAGTGGACAATCACTGCTTTAGATGGTCCTGTTGTTTCATCTCCTGTATCTTAATGAAATTACATCCAAGGTAAACTGCTTTGTCTTATAGTACATTGCCACACAACAGGTATACCCTAATGATGTCTTTAACAAGAACTATAAAATTCATAGGAAGATGAAACCAAATACTATACCTGGACTAAGTCATGCCATGACCTTAAAACTTAAGTAATATCTGTGTTGATAATCCACATCAATAATACTGCATTGCTTAACAGCATTTTAAATTAATTGTGTGCTTAACATTCTATTTTAAGACACTACTAATTATTATTATTAGTGGCAGTAATAGTATTGCTTCTGAGAACTGAACCTAGGGCTCTGTGCATGGTAAGCAAATTCTACTACTGAGTTGCATCCTTGCCACCTTTTTGGTTTTTATTTTGACACAGTGCTCTCACTACATTGCTTAAACTATCCTCAAACTCACTCTGTAGCCCAAGCTGGCCTTCAGCTTGTGATCTTTCTGCCTTAGCTTCTACAGTTGCTGGAGTAATGGTCTGTACTACTATGCCTGGTTAGGATAGTTTATATTTCCTAAAGTGCATTAAAATACAAGTTTTACATTTGGTTTAAGAGACTTCTGGACTCAGGAAAATGCTACATTTTGTAGTCTTCCTTTCTGTTGTAGCTTCCAATTTGTTTCATTATTAGATAAATAACTATGACTAACTAAAAACTTTATCATTTCAGTGCGTCTCAGAAGGATTTCCAAGTCCCGTTTGTCTAGTGCTTAACTAATACAATATTCAATGAATAATGTATCAAGGAAAGATTGTTAAACAATGTGGAAATGATCTCATGTAACTAAAAAATGCTCCCAGTTGAATAATGCAAAAGCAAGGAAGAAAAGACAGGAAAAAAGGTAATAAATACAAAAATAAGTACAAAAGTAATAAAAAAATAAGTACAAAGATTGATCAGCTTCCATATGTTATAACACATATTCTACAAAATAATATTCTATTATTTAGGTGTTAAGGAAATATAAAACCTTAGTAACTCTTTAAAAGCATTTGTTATCTGGATTCAAGGTACTTTTTAAAAACTGATACCCTGCTTTTTTTCAACATCTCTGTGGGTAAAAACATTTCACATAGACACACACAACACACACACACACACACACAAAGAGAGAGAGAGAAAGAGAAAGAGAGAGAATGAGAGAAAGAGAGAGAGCAAGCGCCCTTGAGTATTTTATAACTTTGTTCTTAGTAGGTTTGTTTACATTTGACTCAGAGTAGGCAAGAATTCAATATTTACATAACAATTGACCTGTGAAAGTCAACAGAGAACAGATAGCCCCTGTCCTTGTCAACTGTTCATCTGTGAATTCCAATGAAAGCTGGATACCTTTATTAAATATTCAAATCTCTTCTGATAGCTTCTAAGAGATGGGAAGTTTTTAATTAAGATGTATATACGTTTTTTATGTCAAACAGGGAATTTAGCATCCCACTGTTTTAAATTGATTGCATTTAAATTCTTACAAACGTTTTCCACCATTAATAGTGTTCACCTAATGATGCGTAAACCACAGAGCTTCTGAAAGTGTAGGAATACTTTCAGGAACACAGACAGAGCCTCCCCCACTCCCACACACACACAATTGGGTGAGAACCATAGGAATGAGCTAAGTGAAACATAGTGAAACATACATCTTAGGTTAGGTCTTTTAATGGTATTGCAGATTTCCTGTGTGAGTGTGTGTGTGTGTGTGTGTGTGTGTGTGTGTGTGTGTGTGTGTAATTTTCTAAATTTAGCATTTTCTTTGATTGATGTATCAATTTACCCTCTTTCTTCCATCTCCCGTATTCTGTTGGTGATGCTGGCATCTTTTGTACCTGTTCTCTTTCCTAGGTTTTCCATCTCCAAGATTTTTTCAGATTGTGTTTTCTTTATTTCTTCTCATTCTTTATTCCTCTACTTCAGGTCTTACACAGTCCTGTATCTCTTTGAGGCATTTATTCATTTTCAATTTAAAGACCTCTAGTTGTAGTTCTTTAAGGAATTTATTCATTTCCTTTTTAAAGGCCTATATAATCTTTATAAGATTGGATTTAAGGTCATTTTCTTGTGTTTTGGTTGAGTTAGGATATTCAGGGCTTGCGTTTAGGGTAGCTGTACTCTAAAGGTGTCCTATTGCTCTGGCTTGTGTTGACTGTGTTCTTTTGAGGAGCTTTAGCCATCTGGATAGTTTTGGTTTCTGGATGTTCTTGTTGTAGTAACTATTGAGAGAGGGGTGAACCTTGATGGTCCTGGTGTGGCAGGCCTCTGATGAGTATCCTTGGGCTGCCGAAATGGGTTTCAGATCTGCAGGTATGTATGGTTCAGGAACTGCAGGTCTGATGGGCAGAGAGGTGATAGGAAAATGGAGGTTACCGTGGGCTAGCAGGCTGCTCAGGATAGTTTGTCTGGGCCCAGTGGACTTAAGAAGCAGGGGAGATGCGTCTTAAGTGGGGGAAAAGAAGCTAACTTGTATGGTTCAGGGTCCACAGGTCTGATGAAGATGAGAGGAAAGATGGTGGAAGAATGGAGGTCCCCCTGGGAGAGCAGGCTGCTTAGGGTAGCTTGGCTTAGCCTTATTTTCTTTTTTAAAGTCAATTCATGCCTGATGTTCTTTTGAGAACACCTAAAAGATGAATGTGTGTGAAGTTTTGCTTCAATTTCTTGTTCTTTAAGCACTAACAACAACCATATTGAAATTTTAGAAAAAGGATTTTTTCAGGTCATGTAGGTATTATATTAAGCTACAAATTCAAATGAAAACCAATACAATTGTGAATAATTGCATTGGAAAGAGAAGACAAATAATTTTATGTTGCCTTCCTATTGGGTTTTGAACATGCTTTGTTTTTTTCTCTGAAGGTGGATCGTTTATGTATCTCCTTCTCTTCTTTGAACAAATACAGGATGTTGTCTCTGATACTCTGCAAATACAAAGAAGAAAAATATTCTACCACTTTAAATATAAATCAAGTTGTTAAACCACTCAAATAGGGATGTCAAAAGATTGCAATGTTAGTGTGAGGCAGAATTGGCAAATACCTATTTTCACTTCATATGTGATGGTGGAGATTTAATAATTGAGAGCAGGGTATGCTTTGAAGTATGTTATTGGTACTCTGCTGGAGGAACAAAATAACTGTTTGGCTTCTATTCAAATAGTGAGGAATGATAAGAGAGATGAAAGGATGTTGTCCTTTATTACCTATTGATCATTTACCATGAGAAATAGTGTCTGCCTTCAACTTTTTTGATTGTAGTCTAGCTCTGAAATATGGTTTCTCTGATAGTAAAGATCTTTCTCCTTTGGATGTCCACTTTGCCTAATTGAATACATTATGAGGTTCTAATAATAGTAACTGCTAAAAAATCAACGGCAACAGTAAGTTGAGTCATTCTTTTTTTCTTTTAGAATATAATTATCCAAATAATAAAATTCTCATTATACTTATTAGCTCAGTATAAACAGGGATTTGTGGATTCATAACAAAGTCATATACAATTCTGCCAAATGAAAACAAAACGAAACAAAACAAGGTTTTTACTCACTCACAGTGTTCTCAGATTATTGTCTTTTGAAGACTCCCAAATGAGGGAGACCCTTACTCAAGTCTTGGGAAGTCGCAAACACCCACAAACTCCAAGACACCGTACCTGGATGCAATCAGTAGAGGTTTATTAGGGAAGAGGCTGGCAGCCAGCGTTCAAACTGCACACTCATGCAGGAGTACAGTTTGACCCCCAGTGGTGGGCTAAGGAGCTTTTAATAGTAAGGGGTAGGGAAAGGAAGGAATTTTCACGCGGTTACACATGATTGGTTGTATTTTCACGAGGTTATACATGATTGGTTGTTTTATAAATTTTGAACTCAGCAAGCTGTAACACTGGAAAAGACCTCAAGGGGTTAGGGGGGAAAGGGGTAACCAAGATCAGTGGAAAGTTAGTTAGTTCTTGGAACCACCCAGACGTCTTGCATCTTTCTTTGTGGCCAGGAATGTGTCTTCCTGCTTTGGGCCTACCCCACGCACAGGTGGATTTTCTTCCCTGAGGCTTGAGGAATGTATCCCGGGGCAGTGAAAGGCCTGGAATCTTATATGCAGTTCTGCTTTCTTGGAACTAGTGAGCTTGTATATATTTTATAAAATGGTCTTTATAATTTTTCACTCTACATCTTTCTAAATAATGAACAATTTAAAATTTTAAAAGTAGAAATAAATAGATAACCCAGGTTATCTATAACCCTAATAGACATGATCATAGGAGTTGAAACTCTAGTTCTACATATCAGCCTATTGGAGTTGGGCTGGAAGATGGCTTAGCCATCAAAGGCTATCCTCACAACCGAACAAACAATAGACTGTTAGAACCAAAGTCCCCAGATTTTCAGGAGACCCTGGACCCACTGGAGTGAAGTCCCTGCCTTATAGTGGCCTCTGGGGATGTTGTAGCCAGAGACCTGGTCGTTTCTTGTCTTGGTAGAGCCTGAGCATGACGCATGTGATATTCTCTGGTCTTGCTGAGCCAGATCCATATTTATAGCCAGACCCATATCCATGTCCAAAGTCAGAGCCAGAGTCCTCCTATTACTCTTTTACCTTTTCAGTTCTGGGGATCCTCAGCATAGGATCATAGAGTATTATTTTCAACACTGGGGACTCGTTTTGAAGTAAGAGGAAGTGGTAGATATGCTAAGTAAGTACCAGGAAAAGCAGAAAAATGAAGGGAAAAGAATGTGAGATGTTAAAACTTATTTTTTTGTCTGCCATCTAAGTGCAACACCAAACAAAAAACACCACTTTTCTCTTGTTAAAAAGGAAGAGTATGGATTCTTACCTAAAACAATACATTTTTAGTAAAACTCTCTTTATCTAAGTTAACATATGAATTTACACACTAACATAGTTTGAAAGCATTGGAAAGGTATAAAAAGGTGATTTTTTTTTATAGGTCTTTATAATGATCTAGCAATAAATAGTAAGTACTATTTGATTTCCACTGGATATCTTTCTATATGTTTGACGAGCAAATAGTTTGTTAGAAAAATGCCAACACCATTCTCATTATAGGCTATATTTTAACTACTTAAGAATAGGTTGAATGAAGTATTTATAGGAAAAATAATATATCTGTATTTCTTATAAGTTATCCCAGAAAAACAAAAAGGTGAAAGGAATTGATGCTATTAACATGAAAAAGTATCAAGGACAACCCTCTACTAGCACTCCACTAGCACTGCTACCACACTGGCTGAGATCCAGCCATTCCTTCTATTCCATCTTCACTCCTCTGTGACTACCAGCTGACCAGCAGAGCTGTTCTCTACCATGACTCCCACAAATATCACCCTTAACTAGGACCAGGGACTAGCCACCATACTTTGATGAGACTAAAGAATACCACAGCTGCCACACCTGGCTTGAACCCAAAGTGGGCATGTTAGTTGTCAGGTTTACTATTGCTATTGTGAAACACATGAACAAAAGCAAGTTGGAGAGGAAAGGGTTTATTTGTCTTTTGCCCCCACATCACTGTTCATCATCCAAGGAAGCCAGGTCAGGAAGACAAAAATGACAGGAATCTGGCAGCTGGAGCTGATCCAGAAGCCATGAAGGGGTGCTGTTTACTACCTTGTACCTCAAGGCTTCCTCAACTTGCATTTTTGTATCACCCAGGATCACAATCCCAGGGTTGGTATCATCCACACTGGGCAGGGCCCTCCCACATCAATCATTAATTATGGAAAATGCCCTACATGGTTTTCTATGACCCTATCTTACGTAGGTATTTTCTCAGTTGAGGTTCCCTCCTTTCTGACTCAAGCTTGTGCCAAGTTGACATAAAACTAGCCAGTGCTATATACAAGACCAAACAAAAAAAGCAACACCCCCTGAGCAAAGTTGAAAACAGACATCTATACCAACTTCAAACATCATAACTGTAGATACCTAGACCCCAGTGAAAAAACACTAACATGAACAACCAAGATGGTATGTCAGCAACCATATGATGATAAGCCCTGAGAGAAGTGATATAGCTGAAACACATGAACCCTGACGAAGGCCATGAAAACAGAGATGAATGTAATAATGAAAACAAGTCAAGACATTAAAGTAGGTATTTTGAGACAGAATCTACACCACTGCCCTGGAACTTGCTATATAGACTAAGTTGGCCTCAGTCTTTCAAAAATCTGCCTACTTCTGCCTCCTGTGTGCTAGGATGAAAGGAATGTACCATCACACCCAGTGAAATTAGACTTTAACAAAATAGAATCATTAAAAAAAAGCTAAATCAAAATAAAGCTAGAAATGACAAACTTAGGAACTCAAAAAAAAAAAAAACTAAGAGGTAAATCTTAATAACATATTAAAAGACATGGAAGAGAGAATCTGGAAGACAAGATATAAGAAATTAATAGCTCAATCTAAAAAAATGTTAAATTAAAAAAATCCAGATATAAAATATCTGTGACACTATGAAAAGACTAAATATACAAAAATATTGGAATTGAGAATGGGAAATAAACTCAGGTTAAAGGCACAGAAAATAAATTTTACACAGTGGTAGAAGAAAATTTCCCCAATCTAGAGAAAGTTGTAGAGGAGTTTTAGTCCAGCAACATGGCTACTACTACTGTAATATAGACATTGCACATCTTTAGTCTCAAACAATAACATCAAACTGGGGGACAGACAAACTGATAAATCAGAGAAAGATTTGACAGAATAGGATATGCCCAACTCTCATGAGAACAGCACAGCAATGATAGGTTATTTATGAGAACACAGGAAAAGTGAGTTGAGTTATTTGTGAGAACACAAGAAATGGGTGTTGAGTTGACTTGAAGTCAGTTTAGTCAGTTTGTTGCAGGTCAGTTGAGTTCAGGAAATTCAGCGTAGTCATTAGAGTTCAGTGGAATCTGATGCAGCTCAGAGTTAAGTGAATTGGAAGTTAGTGGAGCTAAGTTTATTCATGTTCAATTCAGTTAATGCACAGAAGTCAGTTTTACTGGATTTCACAACAGATGTCAGAAAGAATAAGACTCAGGTGTAGACAGAATGAATCAGAGAATGAGAAGAAGTCAGATTAGAACAGATTTCTAGAGTTGTTTGAGACCAAGCAGAACAGTTCAGTTAAGCTGGGAGAAGCCAGATTGAATCACTCAGTATAGAGAGGGTTTGAGCCAGAACAGTTGAGTTGAACCTGCCAGCCAATGTCAGAAAGAGGTAGAAAGAGTGAGCTTATTCAGGAGTAAGCCTCTGAGATGACAAATACATCAGGCAAATAAAAATCACTTTTCCATAAAGACAAAGAGGCAAAGAGAATACCACTTATGAGGGACCAAACAACAACAACAACAAAAACAAAACAACCCCAAAACTCCTCATGACATCTAGTATTCAAAAAACTAAATGTACAGAACCAAGGATGAATATTAAAAGCAGACCTATTACAATAACACCTGACTTTGGTGGAGACTCAGAAAGCTAGAAGGGTCTCGTTGAATGTCCTACAAGCTCTGAGAAACCATAGATGCCAGCTCAGACTACTATACACCATGGTTATAAATCACAACTAATGGAGAAAGAAAAACATTATATAATAAAAGTCAATTTAATCAATTTCTAGCCAACAATACAGCTCTACAAAAGGCACTATAAGGGAAACTTTAGGGTGAAAACAAGGTTAATAACAAACAAGACAGCATGAAGAATATATATCAGAAAGTCAATCAAAAGAGAAAGAAAACCAAAGGTGAATGGTAAGTCCCTATTTCTGAAGAAACATTGCAATTTCGAAATAGAGTCTAGAGGCTTGCAAACTGTATCTGATCTGAAAGCCACTAGCTTTGATGGAAGAAGCTTCCAAAGAGAGACAACAGACAGACATACTCAGTTATAATTGGTGTTATAACCCTGAAGTTGCAACTTGACAGCAACCAACAGCTCTCCAATTGGACTTAAGACATGGTCAACAAAAGGTAAATCTATTTCAAGAAACCTAGTGTCTTAATTAGGGTTTCTATTGCTGTGAAAAGACACTATGATCATGTCAACTCTTAAAAAGTAAAACACTTAACTGGGGACTGGCTTACAGTTTAGAGGTTTAGTTCATTGTCATTATAGCAAGAAGCATGACTGCATGCAGGCAGACATCATGCTGGAAAATTAGCGGAGAGTGCTATGTATACATCGGAAGGCAGCAGGAAGAGTCACCCTGGCCTGACTTGAGCATTTGAAACCTCAAACACCACACTTCCAGTGACACACTATCGCCAAAAATGCCATACCTCCTAATAGTGTCACTTCCTTTTAGCCTATAGGGGCCATTTTCATTCAAATCACCATATCCAGTGAACTTTCCAGGGCTCATAAAGTCATGGATCTTAGAAAGGAACCTATAACCTATTACTAAGGCAGTGCCATTCCAAACTGAATTTTAAATATTTGAACCCATAATTAAGTGCAACCTTTAGATGTCATCAAATTAAAATCTCTTTATAGAATTTATAGAAAATTCTCTCATTATAGAAAACTGCAATTTATCAAACTGTGGAGAAATAATGTGCAGAAAAACCTGACAGATTTCTGGATTTGCTGTCAGAACTACTTCTTCCAACAAACACAACTGGACTCTCTATACTTTTAAATTGAATTCTTCAAGTTTTAATTGGATTACACCAAGGATACAAAAGATCAGACCCAGTAACCCCCTGACATCATCAATATAAAATACAAAGAGTTTCAATGACTTCTTTTGTACTTTGCAGGAATACTGTAATTATGGCATCTCACTGAATTCCAGCAAGTCATATGTCTCAGGAAAATGTCCTAACTTGAACCAATTCTGAAAGTTAAAATTCTTCATCTTGGGCTTAAACTAAACTGTGCTAAATATTCTTTGCTTTATGGGTATTTGGGTCAGTTCTATCTCAGAGCCTCTAAATACTGTCTATGAAGTGAATGGTGTGAAGAAGAGTTCGCTTTTTTTTTCTTCTTTCAGTGGAAAATAGATTCTTTCTCCATACAATACATGCCGACTACAGTTTCCCTTTGTTCTATTCCTCCCAGCACCCCTTACACTTCCTCGCTCCCTAACATCCACTCTCCAGTCATCTCTCTTCAAAAAAAAAAGCAAGTCTCTAAGAGACAACAATAAAACAACATCCAATAAGGCAAAGCAAATGCTCTAAGACCGAGGCTAGAGAAGGCAAGCCAACAGGAAGAAAGGAGTCTCAAGAACAGGCAAATGAGACGAAGACATACTGGCTCCCACAGTTAGGAATCCCCCAAAACACCAAACTAATAACTAAAACATATTCACAGAGGACCTGGCCTAGAACCCTGTAGGCACCAGGCACGCCACTTCAGGCACCAATCCATGAATATAGAAAATATCACTAGGAATCATTTCATTATTACTATTTTCTTTTTTAATATTTCTTTCTTTTCTCTCTCCTTTCTTTCTTTCTTTCTTTCTTTCTTTCTTTCTTTCTTTCTTTCTTTCTTTCTTTTATCAGTCATGTTTTGTTCTACCCTAGGCCTCTGACCTATGCAATTGCTGGTTTCTGGCCATCCAAGCAGTGTTGGGATGGGCTCCCAGTTAAGTCAAACACTACTTGACTACTCCTACAAGTTCTGCCCCATTACTATCCCAACACATCTTGTAAGCAAGACAGATTACAGGTCAAAGGTTTTGTGGCTGAGTTGGTGTCTACCTTTCTCTTTCAGTAGCCTGCAGAGTAGAGACTTCTGCACCAAAGCACCTAGAACATAGGGGCAAAGGCTCCACACAAGAACCAGCAAAACATTTCTACATTCAATGAGACGTGGAGATGCAGTCCTTAGCCATGAGTTCTCATTGTCAGTTTTTAGAGAGTGATTCTCTGTGCTAACATCAGTCTAGATTGTTTGGGGGATCTGCATGGGACCCCTCAACTAACAGCTTTTACTGAATACACGCCAGTCCCTCCACGAAAAGGCATCCATAGCTATAAGACATAGCCAGATCACACTTTATATCCTCCATTACTAGGAGTCCTCACTAGAGTCATCCTCATAGATTTCAGGAAGTTTCCATTGAGCTAGGTTTCCACACTGCTCTCCAAATGCCTCCATTTCTAGCCTTCACTGCCCATACTCTCTCCCTCCACCCCATCCCACAACTGACCTCTCCCACTCCTATTCTCAGTACATTCACTATTCTATTTCCTCTTTCCTCAGAGATCTATGTGTTCTACCTAGAACCCTCTACTTTAACTAACCTCTCCAGGTCTTTGAACTATAGCACAATTATCAATTACTTAAGGGCTAATATCCACTTGTAAATGAATGCATAGCATATCTGTAAGACAGGTTCTTAGAGAAAGGGCAGGACCTTTCTTACTTCACAACAAGTGAACATAACTGTAGTGAGAATTTTGATTTCTCTAAAAGATCAGTTATGTCACATGAATATGTTTTTGTTTTAATTCCAGGTGTGGGGTATGTGGCATCTTCAGATTGTCCACATAAGCTAACTATAGTTTGCTTTGTGTTCTCAGAGAGGCATGATTTCACCAACTGAAAATAGTTTACATTTGGAATTCTAGGGACTTTTGAGAAAGTGTAAAAATGTCAGAGACCTGAGAGACTGTGACAGCTGCTGTAACCCCTTTTCCTTCTGCCCTGCTCTTGCTGGTTCCTGATATTGCTTTTGCTATTTGTTGGGTTGTAGTTTGCTGGTTGTTTTTGCTGTTTTCTGGATTGCTGGTTGGAGATATACTAATGACAAAGATTGAACTTGCCGCAAGGAACCCAACACCCTGATTGAGCAAGTAGCCTTAAAGATCTATGCCCCACTTTCCCTCTAATCTTTTTCTCCTACCTAGGCTAAATTGGATGTCACTATCACTTCTCTCCTCTCAGAGCTTGGGGGATCCAATAGAAGAGGAGACAGAAAGATTGTTGGCATTAGAGTGGATGGAGAACACCAGGAGAGGAGGGCACACTGAGTCAAATAAGCAAGGTGCATATGTGCTCACAATAACTGAAGGGCAGGCCTGGGGTCTGCAGGGTTCTAGACCAGGTACTCTTTGAATATGTTGTACCTGTTTGGTATTTTGGGGCACTCCAAACTGTGGGAGCCAGTATGTCTTTGTCTCATTTGCCTGTTCTTGTCACTCCTTTCCTCCTGTTGGGTGAGTTTGTCAAGCCTCGGTCTTAGAGCATTTGCCTTGCCTTATTGGATTTTTTTTTTGAGACAGGGTTTCTCTGTGTATCCCTGGCTGTCCTGGAACTCACTCAGTAGACCAGGCTGGCCTCGAACTCAGAAATCTGCCTGCCTCTGCCTCCCAAGTGCTGGGATTAAAGGCGTGCACCACCACCGCCTGGCTTTGGATGTTGTTTTATTGTTGTCTCATGGAGGTTTGCTCTTTTTTGAAGAGAGATAACTGGAGAATGGATGGTAGGGAGAGAGGAAGTGTGAGGGAAGCTGGGAGGGATATGATGGACACATACAGTTTACAGCTGAGTATTCCAAGCGTGTGCACTCTCTTTCTCTCCCCCCTCTTCCCTTTCTCTCTCTCTCTCTCTCTCTCTCTCTCTCTCTCTCTCTCTCTCTCTCTCTCTCTCCCTTCCCCCCTCTCTCTCCATAACGTCTAGCTGTGGGTCTCTGTATTACATTTCCCCGTTTGCTTCAGGAAGAAGCTTGCACTGATCTGTGAGTGGAACACTTCATCCTTAGAAGTCATTGTATTGTTCTGGTTTTGGTTGGTTTGTTTTAGAACAGTAGTGTTTGGTTTTATCTTAGGTTCCTAAGCTGTCAGGTTACTGATCACAAAAGCTGTGTCAAATATGAGTTCTACCTTGTAGACTGAGACTTACATCACATCAGATACTGAATGATTACTCCATTTGTGCCACCATTGCATTAGCATATATATCTTGCAGGCAGAACGTCATTGTGGATCCAAGAGCTTGTGTCTGGGTTGTTGTTTTCATTCCTCTTTTGGTAACATACAGAGTAACTTCCTGTACGAACACACTAGAAACTAGAACAAAAGACTCTATGTAGCCACCAGCTTCACTCCTCCATGTTCAGAATTGTGTAGGTGTTGTCTCCAGCAATGGGACATTGTTGTCAGTTTGTGGAGAACAATGTATACTCATGGCAACAGCATATATTATTTGGGAATTTCTATGGAATCCCTTGGTCAACAACTCAATAAAATGTTACCAAAGCAACGGGTGTCAGGAGATGTCCAGTAGGTCTTGTCTCCTCCATTACTTGGTGATTTTATCAAGAGGACCTTCATATATGAAAATATTTTAGGAGGGTTTTAGTGTATTAGGTTTCCATATATCCTTCAGATGGCCCTTAATTTAAGCTGTCTCTCTCCATGTTTCCTCCCTCATCCCTATCTCTTCTCTCCATTCCCATATGATCCTCTCATTACAGCCATATCCATCCATCTATAGCTGTTTTGTTTCTTCATCTATTTCTCCTCTCTAGTCCCTTACTCTCTACTTAACACCTATAGTTCTACAGGTTGTAGGTTGCTTATCACTCACTTAACAGTTAATATCCACATTATAAGCAAATATATATCTTATTTTTCTTCCTGGGTCTGAGATATCTTATTCAGAATGATTTTGTCTGATTACATCCTTTTGCCTGTAAATTTCCTGATTTTATTTATTTATTTTTAAGGGCTGAATAATACTCCATTGTGTAAATGTATCACATTTTTTTCTCTATTCTTCTGTGGAGGAACATCTAGTTTTTTCCCAATTTCTGGTTATTATGAACACAGCAGCAATGAACATGGCTTAACAAGTGTCTCTATGGTAAGACAAAGTGTCTTTTGGCTATGTGCCAAGTGGTATAGCTGGATCTTGAGGTAAATCAATTACCATCTTGTTGCAAATATTTTCTGTGCCTTTAAGTTTTATTTCTTCTCTTTCATCTATTCCTATTACTATTAGATTTGTTCTTTCCTAGTATCTAAGATTTCCTGGATGTTTTATGCTAGGCTATTTTCATATGTAATATTTTCTTTGCCCACAGTATCCATTTCTTTTATTATGTCTTCAGTACCTGAGATTTTCTTTTCAATCTCTTGTATTTTGTTGGTAAGACTTTTCTCTGAGTTTTCTGTTTGATTTTGTAAAATGTGTTAATTGAATATTTTATTTACTTACATTTCAGATGTCATCCCCCTTTCCCATTTCCCCTCCCTAGAACCCCCTATTCTATTCCTCCTCCTCCTTTTTGCTTTTATACCATGTTAATTACATGCAAGTATTCAGGTCAGTTCTAGGTTGAGGGACTTGCAAATAGTCAAGTAAGGCAATAAACAAAGTTTCATGAACACTTCCATGATCACTGTTTCTAAAGGCTTATCAGGATGACCAAAGTATCTATGCCAACTTCCCTGTCCTAGTTCAAAGTCATTTTCATGTCTGAAGCCTACTTCCTTGTTCTAGCCTAAAATTTAGATTCCTGACTGAAATTACTTTTTTGTTCTAGCTCAATATCAGATTCCTGCCTGAAACCTACTTCCTTGTCCTTGGCCAATGTCATATTTCTGCCAAGCAGTCCATTTCCTTGTCCTTAGCCCACATCAGATTCTTGCCAAGTAGCCCTGAAGACTCTCCACCTCTCCCCCTTTTTATTTCATTAATGAGACTGAGCCTGTCTTAGGTCATTCTGACAAGAATACTTTCCTTGACCAAATCACTTCTGTCTGATTTTTTTTTTTACATTTTTAATTTCCATATTTCTCTCACTTTTTTCTTTTTTCTTTTATTGATTCTTTTTCTACTTTTAGGTCTTGAACTATTTCTTTCATAGTTTGTAACATTATTGACTTAAGGAATATTTATTCATTTTCTTTTTAAGGACTGCTATCATATTCATAAGGATTTTTTTCTAGTCTTTTTCTTGAGCTTCAGCTATGTTGGGATATTTAGGGATTATTGTAGTAGGGATGCTGAGCTCTAGCAACATATGTCCTGAGACATATTATCTTGTTTTTGATTTTTTTTTATATGCTGGCCTCTAGGTATCTGAGTTGAAAAAATTTATAATTCTAGGAGGTACTAAGTAGTTTTGTATTTTTGGGGTGGGTATTTTTTACTTGGTTTCTGTTGCTCTCTATTATTTTTAGTAGAGTGTGGTGACTGTGTATTGTCTAGTAGGAAATCTTCTGGGCTACTGAGAGTTATAAGTAAAAAGTGATTCTGTATTTAAGGAGCTGAAACAGGAATAGAGATGAATGAGGAAGGAGGATCTGAGGAGTCTACAGGAAAGAGGAGAACAGAGTGTTTCACCAGAATCTGCCTATTCCTGTGGGAATGGGGGCACAGAGTGATAAGGAGCACAGCAGGCTGGGGAAGGGACTGTGGGACTGGACTTGGAGGAAAGGAGGAAGAGGTGAAGATCTACAGTTACTCTACCTGCTTCTGTGGTGGAGTGGTCTGCTGGTTCCTGGTTGTGCCTGTTATTGATGCTGTGATAAAACAATGAGCATAACAGAGAAGTATTTGTGTGATACACTAGAAATTGGGGGTGTGTGTCTGAGAAAGGCTGGCCTCAGTAGGTATTCTGCTACAAGGCTGGGAATTGGTTTTGGAGAAGCAGAAGGAAGGAGTGGTGAATATCTGCATTTAGCCTACCTGGTTTCTTAGCTGAAGTGCCCTGCTTTTCTTCTGTCTTCCCCCAACCTGCCCCCCAACCTTTCCCACTGAGGCCAGACAAGGTAGCCCAATTAGAGGAGTGGGATCGACAGGCAGGCAGCAGATTCAGAGTCAGCCCCTGCTCCAGTTGTTGAGGACCCACATGAAGACCAGCTGCACATCTGCTACATATGTGCAGGGGAGGGAAGGGGCTTAGGTTCAGCTCATGCTTGTTCTTTGGCTGGTAATTAAGTCTCTGAGACCCCCCAAGGATCCAGATTAGTTGACTCTGTTGGTTTTCCTGTGGAGTCTCTATCTTCTTTGGGTTCCTCAGTTGTTCCCCTAACTCTTCCACAAGACTCCCCCAGCTCCATCTAATCTTTGGCTGTGGGTCTTTGCATCTGTTTCCATGACTGCTCGACAGGATCCTAGCATAACTGATCTCTGAGAGGTTCTACCCAGGCCCTATTTCTTTTTCCATCAGAATCAGGTATCAGATCTTAAATTGAAAAGGTGACAAAATCCCAGTATGAAGGAGGAGATAACAAAATGCCCCTCTCAACTGAGGAGCTACTGGCAATTGCTCAGTGCTGAAAGGAATGAGCTAATTTTTTTCAGGTTGTTTTATTAGGTAGGATAATCAAACTTCAGTGAAAGGCTCCATACCCAGGAGTATGGAAGGTTATAAGAGAAACATATAAGGAGAAGGAGGAGGAAGAGAAGGAAGGAGGAAAAGGAGGAAGTAGGAAGAGGAGATATGAAGCTGGAAGGGGTAGGGGAGGGATAGAGTTAGATATAGAATTTAGGGGCAACAGTTGACAAATGAGACCTGATGAAAATAAGAAGCTTCTGGGCCGTAAAGTAAATAATTGATTGAATTAATTTTTGCCATGTGTCTTAGTTACTGTTAAGAGACATTATAAAAGCAACATACAGATAAAACTGCAGATACATTAAACACACACACACACACACACACACACACACACACACACACACATGTTTAATGAATAAAATGGAACATCAAGATCACTAATTAGCAAAATTAAGTGTAAGAACATATCAACTCCCCAATTAATTTCCAAAAATAATCAACAATACCAAGATGTGTTTCAGATCAATCAGCAAAGATTTAGCCACAAAATTTAAATCACCCAGGGCCAGAAATACTCTAAACCATGTTGTTCTCAGTGTGCATGTTATTGTCTTCCTGCATCCACATCCTCTTCCTAACCCATTTAGTTTGATAGTTTGCTGGTAGGAGTGAAGTTACACTTGTAACTCTCAGATTGTTACCACACGCCACTTGAGTCTGAGTTATATGCCTTTCTTCTAACATAATACCTCCATTCTTCTAATGCAGTAGGGTAACTGAATTTTACATAATCTAGTGAAATCATAGAGGTGAAATGAGGTCCCTGTACACTTTATTCGGTTTCTCTCTCTTTTTTTTCTGTTCCATGATTCATAATGAAATACAAACTTCTGATTCAACTGAGAAGACCAATATGCTTAAGCTGCACCTTTGCTCACAGGGAAGCAGGACGAATGAACTCTGGGATACCATCACAACATGGCATCAAATGCTTGAACCTACCACTCTGCCTTTAGTTCTAAGGATGAGTGCCATGAGTGCTGTGGCTGAGACGTAAAATGTTGTTTAATAAAAATATACATCATTGCTGAATAAGAGTGATGAAAATAAACAGTCTTTCTCTTGATCTTGATTTTAGTGGAAATGCTTTATCCCATTCAGTTTTTACTGTCGGCTTGCCATATGTAGCTTTTATTATGTTGAAATACTTTGTTAGAACTTTCTCTAGATTTTTGGCATGCAGTGATTCTGGATTTCATCAAAAGCTTTCTGTGTCTATTGAGATGAACATATGATGTCTGTTCTTGATTCAATTTATGTAATTAGCAAAATTATTGGTTTGCAGATATTGAACCACCCTACACCTCTGGAATAAACCCACAATAAACTTGATTGTGTTTGCAAGCAATATATATATATATATATATATATATATATATATATATATTATAAAAATCATTTTTTAAGCTTTAGTGCATTAGGCAATAGGACACAAGTGTGTGTGGTGGGACAGAGAACAACTTTCAGAACTTAGTTCATTTTTGTTTCTTCTACTGTGGAATCTGAGGATCAAACACGGATTGTCAGGTTTGCAGCACAAGAGCTTTTATCTGCTGAGCCATCTCACCACCCCATAGCCATGTTTGGTAATTGCTAACACACTTACAATGTTATATATTAACTACAGAAACAAAAGCCATCAAAGGGGAAGATCTCTAATGTTTTCTTTGAAAACTATACCAGAAGCAAATGTACAATGTCCACATTTGATAATTTTCAATAAGGAGTATATTAGTGTCAAATTATTTTCTCATGCTTTATATATATATTATATGTTTTTACATATGTAAAATACATTTTATATATATTTTAAATACATATATTTAATATATATAAGTAAAATGGCTATTTTTATATAGAATAAATATATATTTATTAGTATGTATCTTCAACATTTTTCCTTTCATTTCCTGGGAATGGCAATTTATGAGTCTATATTCTTGAGAAGTAATGCCCATGCAGTGATACATCTATTTCTGAGTATTCCTAGACTTGCTGAATAGTCCCTCAGGTGTGTCACTTGTGGGATATTTAGTTCCATCTTAATTGGCCTATTGGATCTCTCTAATGCAGAGTAAGTGCAGAATTAAGTCATTGTGTGAGGAAGGCTCTTGTGCCTGATGGAAACTCTACACTGTGGATTACAATGCATTTCCATTAAATGCTTTTCCCACTTCTCAGGTAAAAAGCAGGTTGCCAGGGTGGTGTTCGTTACTGTTATGGGAAAGCAGGCTAACGTACAACAATGAGTCATTTATTGTGAGTTCCTACTTTTTGCTAACAAGAAGCTACACAAAATATACTTTTAAGAACATTTGTAGGAATTCATTTAAATTAATATCACATCAAACCCGAAACTCAAGGCTTTTGTAATTACATACAATGAAGGATACTAATAGTTTTATCTCATCTCAGAAAGGATTCAGTAGAACTGTTTCCCAAATTTTTCTTTGCAGCATTTCAGAAGGCAAAACTCTTCCTCCCCAAGGAAATCTTTCCGAATCTTGTTCCACATTTATATCTGATCTCCAATCTTCTCAAACAGCCAGGGAGCAGGCTGTCTCTAGAAACCACAGTGGCGACTGGCTGTCAAAGGCTCCTGTGTTATCTCCAATTCCTGGCTCACTGTTTTCATTTGTAATACAGTAAAAGGAGAACTTCTGTGTCTTTCTTGGCTTTCCCCACAGAACACTGCTGGTGATGTCCCAAAGGTTCCTACAGCCTGTTACATGATATGAGAGAGGAGGATGATAAGCCTTGAGCTTGTAAGTGACAGATTACAATGAAACTGTGGGAACCAGATCCTATTTCACTGACACTGACAAATAGTGTCATTAGATAAGACAAGGAAAATGCCAGATTTATGCTTATATTTATTCTCTTAACAAAGAGCTGTTAATTTACTTACATGATAAATGTGGATAAAGGGAGAAAGATTTGCATTTGTACAATACCCTAGGTTGCTGAGGACTTGTGATGCCCATCCAGAGTATTCCCTTGGTTCTCACTAATTAGAACACAATGGAATATGCTTTGAGTTAGGGTGCCTTTTAAACCTTTGTACTCCTGATATCGTCACAAGATACATTTATGAAGCTAAATATGAGCATTACAAAGTGTTCAGGAGCATACCTAGCTGATCTATTAGATTCTGGTATCATTTTCCTCTTTTTGAATTAAGACAAATGTCAAAAACTGTTTCCAGAAAATGCCAAATTGACAAGAGGATCAGCACTCCCACAAGATTGGGTAGCATTAGCTGGCGAATAACAGAAAAACAGGTGCTTGAAAATGAGGGTTCAGCTGTGGCAGTGTAATGATATGAAAGCCATTTTGACAAGATGGAGGGTATGTATTACTGCTTGTCACAGTGTCCTTGATGTGAGCTGTTGTCTGATAATGGTCTACAGAGAAGCACATACCTCTGCATCTATGACTTTGTGGGGTGCCCTTTCACATTGACGTAGTTGTTCTTACATGACTTCTTCTGGTTTATGGAACATCACCAACAATGACATAGGCTGACCTTTAAAGTGCATCTGTGCATGGGACTTACTATCTTGGAATGGTGCCACCATGTGAAATAGCCAGTGCCAGTCTTCCAAAAGCATAGACTAGCAATCACTCAGCACCTGCTCCATGTTACAGAAGCTTGGCAAGTGATTAGAGAAAGCAAATACTAAAACCAACCAGCTGAACCCTGTCCAAATGGGTGACAAAGAACTTATGCACAAATAAATGGTTACTCTTGAAAATGACTGTGTATTGACTGTGTTACTAGGAAACAAACAAACAAACAAACAAACAAACAAACAGACACCAAAACTCATCTAGCTGCTCTGCAGCAGGTTAACATTAGTGGAAATAAAATGTTTACATATGACATTTTTAATATCTGTGTTTCTTGATGACTAACAAAAAGGCTGGGGTAAGAGAAGGGCAGGTCAAAAAAGATTTAAAAAAATACTGGATCATAACCATGAATGATGTTGACTGAACAATCTTTTAAGAATACACTTTAGCGTAAGCAGTACAGAAATATTAACTCATCTGTCTTCAAAACACACCTACTACTGTCTAACTGCACGAGGCTGAGCTTACAAAGATTCAGTTTAATCAGCTAACATGTAAACCTGTAAAGGTATTTCCAAGCTAGTCATTTTTTACATTACATGGAAAAATCAATCTTTAGAATCAACAAGAATGTACATGAAATTCCTGCTTATGATAAAGTTTATTGCAATAATGATTAAGCCCACTGGGGTATTAGGCTTCAGACCACACATCACTACATTCAGTTAGGGATCAGGTTGCTGAGATGAGAACATCTGGCTAGAATGACTCTTATAATTTACTAGTTACATTTGTGGGTGGGGCTATGTAGATCTTAGACTCCAGAGAATTCTGTGAGTGTGGCTATGTTCAGGAAGCATCAATCCCTTTGAGTGAGGCCACATTCAGTGCACAATTCAAGGAGGAAGACTCCTTTAGAAAGTCAGCATTGAGATCTATCTTTGATGGCATTTTCTCAGAAGGAGTGTGCCAGGCAGACCCCTCTACAATTTCCATGTTTAAAACAACCCCAGTGACTAATAATTTAATCCATCTTTAGAAAAAATCTGAAATGATGAGTATGATGTTAATGCTGCAAACTTGACAAGATCTAGTTTCCAGAAGGGACAAGACTCCGGCCATGTCTGTGAGGTATTATCTAGACTAAATTAATTAAGGTGGGATGAATCATTCTAAATGGGGATGCTGCCATTCCACAGGCTAAAATCTCACTTCTGGACTGAATGAGAAAAAAACAAAAACAAAAACAAAAACAAAACAAACAAACAAAGCACAGACATTTATCTGTCTTTGCTTTATGACCACAAATGCAGTCTGAAGAGCTGCCTCAGGCTCTTACCGCTGAGCTTTCTTTACCATGATAGTTTGTATTCTTTGGTCTTGTAGACCATAATAAATCTCTCCTTCCTTAAATTGATTTTGCATTCTATTGTGGAAATGCTGTATGGCAGTTTCCTCTGAAATAGAAACATTGCAATGTTCAGGGAAGGTAAGCTCCTTAAGATAGAGAGTGAACAACTCAAATCAACTTCAGGAAATACCTGAAACTAACTAGATTCCCTAGGAACTTCCCACCCAAGAGTAAATAAGAAGAGACAGAAAAGTCGAGCTGTAAAGTCAAGTCTCCAGGAATAGGTATAGGCAACTGAGCCACCTGGGAGGGACACTCTCCAACTTGGTGATTGCTTGTAGGCTGTGCAATCTGTTTCATGTTCCAATCTTTAGGGAGCTGTCACTAGTGCTGGAGTGGGCTTTAGTGATACAACTGTCTTTGAGACTTTGTGTTCCTGTAAGTAACGCTGCAACGTACAGCTTTACCACTTTTTGCATAAGCTCCTCGAAATATAACTCTGAGATTTAATTACATATGAATAAATGTTTAGGTCTGCTCTCCAACTAGCTTATGTCTAAATTACTCACTTATTTCATTCTAAGTAAGTTCTGCCATGTGAGTGGTTACCCAGTCCTCAGTTTCATGTGATGGTCTTCTGTGTCTGGAACAAATCTCCCAGACTTGAATATTTACCCAGAATTCATCTCTCTATACTGGAACTTCCACGTTTCTATTTCTTGAGATAATGGACCAACAGCATTTTTTATTGACAGGTGATGCTTCCGTACAGGATAAGAATTCTCTCTGTGTAACTGTTCACCCATATTCCTGTAAATAACCTGAATGAAACTCAATGGTTCACTAAATTGAACTTTGGCCGTATCCAAACTAGGCTCTGTCAGTGTGTTGCATCTCTCCAGGAAACGTGTTCACAACAGGGAAAATGTCAAATAACGAATACAGAAAATTGATACTGTTGCTATGATAAAACTGACCAAGTTCTTAGGGGCTTTGGAAATAGCTTTTGAGTTGAATGTGGAAGAATTTAAAACTGGACTAAAAGTTCTTGAATATTGTGCATAGAGCTTTGTGGTTATTCTAGTGAAAGTTTAGAAGACTAGAATGCCAAAAAACCAAAGATAGTGGGTGCCCAACTCATGAGTTTCCCAAGGAAACAGGTTCTATCAGGAACTGAGCTAGGAGTTATTTATGTGATATTCTGGTAAAGAATCTGTCTGTCTTCTACCTGATCCTTGAGCACTTAACTGAAGAATAATTTAAAGGTAAAAGACTCATAGTTTGATAATGTCTTGGTAATTGCTTACCATTTTCACCCTAGTCTACAGTAAGACAGCAAATTTGAGCAGAAAGCTAAGAAATATGTGAAACTTGGCAAGGAAAGTTTTATGAACAGTAGTTTAAAAGAGAGTCCAGATGTCAAAGCATCTGTCTTATTGAAGAATTCAGCATCATTAAAGAGAAAGCCTGTGCAAAACTGTGGAAAAGGTTTCCTGAGGAAAAGGCCTTACCCAAGAATGGTCAATTTGTAAAATGCCTAAACTGAAACTAAAATCTGAAATACTTCCCTATTCAAAGCAGCCACCTAGGAAAGTATTTTTTCGTGTTGATGCACAGAAGCAAATACAACTATGGCCCTAGAGAGACAGGCTTTATCCAAAGCTGGTCCTATAACTTACCAGTGTCATTCACATTCTACTGGCATGAATGATGTAGGATTGAAGGGGACCCGGAGTCTGAGACCATGCAGTGTATGGCAGGGTTACCTTAAGGCAGCCCTGGAAGGCCATTGCATGAAGCTGCGAAGGTGAAGCCTAAACTGCAGAGAATTTTGTAGCTGTACGAGATGTCAAAGTTCATGGGATTTTCACTGAAGAAATCTGCAGACATGGCTTACAGCCAGCTCAATAGAGAGGCTTTGCCTGCTACAGGTAGCAAAGATAGACGGATGAGGCTGCTCATATGTTTGGAGCATAGATGATTCCACTATAAGCCCAGGTGCTAGACACAGCTACAGGAGTAGAAAATGAATAATGCTTTCTCAGAAAGCTAGAAAGCTAAGAAAGTAAGGTATTTACCTTACCGGAGTTTCAGTTTTGCTTTGGCGCAATCACTTCTTTTGCTATGATTCCTATGAAGGGACTTGGGCAACATGACTGTGTCAGGCTTTGCCCTGCTTTCCCATTCCCTCCTCTTCCTTGCTAAAAGTCATTAGATTATATTCCTAAAGCTAGCTACCAAGGTCTATTCCATTTCTTTGGCCACTTCTTCCTCCTAAGGCTGATTACCAAAAGTTTGAAGTCCAGCCATCAAACACTCCATTTAGTTCACCTAATTAGCATAGCCAATCAAAATATACCATTGGATCTCAGCCCATTCTAACACAGCGTTTACCCTTTTCTCTTTTAAAAATGACACCTGTAAGGACAGTTGCTGCTGTTTTGTCTGCCCAATTCAGAAAATAGACACTTCAAATTTTTCTTTTCCTCTTATTAAAGGATCTCTCTGTGAAACAGGTATTTGTGTGTGGTTTGTGTCTAATCCAGGATCTGAAGGGGGGAACTCTTGCTAAATGGGGTGTGTTTGAGGGTAGGGAGTCTCCTAACACCCTGTCTTCCCTTTTAAAATGTGACTCTTCCCTCTGTGCCATTGTATATTTCAATTATGTAACTGGTTTTTTAAATAGCTCATAGTAAGGAAATTGTTTGGAGTCACAGAAGATATTCTGATTTGGGACTTTTAAGTATTGTTCTTTAGAATTGTTAAAGACTAGGGGGATTTTTGAAGTTGAACTGAATTTATTTTGCATTGTTAGATGGCCATAAGCCTATGTGGACAAAGAGTCAAAGGTTATGGCTTAAGTTGGTGTGCTTGGATGTGGAGTGGACCATGTGTAGATCTGGGATGCTTAACGGTTGCCAAGTTGACAGTATATAGAGTTACTGAGGAGACAAGCTTCTGGGAATGTCTGTGAAGGAGTTTTCTAGATTAGATTAATTGAAGAGATAAGATGCGCTGAAAATGTAGACTACACCATTCTATAGGCAGAGTCCAGGACTGAATAAAAAGATAACAAGCTAAAACAGAAGTATTCATTGTAGTCTGCTTCTTACCTGTGAATGCCATAAGACCCCTGATATGTCCTGCTTCTGCTACTATGGCTTCTCTGCCACGATAGAATATATTCCCAGAAACTGTAAGCGACTAATCCCTCCTTTCCTTAAGTAGCTTTTGTAAGGCATTTTGTCATGGTAATGAATAGCTAATGTACAATGTTACAATGAAAAGAAATGGCAATACATAAAATAAAGCCCTAAACCTAGAGGAAATGAATAATAACATGACTACCATAAAAGCAATCCAAATGTATTTCAAAGTCCAGGAGCTTGACATAGAGAAATCTTTAAATGAGCTCAAACAGACTGAGGGTTTCCTGGTAATGGAAACACAAGGGAAGTTTTCCTTTATTGTAACTATTATTATTGTCATTATTAATATTATGTAATTAGGTCTTGTTCTGCAGTCAAAACTGGCTTCGAACTCATGGCAATCCTACTGCCTCAACATTCCTGTTGTTGAGATTAGAGGTTTGAGCAACTATGCCTATCTGGATAAGAATGGAAGTGGAACCATTTTTAAAGATACTATGCAGGGTCGGGCGGTGGTGGCACGAGCCTTTAATCTCGGCACTTGGGAGGCAGAGGCAGGTGGATTTCTGAGTTCGAGGTCAGCCTGGTCTACAGAGTTAGTTCCAGGACAGCTAGAGACAATGAGAAACCCTGTCTCAAAAAACCAAAAACCAAAAACCAAAAACCAAAAACCAAAAACCAAAAA
>JANHMN010000004.1:70585567-70652736 GCA_030674055.1 Rhabdomys pumilio
AAAAACCAAAAACCAAAAACCAAAAACCAAAAACCAAAAACCAAAAACCAAAAACCAAAAAACCAAAAACAAAAAACAAAACAAAACAACAAACAAAAAACCAAAAAAACCAAAAACAAACAAACAAACAAAAAACAAAACCCTACTATGCAGGAAGGAGGAGTTATTGTCAAAAAACGATTAGCATTATCAGTATAAATGTTTAAATCCAGAGGAATATGTACGGAACATCCATAAGTTTTGTTTAGAGAACGTGGTCTTAACCCTGTGACCTGTAACAGCAACCTACTTGCAAGATACACTGGTGCAGTCAATGAAGAACTGTTAGGGGGTGACCTTTTGATTGGACTTAAGGTCTACTCCATGAGACAGAACTCATACCTTGTTATGCCTAGGTCTCAGAATCTCCAAGAGATCTCAAAGAATTGCCACATCTGCTGTAGAGATACATAATATCCCTTTATTTCAAACCCAAGTTTGGACCGCAAATTGCACAAAGTTAAGTTGCAGCCCCATGTCTAGGAGTGTAGGGAATACATACAAGCAGGTTAGATAGGGGGAGGGAAGCTGTGGATAAGGGACTGTTTTCACAAACCAGTCGCAGATGCCTGGGAACGCTTAATTGGCGTGATTTCTCTTTAAGGATGTATGATTTTTTGCTGTTCCCAAGGCCATAAGCCACCTGTGTTGGGAAGTGTTTGGCCACCTATCAGGGAGGGTGCCAGCTTCAGCTGGCATGGAGACTGAAGGCTGTGCTGCATTTGTTTATCTGTTCTCAGGCTAATACGTGGTTTCTAGGATGTGAGTGCTATCAAAATGAGGATTTGTAGCCTTTGGTGGTCTTTTAGGGGAGTCAGGTGGCAGGAAGGAATGGGGTGAGGGGCTTCTGTGTGCACGGGGCTGGGGAGGAAGTGCTGCAGTGAGTGCCAACCACTAGGCTTCTGAGGAAGTACTGAAGCCGGTGCTAGAGGCTCACCGTCTTCAACCTGAAACTGCTAAGGTGACCAAGAACCTACAACTAGACAGGGCATGGTCCTAGGGAAACCTCACTACTATTATTCTGCTAAAGAAGATAGCAATAGAATGACTCCCAATGATGTATTTTTATACCCATAGATTAGAAATGCTATTCCCTCATCAGAGATGTTACTTGCTGTAATAACACAAAGACCCACAACTGACAATGCACTGAGAGTGATTCTGTGGGGCATTCAGCCCTATATTGAATGCCCTTATCAAACCCCTCTCCTCGAGATTCAGAGATCTGTGTGGAGCCAGAGGCAGTGGGTGTCTTCCGCACACAACAGGAGTTTTATGAAGTCACATGATTGTGGCAACACATGATATCTGCACATGTTCAAGCCAGAAAAATAAAAAATCCCAACGTGAAAACGGGAAGTGGGTGCAAATTCCTACCATTAATCAAGAAACTCTATGCAATTACTAGCTGACGGCAGATGCAAAATGAGTTTTCTCTAATGGAGTGTCAACAAGTCTATCAACCAGCATATCAACCTTCAGTCAGGCCGAAGGGCTTGAGTTGTTGTTGCTGTTGTTGTGGTTAGTTTGTTCCTTTTTTTCCCTTTTGTTAGGATAGTTTGTTTTCTTTGTTCTGTTGAGAGAGAGGGAAGTAGAGAGAGAAAGAGAGAGTGAGAGAGGGAGAGAGAAAAGGAGACAGAGAGATAGAGAGACAGAGAGACAAAGAGACACAGAGAGGCAGAGCAGAAAAATTGAGTAGGGAGGGAGGTGAGGAGGGGAGAATATGGGAGAAGTTGGGACAGGAGAAAACATGACTAAAAATTTTTTTTCAATGCAAAAATGAAAAAGAAGGTTTCTCTAAGTAATTTTAGTATTAGTTTTCTCTAAGGGCAAGAAGTCATGGAGTGACAAAATTTGTTTCTAATTAGGGATATGGGAGATCAACATGATAATACCTAACCTATATAAAATTAGAGAATAAGGTCTTTTGGTACATTTTTCTTTGATACATATTTTTTAAAGGCATCTTGTATATAGGCAGACTTACCACGTGTCTGGAATTAAGAGAAACTTCATAGCCAATAACTATAGCCAATTTGTTATCATATCCCTACCCACTTTCCCCCTTTGGTCGGTGCGCTTGCGCTTCATGCTCAGGGAGGAAGGATCAGTATCTGTGCAAAGAAGCTCCTAAGAGGCCTTTATGATCTGTGCAGAGTGCCTCCAGTAACTCCCCCAAAGCTTAACATAGAGATGGTCCAGCTGTTGCAGAGAAGACAGCCTGGGAGTCAGGCAGTGTCTTTGCTCCAAGGTAGGGTGGAGCCTACTCGCAGGGAGGTGGCCAGTGGCGCTCGCTGGCTCAAGGCAGCATTTGGGCGGCTACAGCTGGAGGCGAGCGCCTGGCTCCCTTGCGCCCCGCCTCACCCGGACATTCCCGCCCGCGGCAGGTGGCGGAACCGGCCGGACCTGCTCCACTGGCCGAGCCCCGGAGCTCGTAGCCCCGCGGTGGCCAGCGGGGCCATGGAGGCGGACGCGGACCCCGAGGAGCTGGCGCGGCTGCGCTCAGTCTTCGCCACCTACGACACGAACGGCTCGGGGCGTCTGGGGCGTGCGGAGTTCGGCGCTCTGTGCGCGGAGCTGCACGTGGCCGAGGCCGAAGCAGAGGCAGTGTTCCTGGGGCTCGACACCGACCGCGATGGCGCCATCACCTTCCCGGAGTTCGCTCGTGGTTTCCGCGGAGAGCTCGGTCCGGACAGTGCGGAGGCTCGGGACGCCTGGGACGCGGCAGAGCCGGAGAGCCCCGGTCCCGCGTGGCAGGACTTCCACGGGCGTCTCGGGGACGAGGCCCAGCTCATTCCCAGGTGCGTGGTCGGGCGAGAGCGGGAGTCGTGAGTTTCGTAAGGGGGACACCCAATCTGTGAGTTGCTTTTCTCTGTTCAACAACTGGAGGTGACTTCTCTGCAAAGGAAAAGGGAAGGAGATCTGGAGTTACCGGTAGGGAAGGAGTTCAGGGTTTCCTGCAAGTCTGTGGTGGACAACTGTAGCCTCTGGCGCCGGCGAAGCTGGCACACTCCTGGTGGCTCACAGTGACCTCACCGGTTACCTTTTTCTGCTGTTTCCCTGCCTCACTAAGAAGCGAGCATAAGCAGTTTGCCAGCTTGGCATTTTATATACTAATAGTTGTGCATTTGTTGTTTGCTAAGGCCGAAAAGGGAGCTACAGCGTTGCTGTATTCACGTACTTATTGATGTGCACGACGTCACTCGTTTTATTTTAAGGATACTTTGGGAAGTCCATTTCTCTGTTTATGACTTGGGTGTGAAAGAATACTAGAAATTTAAACTCATAAGCCTCAAATGACTTGCTGTTAGTTAGAAAACCAGACATTTGATCCTAGGTCTTCTAAGCTGAAAAATCTTTTTCATTCAGTAGATGAAATGACACAATCACACCGTGATATTACAGATAAGAGAAAAATAACTTATTACCAGGTTTCTAACTTTATTCTCAATGAAGGAAGTAGTACAAGGGCGATTTTAGGGTGAGAACCACTTTCCTCTTCGCTGCATTTCTGCTGCTTTTCATTGGAAGGTTTTTTTCTTTGTGTTTGGAATTTGGCTGCGATTTTATTGAACTCTGACTGTTATTAAGACCCGAAAGGCTTCCTTTTAAGTGGAGTTTGTATATCTGAGACTTAGGTCTCAGAGAAAGGAAAGGGTCCTGGGAGGTGTCAGGCTCCTTTAGATGGCTTCACACCACAAGCTTTATCATCCTAGTTTCTCCCTCAGGTAGGGGAATTTTGTGCAAGGAGCTTGAGTGACTCATTATGTTGAAAAACTGGGTGGGAGGACTAATCCCTTGCATACATGTGGGGAAAACCAAACAAACCCCACAATGTCTCAGCCAGGGAAGTAGACAACTTTAAACACTGTTGCTGTAGCCTATGCCTTTTCTTCAAGCCATCTTCCCAGCACATCTAGTTATTATTATTTTTTTTTAGTTAATGATTTAAAAAACGAAGTAGGGAGAGATACTGTGTATGAGTATGACCATTCCCCCTTTTTCCTTATTAGATTCCAGCAGCAGATGCTTGTCACTTAACCTCTCAAGGGTATATTGACTTTTCTACAATTGGTTGACAAACCAGGACTTAATATACCTAGTGGATGATTATCTTTCCAAATGCTGTCAGAGGTTATTAAACTATCAGCATCACCTGATAGACCTGTCCTAAGCCCTTCTGATGGGAGGTTAACAAGTACAGTGTTTGCCTTCCTGTGTTGGTCTACTGAAAAGGAACCCAGCTGAGTTGAGCCACCTGATTGTTGCCATGACAGCAATAAACTGTTTTGGTAAGTTGGGTTGCTGGCACTCTACTTCCTCAAACAGTTGTTCACCTTTTCTTTCTTCCATCGAAACTTGGTTAAAAAAACACAACAAAATGGAAACCCCACAACTTTTGTTATTGATCTTCTCCTGCGTTATTTCAGGCAAATTCATTCTGTGAACTTTTTTTGAATGCTCTACAGGTGCCAGTTACTATCTTAAACGTTCTTTCAGACCTCTGGGGAAAAAGACAAGGAAGAAGGAAGTTCACATCTCTTATATGCTTATAGTGTGCCCATGACATTTCTCAGATATTTCATTAAATAATATTTACAGACCAGTTGGTTGTTTTCAGGAAACCATAAATTGTGAATTGTAAATTAGAATTTTCTTTAATGTTTTGAGGACTTTGAAAAAGAGATTTATTTTATTTTAAATTGTATCTGTCTTTGGGTATTCACATGTGAGTGCAGCTGCCTTCAGAGACCGACGGTATTGGATTTGTCTAGAGATGGAGTTAAAATTAGTTGTAAGCTGCCTGATATGGGTGCTGGGAACCAAACTCAGTTCTGCTTGAAGAGCAGTCAGTGCTCTTAACTGCTGAACCATCACTCTAGCCCCACAGTCTTGAATTTTAATCTTCAAGAAAAATGATACTTGTTTATTTTACTGTGTGACATATTGGGGTTGTTTTGATAAAAAAATATTATGTTTTCTTCTGCAGGAATAACAAAACCTCCAGAAAGATATAGCATTCTAGCTTGTTCCTAGACTGGTATTCTATCTTATTTGGGGGTGTACCATGCCTGTCTTAGGATGTATACATATCCAGTTTAAAACAGAAATATACTAGATATAAGAATGTTTCCCTCCCATAGAGGTAAAGCAAGTTAGTGCTGACAGCTTCTGCATTTTAGATCATCCAAGAAAAATATGTAGTGATTTTATGTTTAAACTTCATGGTCCACAATAATTTTGAGATTAGAGAAGAAACTAATTTGCTCTGTTGTTGCAGTAAATGTTAGTGGGAGTTTCTACCCCACCATAGATCTCAAATAAAAGACACAGACCTTTATATGAATAATAAACCCTAAAAGCACTCTATGCTATTTTGCCTGCTTCCCTGTCAATAGCCCCGATATCACTTGTCATGTTCTACCTAGGCTACTTTTACTCCAACAAGCCAGCCCTCTTAACCGTGTGCTCATGATCCAAGGCAACTTCTCTGTTCTCACTTCTTGTGGTCCTTGCCTTAGACCCGAATCTGGGAACCAAAGCCCCACCTGTTTCTCTTCTGCCCAACAACATACTGTAGGCTTTTTTATTAACCAATAATGAGTAATTTGGCTGGGGACAAAGTTTATACAACAAAAGCTGGTATACATGAGGAGCTGCTTGAATTTGAGCAACCAGGTCTTGCAGGACAGAATTTAGCAACTGAGTGTAAGCAGCATCAGACCAACCCACACCACACTGTGAAAGAATGTAAATCTTTGTGATGTATTTCAATACATGCTTAAGTTTGTTTTCTCTTAGGAAATTGAGGAACTGATTCCCTCACTTTCTGGAAGTTTGTGACCTGTAACTTTGCATCTGGTAGATGCAATGACAGAATGTGGTCCTTTAACAGTGGAAATAGAATAGAATGCAAGGTGAAGCACTAATGAAAGAGAATTTATCAAGGAACTTGGTCAAAGACCAGCTTCCACAGTAGAGATAAACTGAGGAAGGCAGCGAGGTGTGGTAGGCGCCTGGTAGGGGTGGCAAAAGCAGGTAGCTCCTGGAACTTTAGCTCTTTCGCTCTCCACTCTCCGGAGGCCAGAGCTGATGCTTCTGGCAATTACCTGTTTTTTACTCTCATGGTACCAACATGGAGTGGCCAGCCAGCAAGAGGCTCAGAGTTCGTTAACTCCTAATGAGCCAGAGAGAAAGGAAAGGATAGAAAGTTATGCAGACACACTCATAGTAGAAGAGGAAAAGCACACTCTGACAAGCAAGTTCTAGCAAGCAAGTTCCAACAATGTATACATACATACATACATAAATACATATATACACATATACATATTTATAGTTGACAGAACAAAGCAAGCTCTAACAATATTTAGTGTTGGTTTTAGCTTTTTATAGATTTTTTAGACAAAAGTTCTCTATGTAAGAAAAAATTCCCTCACAGATAAATTGGTAGATACTTTATCTGTGATAATTGATATTTTACAATATTACACAAGAGAAAGTTAAGCGGGATGTTGATCATAAGTTCAAAGCAGTTGCTTTATCTGTGTGTCATTCTATAAGCGCATGATAAGTTCAAAGCAATAGTTTTATATATTTGTGGCCTTGTTCTATTATGGTATACAACTGTGGCCTCATCCTTGGACTTAACCTAGAATGAATGTTTTTCCTTAATAAATCTGTCTCAAGCCTAGTTCTCTTCCTTCTGTGGTCTACATGCTTGTTGTGTATGAAAGCTCACTGTCTTTTTCACACAACCTTTACTTATTATTCTATAACGTTATCCTTTCTGATAAAACAACTAAAATCATCTCCTCAGATCTTCTACCAATCAATCTAACTTCCTAAAATTATTTGAATGAAACCAGGAATTCTATAAAATCATTAACTTATTTAAGGGGCATTGACTCATGAAAGTTCTTTTTCATGTTGATCTATAGGAAATCTGTCCAACAGAATGGGTAAATGCCCAGGAAAGTGTAGAGTTTTTCCACACCATGCCAGATAAGTGAGGAATATAACATGGAGAGGCATATCAGCAAGCAAAAAACAATCCTGGGACAAAGTCCCTGGGGTCCTTGCATCTTCAGAGCATACCCATTGAAGTCATGCAAATTGGTGGGTCACCTCCAGAAAACTCACTTGCCTGCTCAGTCTTCCATTCATGGCTCTCGACAGAAAGTGGTGTTGGTCAAGGGAAGTCCTAGAGGTAGGGAGAGCAATGGCTGGGTGGTGTTCATATATAGAGCAGACGTACACAGCCTAGAAAACTTCTGGAGCCTGAGTGGTTATATTGGTTATAGGGAGTTTTGTTGGATGAGTTTTTGGTTCTTGCATTTGCAAACGTCAGGCTGATTTTCTTCATTTTTTTGTGTAGATTCCAACACTATTTTAAAAGTTCTTGATGATAATGACCCACACTGAGTAAAGTAAATACTTCAGGAAGATTCTTGATTTCTGTCTCCCAGAAAAAGGAATTGACCAGAGATAGCTAGATAATAGCAGAAACAGATACTTAGGTATTCTGGGTTTGGGCAGTCTTTAGCATAGGTCAAGCTTTCTTCTTCAAGCTCCCTCACATGTCTTTTTCTTTAAGTTGATAGATTCTTTGGCAGTTTAATACATGTATATAATTCAGTCTAGTTGCATTACTCTTTCTATTGAATCTTATCCTCCCAATCTCATTAACTGCTCATCCTACCAATCGTCTATCTCACTCGAAAGTCTTTTTTTTTTTCTTTGTGATCTATTCAGTTTAATCCGGTCCACGAATGTGAACGCAGGTGCGAAGCTGTTTTCTTATTTGGAGTTCCTATTGCTGTGATAAAATTCTAAAGTAACTTGGAGAGGAGAGAGTTTATTTCATCATATTTCAGGTCACTGTATATTACTGAGGGATGTCGAGGTAGGAGCTCCAGGCAGGAGCCTGAGACAAACTGAAACAGAAGCCCTGGAGAAATGCTGGTTATGGGCTTACTTTATTAGCTTGCTAGCCTACTTTTTTTATCCTCTACAGTGGCTGGGCCCTCCTATATAAATCACTGGTAAAGAAAATGCCCTGTAGACAGGCTTGCTTGTAGGCCAGTTTGTGGAAGCATTTGTAAAATATGGTTACCTCTTCTGTTTAGTTCTAGATTGTATTCAGTTGACAAAACAACAAAAACAATAATAACAACAACAACCAAACCAAACCAACTAACCAACCAACCAAAAACAACTACTAGCACAACTTTCACTGGAGCATGAGTAATTAGCCAGTGGCTATATCACTGAAGACAATGGTTTCTTGTCTCCCCTTGCTACCCACACCCCAACCATAACCCTTGACTGTCATTAGCTCTCCTGGTTAGTGTAAGCTCTTATGAGGCCCTATACATCTATGACTGTATGTTAACTGGCTCAGTGTTGTGGAAGAACTATGCAAGCAGCCACAGATGATGTGGATTTGAGCGTCACAACCATGTCATGCCCACAAAATAGCCCACCTTCTTGTAGTTGAACTCTTACATTCATTTGTCATCTTTTAAGTGCTGCGTACTGAACTTTGGAAAGGGTAATGTTGGTATCTCATTTAACGCTGAGTAGTAAACACTACTTTTCTTAGTACCTTGACCAAGCATGAATTTACATTAACAGCCATTCACTGAATAAAGAAGCTTTCGAAATTAAGGCCTAGGACAGCATTAATCTATGGATATCAACATAAATGTTTTAGAGGAAGTTTGACAATATGGGCATTCAGCAAAATATATTTGTAACTATGGTGATTTGATTGAGCTGTCCCTGTAATCTAGCCATCTAAATTCTTGGTCCTCAGTTGGTGGTGCTTCTGGGGAAGACATAGGAATTGAGACCTTGTTGAGGAAGGTATGTCATTAGAGGCAAACTTTGAGAATTTGAAGACCTTTGCATTTTGAGTTTGCTCTTGAGGCTTACTGCTTGGGGTTCAAGATGTGAGCTTTCAGCTGATTTTTCAGTTGCCTTGCTTACCTCCTCTGCCCTGACGTCATGTACTCTAACCCTCTGAAACCACATGCACAAACAAACCCTTTCATCTTATAAAATGCCTTGGTCATGGTGTTCTATTACTGCAATAGAGAAGTAACAGGAATGAGTCAGGACTTTATCTGGGGAAGGAGGAGAGCAATACTGAGAAAAAAAGGGAGGAAGATATTTATATTAGTTACTTTTCTGTTACAGTGATAAGGCACTATAACTTCATAGAAGGAAGTCTGATCTGGACTAGCAGATCATGTGTTTTCAATGACAAGTTCCTAAGGGGGAGCTTTGGGGAAGAGATAATAAAGAAGACAAGAAAATTGTGATCAGGTCTTGCATAGGTTGATGGCTTATACCAAGCAAGTTTATTAAGAAATATACTGTCTTTTTATATAGTTTTCAGGGGGAAAAATGGGACCAACTCACAGGAAGCTAATCAAGCAGTGCTGCACAAAAGGTTCCTAAGTGCATCACCAAATCAAGAACACAATGGCTTTGGAACTGATAACCTCATTTTTATCAGAAGGAAAATTCAGGTTCCAGGTTCAGAAACCTTCTTTGAGGCCCTGGCTCCAGTCACATCTACAACCCTCTCATGTCTTCCTCTGTGCAAGGACATTGATGTAGCATTCTCTTTGTACTTCATCATGACCTGAGAAAGTTTTGGATTAGCCTGGCTCCAAACAGTAAGGCTTATTTGGTTCCAGAGAGGAAGATCTGCCATGGCTGTAAAGCATGACAGCAAGCAGCAATCCTGGGAGCTAGAGATAAAGCTGAGGTCTAATGTTTGAACATCTGGGAAGGGTGGGTTGATCTGAAACAGCCAAGCTGTTCTCCAATGACATACTTCCTCCAGCAAGACCACACCTCTTAAGCCCACTCAAATAGTGTCACCAACTGGGAACCAAGTATTCAAATAGCTGATCCGATGGGGAACTTTTTATCCAAACCACTACACAGAACAACAGAAGTAACTTCACCCCTACTGGCTATAACCTTCTCAGACATGGGTCTTTGACCATGTGCACAACTCTTTGAACACTTGGTCCTTAGCCGGTAGTGCTGTTTGAGTATATTTAGGGCATGGATTCTCTTATTAGAGGTGGGTCTCAGGTCTGATCACAAATCAGATGGTGATTTCTCTGAACCAGTTTTTGCTGTTGTTTCACCAGGGGAAGTTGGTATTGTAAAACACAAGGCATACAGCTGGGGAAGACTTTTGTTGACTTTTCTTCCCCAGGTGTCAGAATAGTGACTTCCTATATATAGTATTAAGTATATATATATAACATTGCGAAAACTTTCAAGTTAGTTCTAGCATCTGTAACCAAGAAGTGTGGTATCTTCAGCAATAGTGGTATCTTCAGTCCAGTTGTGGTTAACAACCAGAAGCAATGACCATAACTTATTTAAGGAATCCCTGTGGTATCACATCTCTTTGGAGGAGTGGGCATTTTACTACTGTAATGAACTTTAAGGTCACCTTCAGACAGTTTGGAGTACCCCTGTTCTTGAATTATTTATATTATTTCCTTTAACTGTTTTCACAATCCTCATTTAAGTCATTTGTTCATATTCTCCATAGTCATGAACTTTTTGCCATTTCAAGTTCTAGTGTTTGTTGAAAAATTTGTATGCAATGTATTTTGACTATTTCCCCTTTTATTACCTAGTTCTTCAAAGATCTTCTCCACCTCCTTACCTATGCAATCTTATGTTCTTTCTGTCTGTAAAAATAAGCAGAAAAGAAACAAAAACAGCAAGAAAACAAGCAAACAAGAAACACAAAGAAACGTGCACAACAAAAATCAAAATAAACAAAACACCCATATGATTAAAAAAAAAATCAAATACAAAGCAAAATAAAACAAAAAGTCTACAAAAATGCCAATGAGATCATTTCATTTTGGACAACTACTCTTGGACCTTTCCTTGAAGTGTGGTTGATAAACCTAGTGAGTCTCCGTTGTATCAATTGGTTAGTGGTTGGGTCCTGTGCTCACTTACCTCTTTCAGTGTTGGAATCTTGTCTAAATTGAACCTTTGTAGGCCTTGTGCGAGGTACCACAGTCTTTGAGTTCATATACGCATCACTCCTATGGTGGCCAGAAGACACTATTCACATGGCTCCTACTTCTGGTTCTTACTGTCTTTCTGTCTCCTCTTTTGCATAGCTCCCTGGGTCATGAAGGATTTAATGAAAACATCTAATTTAGAATGGAATGCTCTAAAGTCAGTTACTCTGTACATTACTTACTTGTGGGTCCTTGTATTAATTCTCATGTACTGTAAGAAGAAACTTCTCTGGTGTGTATTGATTGATGCATTGATGTATGGGTATACCAGTGTGTCATTAGGAATTATTTTATTGCTGTGTGCCTTAACAGAGGAATTATAGTAGTAACTTTTCCACTAGGCCCCAGTTAATCTATCTAGTCTCAGGTTCTTTGCCACATTAGCAATGTTAGCTATGGGTTACATATTACTGAGTGGGCCTTAAGTCTAATAATAAAAGTGGTTGTGCTACTATTGCACTAGTGTGTTTTAAACGCAGGTCACTGTAGTAGGTCACAGGGCTTGTAGTTGAGTGACACTGATAGTTATTTTTCTCCTCTGGCAATGCATAGTGTATTCCAGTCCTATGAATACTAGTCAGTAGCAGTGATGTTTCTAGTTAGGTACCAAACTGATTCTTTGTTTTTTTGAACATCTTTATAGTCACTGTCTTTTAATCATTGTTTTATGCATTATCTAGAAGTTGGTTTCCTCAGAGAATATTGCTAATTTCTGGAGGAGACATGTTCTTGGTTAGTTATGTTGTTTGACTTATTTTTTGTGATGGGTCTTAGGTATCTAGAATATGAAGCTGGTAGTGTTTTCTGGTTTGGATATCTAGTTTCACATTTATTGAGTGTTTCTTTGGGTTTTCGTTTGTTTTTACTCACCTTGTCAATTTGTGACCTGTAGCAATGAGTTTGTCTACACTGCTTTGTGCTCCTGGTAAGTTGCATGTTTCCAGCCACTGGCCCAGAAACTCTTGGGATTTGTGAATGAAAAGCACACCCCCACACACATTAGCTTATTTTTGAAATGCTTTGGCTAACTCAATGAGTTGACACTCTTAAACGCTCCTCTGCTACCCCAGACCAGTCATAAGTGGCCAGTGGCCACTCAACCGAATTCTTATGTGGCTGGTTGACTTTCTCTTCTGCAGCTCCTGCTTCTCATCCTTCTTCTCTGACTCATGGTGATCTCTCTTTTCTCTCTACAGTGTCCTAGCCTGCACAACTCTAAGGGTTCTGCTCTGTTTCTCTTTGCCCAGCCATTATCTTCTGGCATCTTTATTGATTGATCAAAAACCAACTGAGGACAAAGATGTTTAGCCTTTGGACATGCAGACTCTCGACTGGGTCAAAGTATTAGAAACAGTCTCCGACATTGTCCAACAAAATGGTACTTGCTGTTTACTCTTGGGATCACTGTGTATTGACGAGAGAATGGAGTGTCAGTAGCAGTCTCAGCTTGACTAGGAATAGGCACCAAACCTTAGCCTAGGAGTGTTGGACTTTCTGATTCTCAGAAAATGTGAGGCTTCAACTAGATGCCAAAATGAGAACTTCCTTTTCATTCCTATGTCTCAATATTTTCCCCTGTTTTTCTAAACTGCTTCCGCCTCAGGTCATGTCTGTACACTTCTGTAACTAGTATACCCAAACAGTGACTCTCTAAATGTAAAAACCACAAACTAAGGAAGTGATGTTAATTGCTTAACAATCAAAATTCAGTATTCGAAGAACCAGTAGATGTTTGAGAAAAAATGAAAATATAGAATTTTGCTATTTTGTTTTCTTAAGGTGAAGACAGATTGAAGGGAGGAGGTGTTGGCTTGTGGCTGCTTAATCATGGTTTCAAGACCAGAGTGAGTACACAAGCATCTGAGAGCTCAGTGAAGGCACATGTCAGCCTCTGTCTACTTGAAAACCATGGCTCAAGAGGTGTGGCTTTCATCCATAGACTGCTATATAAAGGTATACGTGGCCTGCTTGGATACAGACTCAAATGAGGCTCGAAGTAAGACTTACAGAGCATTTGATTGCTTTGAGGGTTTTGTAATAATGTAAAAGAACAAAGGATCACCTGTCTCCTGCAAGGTACGGTGAGATGACTTTAGGTTAAAGGTTGCAAATGTAATCCAGGTGAGCGTAGTGGCTAAAATTAAAATAGGAGTCTTAGAAAGTGTGTTGAGTTAATGTTCAACAGAAATTGAGGTTTCAGTCCAGTTTTTGTAGTTAACTGTGCTCTGAGAAGGTGAATTTGCTCATCTGTAGTTAGCTCCAAACATCATACAGTGTTTTATACTACTTTACTACTGGAGTTCTCTAGGGAGAAGCAGAACCTGTATATGAGTAAATATGCACTTGCATGTATTACCTGCCTTATTCTGGCTTAGTGAGGAGTCTGGCTGATTTCAAAGAACCAACTTGATGTGGAGGCTGTTCCAAACTGCTTGAAGCTGGGTAGAAGGCTAGAGACTTGAATGGAGACTCTGGCAGGAGTTGGAAGGTCAGCCATGTGATTCTGTTTTATCTAGAAGTCAGTATTTTGTGTTAAAAGCCTTGGCTCATTCGTTGAGGCCTACCTCTCTACTACTAGGGCAGAATTTGGTTTATTCAAAATCTCTTGATCAAGTGGTACAGAAATAGTGTTCACTTGCTGTCACTCTGTCAAGATACTGAAAATAAGGATATTTTAAATTTTATAACTTTATTGGAATACTATTTTCTGATAGTATTATAAAATGGTTCTATTCAAAATGTTTTCTAAAAGAATATTGCTTCTAGCATATATACAGATATCTAGGACAGTACAGGTGTGTGTAGTCCAAGCTCCTCAGTACTGAGGCATCTCAGCCATGTGGACTATGGCCACCCTTTCCCATGTTTGTGTCTCATTCTTTTTGGAGGAGTACTTTCTTCAGTGTGATCCTGTTCTGCTGTGCTGTGTTCATAGTATTGCTTTCAGTTTTGATAGGTGCATGGCTATGATTATTCTTCTTACTATGATTATTAAGTCAAAATTTGCAGACATTAGCAGTTGACTATTCTCTGTAGATGAGATTGCTTTGACTAAGAGAACAGAACATTCCTGTTGAAGTTTGATGCTTGTTATTTTATTGAGATAAATATTTTTGTTTGCTTTTCCTAGTCTGTTGGTGTCAAGGGGGTTCATTGCAGAATGCAAACATATTATCATTTTATTAAAACATGATTTGTAAATTTAAACAGTATGAAAACTGACTGAATCACTGTAGACAGAGCTCTGACTACTCAGTTGCTCAGGGTCAGGATAGCCTTTTCCTGCCCTCTGTGCTTGTTTCCTATAATGTCTCATCTTGTCTAGACACCATTTGAGCCATGAAGGAGCTGTCAGTCTCCTTCTTTTATCTGAATCTAATTATTTTATGAAAGAGGAGCAGGAAAACAGAATATTTACATTGTGAACATCAGTAATGATTTGACCTTACAGTACACATAAGTGCCAGTTCCACTGTTAACCTCACTGCCTACTGTGGATGCAGGAACTAAAGCAAGGGGGGTTAGGTGTTGGCTCTTGCACATAGAGCTAAGGTGGTGGAGGTTGCATTTAAGTCCCCCTGAGCTCTAATTCACATGCTGCTCTCTGTTAATGTATGATATCAGAAGACACCAGGGACTCTTCTCACCTTGTAGCACACTGCCTTTTGTTCTTTGTTTTACTGTTTTCATTGGCAAACTACCAAATACTAAATGTCAGTGGTTTTGAATAGGAAGCCATTTGCATTTTGAATTCTTCCTTTTGTTTGAGTGATTCCAGTTAATTTTCTCAGCTTTCAGGACTTATTTAAACTTTTGGGAGAATGAGGCACAGATAAGTACTTAAGTAAGTATTTAAAATGTGTTGCTGTGACACATCTGGCTTTTTAACTACCAGAGATGTATTTGGGCAAGGAACCCTGACTTAGACCTTGGTTTAATAATTTTATGGGATCTTCCTTAGATTATTTAGCAGCAGAACAGAGTCAGGGTAGCTCAGGTCTGCCTGTTGGTATCTTCATATGCTCTATGTACTAACTGCTCCCAGTCACACTTACCTGTTCTGTACCAACATCGTCACAGAACTTTTCAACTATGTATGAGCATATGTAGGATAGTGATACCCCTTGAGTTGCAGGAATATGTTGATTTCCTGTGTTTGGATGTTAGGATTAGAGTGTAAGATTTTTTTTTTTTTTGTGATATTCCTTAAATTGAATGATAAAGATAGACTTGTCACTTAGCACAGTTTGATTTTGTGCACAGAATCAGGATCTGTATAGTTGTCTTTTCAATAAACAGTTCTGCCTTCTAGTGTAAGGCTAAGTTTGCAGAAATTGTATCATGAGGGCTAGTTTTCCAAGCAGCATTTCTGGTTGTTCTGGGTCACACTGTTCCTCTCTTTGGAGTTTGATTGCTCTATAGGAGTGTCCTGAAACTAGGTGTGCAGACATTTGCAGGAGAACCCCAGTACACTACAGATACAAACACAAACATATGTTATCTAAGTGAAATGTTTGTTTTATAAAAAAATGTGTGACCTTTGAAACATTTTACATACATTTTTTTCTTTAAGGACCTGAAGCATCTTTCCCAATCTCAATGGTAATACTTGCAACTTAAAATGCTAATATACTAGTATCATTTTAACATTTTAAGTTGTAATTATTCATTGGTAATAAACCATTGATACCATCTTTCATACAAATCAATCAGTACAGGCTTAGATATTTAAGTATCTAAGACTCATCCATAGTTCATTGTGCCTTTTCCCCAGGCTCTCATTTTATACCTCAGGATTCTTTAGATTGCTTTCCTTGTTAATGACTCTATTAGCATAGAAGTAGAATTTATTTATTTATTTATTTATTTATTTATTTATTTATTTACTAGTCTTGAGTAACACATATCACCTGGATCTTAATCTTTACCTAATGTTTGTCAAGCTCATCTATAAAGAACTCTCCATTTGTGAGTAAATGTGTAATTGGCTCAAACCAGCCCCTGATATTATGAAGGTAGCATACTTCTAGTGTTAGCAGCTACCTAACACCTTTCTTGGCACCCCTGTGCCCGACACTGAGAGCTCTGTGCAGCAGTTGTATATTCTCTGCTCTTTTAACTTTTGACATAAAGTTTGCGAGTACTTGGAGAGGCAGATTACTGATAAACTCCTGGAACAAAAGACTATCATGACATCAAGTCATGACAGCACAAAATTTGATGAATTCACAGATATATTGCTTGCGGAGGATACGTTCAACTCTTATCCAGAGAGATTAGTTTTTTTCTTTTTTCTTGCTGTGATTTGAAAACCTAGTTCCTGCTTAGAGAGAAACACTGAGCCAGATGAACTGAGTTGGAATCCTCTCTTCTCTTTTGGTGAGATCATTTTGAGACTATATCATATGGAATCCAGTCTAGAATCTACCTCATTACATAGCCTAGGATGTAATGGAGTCCAGTCTAGGGCTCAATTCATTATATAGCTCAGGATGGCTTTGGCTTTCCAATCCTACATTTATATCCCGTGTTTTGGTAATATTGGTGTGTGCTACCACATCCAGTTTGTGTGGTGCTATGAATTGAACCCATGACTTTGCTCCTTCGACAAGTCCCTGGTATATGAAGTAGGGCAAATGAGAATACAGGTAATTTTGATATAATAGTTGATTGTTTAGCATATATATTTTCTATTAATAGTAGATTTTTATAATTTATCTATGTACATATTTCAGTATAAATTATTCCTGGAACTTTGCACTAAGCACAAATCAAAAAAAAAAAAGAGAGAGAGAATTCATGTCATTATAATTTGCTCCCACTTTAAATGTTTACAGAAATCAAAGGCCCTGTTAAGACTTCTGCAACTCAATGTTTCATTGTTGTGAAGTTAGCTGGTAAATACTACTCTACAGAATAATTTCTCTGATAGATTCCCACCACATAGTATGTCTATAGATTTTGTATCCTGTTAGTCTAAATGATGCAGGTAAAGTCATAATGGTCCTGCTGTGTGTTGAAATTCCTTGGGAATATCTCAGAGAAGACATTTTTGTTGGTGCTTTACTATTACCTAATAATGTGGATCATTCTTGAAACCAGTATTTGTCTCAAGCTATAATGGGAGGGGTGATGATAGGTTTTAGTATATCATCATATAATGTGACTTACTATTATGTCTTTATTTATAATGCTTAACTTGAACAGTTTTTTTTTTAAAATATTATGATCAGCCTCTGAGTAGATTGAGCAATTTAATTAGAAGAAAAATTTACAAAGAATTTAAAGCGACGTGGACATATTTTTTAGCTATTCCTGATTAAGCAACAGAGTTAATACATAACTCATGTCATATAGTGTTTCAAAGTTCTGGGATTAACTTTAATCCAATTTATTCTCCCAAAGTGCAGTATTTAACATAGTTGAGAAGTGGTAGTATATTAGTGGCTAATTATGATGTCTCTAGTACAAAACAGAATTTTAATTCTGCCATTCAGTTTCTGTATCCTTGAATCCTATGGGCTGCTCAGGCATTTCCAGTATCAAACACCAGAGTGAGTTTAAACATCAGAAAATTCTCATACCTGTAGAATCTAAAACTCTAGAACCAGGTTACAAGAAGGGGTTGTTTATCTTGGTGCCTTTTGTTCTGGGTTTAAAGCTGCCATCTTCCCTTATGTCTACACATGGTCCTCTCTCTATATACATCTGTGTCCAAATTTCCTCTTTCTATAAGTCCACTAGTAAGACTCAGTTAGAATTCACCATCTGATCTCATTTTAACTTAATTCCTTCATTAAAGACTCTCAAATATTGTTAACTGGAGTAGTGGCTCTCAGCCAATGGTTTACAACACCCTTGAGGGTTGAACGATTCTTTCACTAGACCATCAGAAAACAGATATTTACATTACAATTCATAATAGTAGCAAAAGAATAGTTATAAGGTAGCAACAAAAGTAATTTTGTGATTGGAGGTCACCACAACATGAAGAACTGTATTAAAAGGTTGCAGCATTAGGAAGGTTGAGACCCATTGAGCTAAAGTCTGAGGTCTTAGTGGTAGGGTTTCAACTCATGAATTTGGGGGCATTAGGTTTATGATTTATCTTAAAACAAACTTTTAGATCTGCCTGAATTGCAAAATAAGTTAATAGAAATACGTTCTGTGGTTGTTATGAACATCTCATTAAATGAAATACTCAATTTGTGCAGCAGTTAATCTGGAATCTGGTGAGTATGCTCTTCCCTATCATAGCCAAAGCCTCTTTTTATTGAAGGCTTGCATCCTGGGACATCATTCATCAGAGACCATGCAGTCTGGCTTCTCTTCTGACACCATTGGAGAACCAGGCTTGCTGCTATTACCACAATCTATGGCTGTGCAGGGACAATAGAAGAGGGTGGGGACAGTAGCAGAGTGTGGGAACAGTAGCAGACAACTTTTTTTTTTTTAAACAAAGAACATTTATTCTAATTCTTCCTGCTTGCCTTTCTACCTTTCTGTATTCCTGCCTATTGCGGATAATAGCGGCTTTGTAGAAAGGAAGTTAAAATGAATTACCCCGTAGATAAGCTTTATTAGAAGAATTACAGCATCTCAGCCTGCAGTGTGAGGACAAGCATTCAGGTCCAGATAAGAATTTTATTTTAAGACACAGCTCTCAGGGATAGTGTTGAGGGGTCAAGAAGGGACAGAGCCTCCAATTCTCCTCACTTATGAAGGACAAGGAGAGTTATAACACAATGGGATCCTGAAGGGAAAGGTAGACCCATCAGATTTAAGAAACAAAAGACTTCTTGCTCTCAAAGGATTTCAAGGGCAAGCTGGGGAGATGGTTAAGTTCCATACCCTGTAACCTAGCCTAGTGTAAAAGTCACAAGACACTGATAAAGTAATAATTCCAACTTGTTTCGGGTTTAGGAGCAGATGGTCTGCACCTGCCAGAGGGAGGGAGTGAACTCTGTGAAAAACTCAAGGTTACTGAAACACCTTCTCAGCACTGTCTAGGGAAACACCTGTCTCAGCACTGTAACCTGACCCAACCTTCCTGCCTTCCCTCCTGCCCTTCACCTCCTTGAACTTTCAATCTTTGTACTTCTTTTCTTCCTTTTAATTTAACAACAACAACTTGCTACAGTTAAGCTAGAATGGTCCTGATGAAACTCATAATTTTCCTGTATTAGCTTCTCAGGTTCTTCTGACCTCTGTGGACTTCAGACATGCATGGGATATACAGATAAGCATGGGAGTAAACCTCTAATACACATAAAATAATACATCTAAAACAAACATCAAAACATATGTCCTTAACAGATTCTGGGCAAAGTGGATGGAGGAGACAATGTGAGTTTTGTGTTGAGGGTATTTGAGCGATCAAATTGACGTGCATAATACTACTGTCAATGGCTGTGCAAGCCTTGTGAGCCTCTTGATTTCTTGTCCTGCTCGGGAGCTTTCCCAGTGTAATATATGCACATCAAGAGTAATCTCTCCATATCAGGGTCAGGAGACAAGAGCTATTTGGCATTGTACAGGGAGTAACTATAAAATCAGTGTCAGAGCACCAAGTAGAAGAGATAGCCAAGTGCTGCTGCTGTGTTTTCCATAACGCAGTGTGCATGAAAGGATTGAGTCTTGTGAGTACTAGCTATCCTTAGTATTTTTAACTCTAATGAAAACTGGTAACGTTTCTTTTGTGCTAGTGTTGTGATAAGTTATTTCAGCTCTAAGGAATTAAATATTTTTCAAATCCCTGCTGTATCTTTTAGTCAGTGTAAATGTTATTTGCTTTAAAAACCATCCCTGCTACTATCATATGCTGTCACAGTCACAGTTCATGTCAAACTACAATACTCCTGATTCTCCAGTGGAGTAAGGAGGAAGGTAGACTGCATTGTCTCTGATGTACCATGCCAAAGTAGATAGTATTCAGCCCATCTGTTGAGAAAAATGTTGGTGCTTGTAGACAGTCCAGTGATTATTAAATTTACACAGCGTGTGTGTGTTAGCTGGGGTTACTATTGCTGTGATAAAACATCATGACCGAAGACAACTTGGGGAAGAAAGGGTTTATTTCACTCATAGTTCCATATAACAGTTTGTTATCAAAAGCAGTGAGGACAAGAACTCAAGGCGGGCTGGAATCTGGAGGCAGGAGTAGATGCAGAGGCATTGGAGGGGTCTTACTGGCTTCTTCCCCATGACTTGTTCAACATGCTTTCTTGTAGAATCGAGGACCACCTGCCCAGGGACAGCCCTACTCACATCAATCTAAAAACTGCTATGCAGTCCCATCTACAGCCTCATTCTACTGAGACATTTTCTCAACTGAGGTTCCCTCTCCTCTCCAGTGACTCTAGCTTGTGTCTAACTGATATAAAACTAGCCAGCACAATATATGTTTATATAAAGACATAAAGAGTTTATTGCTCAAAAAACATGCCCAGTTCGTGTAGAGCATTAGCTGCTGATTTCTGTGGCTGGAACACCACTAGCTGGCCAAACTGTTCCTTATCTTCTATCGTAATGAAACAGATGACAGCATTAACTTCTAAGTTGCTTCAGAATGGAGGCTGATTATAATAAAGCAAAGCAACCCAGACAGACAAACAAAAACCAAATGTAAAGCATTGTCAGAGGACTGGAACTGGGACTTTCATCCTGATGCTGGGGAAGACACAAAGGGCTGGACTTGAGCTTGACCTATGGTTATAAGAGTGTACTGGGGAAACTTCTGGATTGGTGAACACATCAAAGTGTAAGTCGAATAAGTGGAATTAGATGGGGCATGAAAACTGTGTGGCCCTTAATGTCACCCCTGTGTGCCCTTCACATGTTGCCAGTCTTTATGGTAAGCTGTTAAAAGTAAGTGAATTGTTTTCCTGAGTTCCATGAGCCATTTTAGGAAACTATCAAACCCGTAGATGTTTTGTGGGAACCTCTGATGTACATCTGTTTAGTTAGAAGGAGGCCTCACTTGAACTGGTGCCTGGCATTTGAAGCGGGGCAGCAGTGTGGATCAGAGCCCTTAGCCTGGGTGTTTGTGCCAACTTTCAGTAATTATTAACTGAATGAAAATGTTGAACATCTAATTGGTGCCTGGAAAATAGAAAATTAATTGGTGTGAGAAAACTCCATTTAGAGTTTAAAACACTAGAAGAAAAAAAAAATGTATGAATGCATCCGTAAAAGTGAATTTGAGCAATTTTCACTGACCACAAAATAATAGGTATATTTGTTCTTCAAAGTTTAAGGATTAATACATATCTTGTTAGGGACTGGAGAAACACATAATTTTATAATTAGTTTACCTTTCTCTGAAGTTCTTTACAATTCAATTTTTAACAAATAAAGTGAAGACCTTTCATTCTAAGTTGCTTCCACTGCCCTTCCACTGGAGTTCCAGGTAGCCATCTTCCAACATGGGAAACACAGTAGGCTCTCTACCTTGTCTTCTCTCTTCATTCTGGATCAGTCTATAGATATTTATACCTTTCTTGTTTCTTTTTTAGTTGTCTTCCTCTTCCCTATACATTTTCTGTTGTACTTTTAAACTGATACCATTTAATTTTCATATTTTTTGGCAGGAAAGAACAAGTTAGTACCCTGTACCAGAACATCAACCTTGTGGAGCCACGACTAATCCAGCCATATGAACGTGTTATTAGGAACTTTCTCCGTGAGATCAAACTCCAGAGCACAGAAATGGAAAACTTGGCCATTGCAGTGAAGAGGTATCAAACCGCTTCCTTCCTAAGGACACATAAGGTCCTTTAACTTGTTCTGTGACCCGGGTGGCAAAGGGATTGAATGACACAATCATATCATGATGCAAGTAGACTTCCTGAACTTTAGGAATCTAGAATACTCTGGAATATTCTACACAGGATAAGTTTTGTCAGGTAGTAATTGCAGGGTCAAACAGCAATCTGTTGGTAGATCATTGCCAACAGATGATGTCAGTTCCTCAGAACTGATAAGTCTATCCTGAAAAATTCAGAAAAATTTTTATCTAGCTACTTGACAAAACAGATGCTAGGGCCTTATTGGATACCTGGTCCTCCGAGGAAGGCAGTGAAGTGGGGTATGGAGTTGGTGATTAGGACTAAAGCTGCTTTACCTTTGGAAAATCTTCTGTTGGTGATTAGTAGCCAAAAGCTGTTTATTTGACAATTCTTTTGTCTTCTTTAACTCTTTGCTAGTCTGTGGCTGGGAGCTGCTGGCTTCTGGTGATTTGACTTCTACTGATAGCAACAGGGGATTAAGAAAAAAAAGACATAATTAACTTGAACTCTTCTTTCTGACTCAAGGGCCCCTCTCTGGCCAGAGGAGAGGCTTGGAGTTTGTTAACACTTTGTGAGCCAGAGAGAAAATGAAAGAAAGAAAAGGAGAAGTTAAGTACATATAGACACACAAATACATAGGTGCATGCACACACGCAAACACACACATACAAACACACATACACACAATTTGGTTGGGCCTGAACACTTATTAATTCTGCAAATGTTCATGCATGGTTACATATATGTATGCTTGTATGCATGTACATATCGACAAACATTTACATATGTACATTTGGTGAATGGGGCAGATCCCCCAAAGCCACAATTTATTTCTTCTCTCTGGTAATTTATACCTTCTAGACAAAAGTTCTTATAAAATTACCACATAGATAAAATACAGAAGGATGTTGATAGTAAGTTGAAAGCAGTAATTAAAAACCATTCCTGAGAGTGTTCCTTCCACTGTAACCTACAACTGTGAAGATCATTTAACAGAAATTTAAAATTGGAACTAGTTGTCTATCGCTGTAAAGTTCTTTCCTTTGTCTAGGCTTGTCACTTAGTTGTGGCAACAATATTTTCACATTTTTCATGACAGTCGCCCAGAAACCTTCTGACTTTAGTTACTGTTTGTTTCAGCCTAATATTTAATCACTTTTAGTTGTTTAATGTCATTTTATATTCAAGAAGTCACATTGAAAACTTTAGTTTATCATATAGATGGACTGGGAAATATCATAAAGAACATCTCTATAATGTGAAGCCTGGTGCTTTGAGTTTCTCTTGACAGTTTAGTCCAAGTATACAATGCAATTTTTGAATTTCAGAGCCCAGGACAAGGCGGCCATTCAGCTAAGTGAGTTGGAAGAGGAAATGGATCAGAGGATTCAAGCTGTAGAAAATGAGACCCGGAAAGATGTGAGTTTGTGGATTGGCGGTTTATTCATTTGGTGGATTTTCGGGGAGGCCTTTTCTTGTAGAGTTACGGGCGCTTCTCTTGGTGCTAAGGTGTGGGTACAGCAGGCCTCACTGTTTAGTACTCTATGTAAAAATGTCAATGATCTGGATTTTGAGCAGGGAATAGTTTTTTTTATAAGTAGAAGTGTTTTGTGCTCATGAGTTAAAGAGTTACAGAGATGATAACCAAGTAAGTGAAGGCTGCTCCACAGGAGGCATGGTATGAAACTCAAGTGAGTTGGAAAGGAGTCAGCTTTCTTGGGAAGACAGAGGACTCTTTGAAAAGAATGTCATGGAGTGGAGGGCTAGTGGACTGTGAGTCGGCTTTGGTGAGAAGATGGCTGCACATCTATCTATATATTGATCTCACTACCCAACTTTAAATCTCTATTGCAGTTACTTTAAAATCTGGCCTTGTAACTGTCATTTTTATTATTGGAGAAACTCTTAAGTTGAAAGCGTTTGCTGAAGGTAGAAAATATACACATTTATCCGAGTAAATAATGTTAGAACTTAAATTTTATTTTGCTGCTGAGAGGCAATAGGAGTGTAGACCTGAGAACTGGTTCTGACACACTTAAGCCTACTCTTAATCCTGAGTTCACTCTTACCAAGGCCAGGTGGCAATGGTAAACTAATCTCTTGTCAGTCAAATTTACAGAACAGTCCTACCACCTACCAGCTTCAAGGAGGATTAATCATCCTGAGGTACTGTACGTAAAGTACTGAGAACTGTTGTCTGTGATAGGCACAACCATGGCTGCTATGATTTCTTTCTGTGCCTTTGTTGTTTCCTTTCAGATAATTTACCCTACTTGTCTTTATCACATACTTAGATCCCTCTAGGTATCTTTATTTGTTCTATCTCTTTTAATAAAAATACATTTATTAATTCTTTGAGAATATCATACAATGTATTTTGATCATCTTCAACACTTACATTTATAGCACAGTCCAACTATGTTTAGAAACAGTAAATTCATTTTTAGCCTTCCTTAAAACTCTCTACCACTGTTGAATCTATACTCTCATTCATGGAGCAAACAGTTCTCATAGTCACATATTATAATATGCCCATCTCTCCTTGCTTCCAGTGCCTCCTAAATCAGTTGTTGGTAATGAGGATAATAACATGACCTCTACCTCTTAAAATTTCATGCTTTGCTAATGATAATATCTTATTTTCCTGGTTTCATTCTAGAAGTCAAAACCAAACGTATATCACATATAGCTTCTTTTCTGTATTCTACTTGTGGCCAGTCAGTTTCTATGCATGTAAATCCTGAGACTTTAGCATGCCAGTCAAGGACTTTTCTGCCAGCTGAACGTTTTGGCACTGGAAAAAGCTGTGCTTGCCAGCCCTTCCTAGTACCAGCCTCACATCTTTAATCATGTTTTCTCTGGATCACAAATGCTGGCTCATTGGAGACTTTCCCTAGTTTTCTCCAGTCACCATGGCATCCTTCTGCCTCCTGGACTCTTCATCCTGTATAGCTACCTCCCAGTGGCATCACTTCTTGTGAGTCTGATTTTCTTTCAGTTGTTTCTTTACCTTGGTGATCTTTTTTTATTTATTACTTTTTTTTTACTTTTTTGTGTAGCACTGGCTGTCTTGGAACTGACTCTGTAGTCGAGGCTGGCCTTGAACTCAGAGTGAGTTTAGGATTCAAGGTTTGAGCCACCACTGCCCAGCTGCCCTGGTAATTTTTTTCAGATTCTTCTATTTTCCTAAATTCTGCAGAATTGAGTGTCTATCTTATACCAATTTCTGCATCTAGTTCTGTATCCAAGGGAATCTCTTTTCCCCATGACTTCTGTTTTGTACATGAAATGTACATTATTTTCACTGTAACATTTTTAGTGACTTACAATTTGTGTTCAGTGAACTGTACTTATGCAAGTTATAAGAATATGGCAAGTGTGGGCATGCGTGCGTGAGTGTGTGTGTGTGTGTGTGTGTGTGTGTGCGCGCGTGCATGTGTGTGTGTGTATGTGTGTTGCCATCTTTGTCTTTGCCTGGCAACTACTCTTCAATTATTTTTGTCACTATAGGTTCATTTGAAGTTTTAAAACTGTATATCAAAGGAATATTACATTATGTGCTATTTATTCCCTGGTTTCCCTTACTCAGCATAATTATTGTGAGACTTAGCTATGTGTCAGCACTCATTTATGTTATAGTAAAGTAGTAACTTTAAATTATATAATATGAACCATGGTGTGTGTTCTTGCACCTGTTAATATTTCAGTTCCCTTCAGTTTTAGACCAGTACAAGATGTTGTGAGTACTCATGTATAAAAATTTATGTAGGCAAATGCTTTTTATTTCTCTTTAGAATTCTTAGAGTAGAATAGTTTGCTCCCTCTGTGAGTATGTTTCCTTCTGTAAGATTCTGGTGTACACTGTACAGCCAAAGGTGAGAGTTCTGTCCTTTCTTTACATTGTAGATAGGTGGAAGAATCTGGATACATCTCCCTAATGACTAACCTGCTAGTATGAGTTAATGTGCTTATTTTCATATACTTAAATATACATACATTTGTATGTAACTGCTTTGATAAAATATGTTGCTAATTAAAAAACATAAATTTTTATTGCTGAACTTGAGTTTCCTTAAATTCTCTGAACATACCTTATCTGATTCTTGATCTGTAAACATTTTTATCCAGTTCTCACTTTTATTATTCTTCTAAGAGACTTGTTGAAAAGTAGGAAAACCTACTATCATGAAGTCCAAGTCAGAGTGTTTCTTTTTATGGGCCATGCTTTCAGTGATGTAATTAACACTCTGAGCCAAGGTGACTGACCATGTATCTCCTTAGATATAATTTATGTTTTATACTCTCAATTCACTTTGTATATGGTACAATGTATATTCTCAACTCACTTTGTTCATGTTACATGTATATCGTGCAATATCTGATCATTGCTTTCTATGTTTTTCTAGCTAATTATTCTAGTACGGTGGAAAACAGCATTTGTTTGTCCATTTACTCTGCCCTGGCTCTGCCCTGTGTTTACAGCTGTTGTGTCATAGTGAATCTTGAAGTCCAAAAGTTTCAATCCTTATTTTCATTCCTTTACAGAGAGTTACTATGACATTTTTACTTATTTAATTTTCATAGAATCAACTTATATTGATGTTTAAAAGCATATCTAAAAAAAAATCCCACTGAGAATTTGACTTCCCAGTTATCTGCAGGTTAGAGGTTGTACACTGACATTGTAACAGCACTATGTACTCTCTACAAATGAACCATTTTCTCTATCTTCCTTGTCAGAAGAGTTTGATAGTCTGTAGTATGCAGACACTACACGTGGATTTTCTTAATTGTTCTTTTTTGATGATATTGAAAACATTTTGAATTTTTATTTCTGATTGTTAGTAGTAAATCTGTGAAAAATGTAAAATATTAGTATATGTAATTAGTGTATACATACACATACATATGACTGTGTGTATACACATATATGCACACACTGAGTAACTTCTGATGGATTCCAGCAAGTTTTCTTGGTTGATAACAGTCTATGAACAAAGAAAATTTTATTTCTCTTATGAATGATACTTTCTTGTCTCACTATGATATATTCCATCTGTAATGTTGAATTCAGTTTGCTGAATTATATTTGTGTATATAATTATAGCTCATTGGAGAAATAATATGTAATTTTTGTTGTGCTGGGATGACCTGCCAAGAAACAAGTGTACAAGAATTTGTGAGACCAGAATTCACTGCTTTTCTGGCATCATATTTATATACATAGGAGGTAAGCACTCACTATCCAGTTAGGGAGTATTTCATAGCACCATTTATCTCTGCTGGGGCTAATAATTTAGTGCAAGGCCTAGGAGTCTTTAGGAGTTAGACATTTAGGAGTTAGTTATTTTTCTTTTATAAAAGACATCACAAGTCATTGGATCAGATTACTAGCTAGCAATTAGGGCCTGGTTATTGGCAGGAGGGAGATTTTTACTTTTATATTTTGGTCTTTCCTTTTGGTCAATGATGTCACTTTTATTATGAAAATAAAAGAGATAGTAGAAAAGCAGTTATTAATATTTATCATTTAATACTGCATTGCTTTTTTTCTTAATGTATTTAGGTGTTTACTGAGATTTTCTGCATTAAACATCAATATTTTTATTACATTTTACAAAAAGTTTAAAATGAAATTATGTTGCTTACTCCTAATTTTTTTTTCAGTCCAAACTCCTACCATGTCCTCAACTCTCATTTTCTCTCAAATTCATGGCCTCTTTTACTTTCATTGTTACATGTGCATAAATACAACATGCTTAGTCTGCTTAGTGTTGTTTGTATGTATATGATTTCTGACCTGCTCACTTGGTTTTAAACAGTTAAAGAGCTAATCCCTGGGGAAGATTTATTCTCTTCTCTCATCATTCCGTTGTAGTTTTTCTTTAAAAAAAGGGACCCATGAAATTTCCCCTCTTACTTTAGCATGCTTATTGGTGTTAGCTTCTGTTGTCTTTCCAATAGACATGGTTTCAGCAGCTTACTAGTTTTTTGACTTTTTCAATATTTCCTCTCTGTCTTGCATGATGTTCCCTGTGCCTTACATACATAAGTTGTGGTATACCTGTATCCATTGTGACTGGGTACCCAACAATCAACTTTTCTTTGTATTTTGACCAGTTGTGGTTTTCCATACTATATCGTTCTTGAGCTGTCCTTTGATGGGGGAGTATGTTGGGGGGGGCAGTAGCTACACTTTTTGTTGTATAGTAGGATGAGTGTTTAGAATGCAGTTAGGAATCAATCATGCTGGGTTAGTGAAGTGGTAGTAATAGGTTCTCACCTAAGGTCCATGACCTCACTAGCTTTGGGTAGTTGGATAAGTCTCCAGTATAAAAATATACATTTGTCTTTCTGAGTCTCGTTTACCTCAATATAGCTTTTCCTACTTTCATCCACGTACCTGCAAATTTCATGATTTCATTTTTTTTTTTTTTTTTTTTTTGGTTACAGCTAAATTGTATTGAATCATGCATGTATATGAACCACATTTTCCTTATCCATTCCTCAAGTGAGGGACATTTCGGTTATTTACCCTTCCTACCTATTGTGAACAGAGCATCAATGCACATAAATGAGCAACTATCTGTGGGGCTGATAAATCCTCAACATTAGTAATAAAAATATTAGGCGGATGCCAAGGATTGTATAGTGATGCATGGGTTATGTGGTAGAATTATTTTATCTGTTTGTGAATTCTCTGTACTGATTTCCATAGGGGCTAAGGATGGTGAACATTTTAAAATAATTTCTAAGTTAATATCTTTTTGAGAACTCTGTTTAGATATATAACCCAGTTTCTGAATGTGTCTCATTGTTGATTTTGTTTTTTTGAGTCTGTACCAATGTGCTGGATGTCCGAAGCAACAAAGGAGTTCTAATTGTCTCTTGAGCTGACTTTTGGTGGTGTTGTAGGTGGGGGAACCTCTACTTAAGCCACCACCTGACTGTTTTGGGACCTGCAAGTTGGTTCAGTATGCCTTTACTCTTACCTTTGGCATTCAATTAACCTTTGCTTGGTGAAGTTAATTCCAGTGCAAAGACATTTTGTTTTGTAGATATTTTTATTTTGTATGTAAAAATATTTTTGCTTGCATGTGTATCTGTGTATTGAGTGCATGCCTGGTGTCCATGGCAGCCAGAACAGAGCATCAGATTCCCTGAAACTGGAGATTCAAATTGTTGTGAGCTGCCATATGGATTATGGGAATCAAACTTTGGTCCTCTGCTGGAGCAGCTGATGTTCTTAACTGCTGGGCCATCTCTCCAGCCAGGATACCTCAATGTTTTGGTAACTATGTTGACCCTATAGGAATGACCAGGGGAGTTCCAAACTAATGCTAAAAGTAAATGGGTATAAGATTACAATAGGAAATATTCTACTGGTTAATAGTAAACAAGAATGTATACTGAGTTAACTATTTTTTATAATCAACAAGGATTTAATTATGCCAGGGCTGATCTTAAAGGAATGTCTTCAGATGAACGTCTTGGGAAAATAAAATCATGACATTTAATATGACACTAACAGAGAAGGGGTATGTTTGGGTCATACTTTGTGGAATTTGATTTGTAAGAATATAGCTCCTGATAAGACAATCACCAATGCCATCGATAGATTATCTACCCTTCCCAATGAATTAACAGCCACAAAAAATAATTAAAAGAATCTCAAAAAAGGACCACTATAAGATTAAATGATAAAAGACAGAGGGATTTGAAAGAAGTTAACTGTTACTGCCCATTTTATGTTGAACTTAGAGTTCAGTAGAGTTATAGACACCTAGGAGGATGGGTGCTCACTGCCAGCTGACCAGTGGCACCTGCTCATTTCAAAACTGAGAATTGAGAAGTTACATATAGTTTGCTAGGTGGCTGAATCAAGGTGAGAAAAGAGAGCAGTCTCCAGCTTTAACTTATTCACTAGAAAAGACTTTGGGCCTTAAACTAATTAAGATGGTGTATTTGGTAAGGAGGCAAGTCATGGCCTATGGGTGAAGAGGACAGGAATTTCTCATAATCTGGTTGAAAAAAAAAAAAGTAGAAATCACCATCTTGAGCCTGTATATCACAACAGTCATTTTTGCCTTTTCTCTGTTAGTGGATCTTACAGTGGAATTGTATATTATTAAAAACCTGCTTTGTTTTCGCTAGTGTCTTTTATTTGTTATTACTTTATTTCCAACAAATAGTGATCTAGCTTGACCTGGCTTGACCTTCTGGCCAAGGACCATAAGTTTAATTTGCACCTTCAAGGAGGAGGGGACAACTTTTTTTTTAAATCAACTTTGTCCTGCAAACATCTTGTGTGTGTGTGTGTGTGTGTGTGTGTGTGTGTGTGTGTGTGTGTGCGCGCGCGCGCGTGTGCGCGCGTGTGCGTGTGCATGTGCGTGTGGGTGTGTGTGTGGGGGGGGTGGTGAGAGTGGATTGGCTTGCTTTTCCCTTGTTGCTGCAGGTGCTTCTCTGTCAGTTCTTTGTCAGAAGGACAGACTACCAGGGGACTTCCTTTGGGGACAGAGAAAGTCAGCTGATGGACTGAAATGGAAATGTCATAGCAATGGATCTGTGACATAAAAGTCCTGTACCAAAAGAGAGAGATGGGGTCATTACCTTTTATGAAACCATTATATATTATATAATTTTTCTGGATGAATCTGTTTTTCTATATGTAGCCAGCAGCACGAGAAGTTTCCAGTTTTCCATCATAGTTGTCTTTCATAAATGAATCCCTTTCCTCCCAAGCCCATTCCTTCTACCTCAGTGAAGATTTCTGAATAGAAGTCTTTAGACTTCCTGGTGTGCCATTTTGTCACTGTCTTCTACAGGAAAATTTAACAGGATACATCAGAGTGCAACATATAATCTCATGCTGTGTAATGGTGTCTCAGCTGCATGTTGTACAATGAATGGCTCCATCATTATTGCCAACTGATGTTATAACCACCTTATTTGGTGTAAGGAAATGTAAGTGCATTTCATCATGTTTACTTGAGAAGAAAAATCACTCAAAAATATTTCTCAGATGGCACCTTCTTAAAGAACTCTTTCAGCCTATCACAATTTTTGTGCACTTTGCATAGAAAATTTTTTTCTTTTTTTAATTCATTATTTTATCTATTTACATTTCAAATGTTGTCCCCCTTTTTGATCTCTTCTCTGCAAAACCCCCTTTGCTTCTAAGGGGTTGCTTCCCAGCCACCAAGCCGCTCCCAACTCACCCCTACAGCATCCCTTTTCGCTGGTGCAACATGCATCTACTAGACCAAACACCCTCCCATTGATACCAGATAAGGCAGTCTTCTGCTATGTATGTAGTGGGAACCATGGACCCACCCATGTATACTCTTTGGTTGGCAGTTTAGATCCTAGGAGCTCTCTGGGGTTTGGTCAGTTGATACTGTTGTTCTTATGGGGTTGCAATTCCCTTCATCTCCTTCAGTGCTTCCCCTAAATCTTCCATTGGGGTCTCCAGGCTTACAAATAAGGCTGCTATGAACATAGTGGAGTATGTGTCCTTGTTGTATGTTGGAGCATCTTTTGGGTATATACCCAATATTAGTAAAGCTCAGACTTCAAGTAGAGCTATTTCCAATTATCTGAGGAAATGCCAGATTGATTTCCAAAGTGGTTGTACCAGCTTGCAATCCCACCAGCCCATTTATCCTTTGTGTAGAGGAAGGCTACTGATTTATTTGAGTTGTTTTTATATTGAGTCACTTTCCTGAAGTTGTTTATCAGTTGTAGGAGTTCTTTCATAGAATTTTGGAGGTCGCTGATGTATACAATCGTATCATCTGCAAATACTGGTACCTTGACTTCTTCTTTTCCAATTTGTATCCCTTTGACCTCCTTTTGTTGTCTAATTGCTCTACCTAGAACTTCAGGTACAATATTGAATAAACAGGGAGCAAGTAGGCAGCCTTGTCTTGTCCCTGATTTTAATGGGATTGCTTCAAGTTTCTCTCCATTTAATTTGAGGTTGCCTCTTGGTTTGCTATATATTGCTTTTATTATGTTTACACATGGACCTTGAATTCCTAATCTCTCTAATACTTTTAACATGAAGGGGTCGTGTATTTTGTCAAAGGCTTTTTTAGTATCTTATTGAGATGATTATATATTTTTTCTTTAAGTTTGTTTGTGTTGTAGATTATGTTGATAAATTTTTGTATATTGATCCATTGCTGCATCCCTGGGATAAAGCCTATTTGATTTTGGTAAATGATGGTTTTGATGTGTTCTTGAAGTCGATTTGTGAGAATTCTATTGAGTATTTTTGCATTGATATCCATAAGTGAGATTGGGCTGAAGTTCTCTTTCTTTGTTGGGTTTTTGTGTTGTTTAGCTACCACTGCAACTGGCTTTATAGAATGATTTAGCTATTGTTTTTTCTGTTTCTCTTTCCTGGGATAGTTTGAGAAGTATTCATATTAGGTCTTCTGATAGAATTCTGCACTAAAACCATCTTGCTCTGGGCTGTTCTTGGTTGGGAGACTTTTATTGACTGTTGTTATTTCCTTAGGGTTTATGGAACTGTTTAGATGGTTTATCTGATCTGATTTAACTTTGGTACCTGGTATCTGTCTAGAAAATTATCCATTTCATCTAGATCTTCCAGTTTTGTTGAATATAGGCTTTTGTAGTAGGAACTGATAATTTTTTGAATTTCCTCAGTTTCTGTTTTTATGTTTTCCTTTTCATTTCTGATTTTTGTTAACTTGGATACTTTCTCTGAGCCCTTTACTTTGCCTAAGGGTTTATCTATCTTGTTGATTTTCTCAAAGAACCAGCTCTTAGTTTTGTCCAATGTTTATGTAGTTCTCTTTGTTTCTCATTAGTTGATTTCAGCCCTGAATTTGATTATTTCCTGCTGTCTAATCTTCATGGGGCATGTTTGTTTCTTTTTGTTCTAGAGCTTTCAGATGTGCTGTGAAGTTGCTAGTGTATCACCTCTCCAATTTCTTTATGAAGACACTCAGTGGTATAAATTTTCCTCTTAGCACTGTTTTCATTTTGTTTCAAAACTTTGGGTATGCTGTGTTTTTATTTTCATTGAATTCTATAAAGTCTTTAATTTTTTCTTCCTTTCTTCCTTGATCAATTTATCATTGAGTAGAGAGTTATTTAGTTTCCATGTGTATGTGAGCTTTCTGTTGTTTTTGTTGTTATTGAAGACCAGCCATAGTCCATGATAATCTGATAAAATGCATAGAATTACTTCCATGTCCTTGTATCTTTTGAGGCTTTTTTTTGTGTTTGATTATATAATCAATTTTGGAGAAGGTACCATGAGGTGCTGAGAAAAAGGTATATTCTTTTGTTTTAGGGTGAAATGTTCTGTAGATATCTGTTAAATCCATCTGGTTCATGACTTCTGTTAGTTTCACTGTGTATCTGTTTAGTTTCTGTTTCCATGATCTGTCCATTGCTGAGAGTGGGGTGTTAAAGTCTCCCACTATTATTGTGTGAAATTCAATGTGTATTTTGAGTTTTAGTAACATTTCCTTTATGAATGTGAGTGCCCTTGCATTTTGGGCATAGATGTTCAGAATTGAGAGTTCAGTTTGGTAGTTTCCCTTTGATGAGTATGAAATGTCCTTCCCTATCTCTTCTGATAACGTTTGGTTGAAAGCCTATTTTATTGGATATTATCATGATTACTCCTGCTTATTTTTTGGGACCATTTGCTTGAAAATTTTTTCCAGTTTTTTTTTTTGGTTTGAGGTAGTGTCTAGTGTCTGTCTTTGTCACTAAGATGTGTTTCCTGTATGCAGCAAAATGCTGGGTCTTGTTTATGTATCTAGTCTGTCAGCTTATGATTTTTCATTGGGTAATTGAGTCCATTGATGTTGAGAGATATTAAGGAGAAGTGATTGTTGCTTCCTGTTATTTTTGTTGTTAGAAGTGGTATTATGTTTGTGTGTTTTTTTCTTTTGGGTTTGTTGTGAGATAATTAATTTCTTGGTTTTCCTTGAGTATAGTTTCTCTTCTTGTGTTGGAGTTTTCCTTCCATTGTCCTCTGTAGGGGCTGGATTACTGGAAAGATATTGTTTAAATTTGGTTTTGTCATAGAATATCTTGGTTTCTCCACTCATGATGATTGAGAGTTTTGCTGTGTATTGTATCTTGGTCTTGTATTTGTGTTCTCTTGAGGTCTGCATGACATCTGTCAAAGATCTCCTGGCTTATAGAGTCTCTGTTGAGAAGTCTGTTGAAATTGTGATAGATCTGCCTTTATACGTTACTTAGCCTTTTCCCTTTACCACTTTTAATACGTTCTCCTTGTTCTGTGTATTGATTATTATGTGAGAGGTGGAATTTCTTTTCTGGTCCAATCTATTTGTTGCCCAGTAAGCTTCTTATCTCTTTATGGGCATCTCTTTCTTTAGGTTAGGGAAGTTTTCTTCTATGACTATATTAAAAATATTTTCTGGCCCTTTGAATTGTGAATCTTCACTCTCTTCTATTCCTATCATTTTTAAGTTTGTTCTTTTCATTGTGTCCTACATTTCCTGTATGTTTTAGATTAGGAGGTTTCTGTACTTTGTATTTTCTTTGACTGTTGTGTCAATATTTTCTGTGGTATCTTCTACACCTGAGATTCTCTCTTCTATCTCTTGTATTATGTTGCTGATGCTTGCATCTGTAACTCCTGATCTCTTTCCTAAGTTTTCCATTTCTAGGCTTGCCTCACTCTGTGATATCTTTATTGTTTCTATTTCCATTTTTAGGTCATGATGGTTTTGTTCAGTTCCTTCTCCTGTATGATTGTGTTTTCCTGTATTTCCTCAAGGAATTTATATGTTTCCTCTTTAAGTGCTTCTACCTGTTTATCCTTGTTTTCTTGTATATCTTTGAGGGAGTTATTTATATCCTCCTTAAGGTCCACTATCATCTTCATGAGATAAGATTTTAGGTCAGAATCTTGCTTTTCAGGTGTGTTAGGGTATCCAGAGCTTGCTGTAGTAGAAGAACTGGGTTCTGATGATACCAAGTGGCATGGATTTCTGTTGTTCATGTTATTGTGTTTGCCTCTTTCCATGTGGCTATCTCTGGTGTTAAGTGACCTTGCTGTTTCTGACTGGAGCCTGTCCCTCTTGTGAACTTGGTTATGATCGACTTCATTGAGACAGGGTGTCTCTGGCTGTGGGAAAGGACTGGGAACTCCAGATTTGCAAGCCTGATTATGATAAACTTCCTGAAAGTCAAGCTGTTTTTGGATGTGGGCATCTGGGGGAATACTGGAGCACCCAATTTGCCCCAGGAACAGTTCTGCACCAAAAGAATGATGTCTCTGGCAGGGTGAATAGGTCCTGTCACTTCTGGGTCCTATGGGGTTCCAGTTATGCTAGGTATTGGGATGGGGAGTATCACCTGGGAGCCTGATTATAATGTATGTCTTGAGAGTCAACCTGTCTATGGGTGTGGGCAAGGGGGAAAGGCTGAAGCACCTGACACTCCACTGGGCACAGTGGTAGCTGCATAGAAATTTTTAATGTGATGTACTTTCAATTTATGTTAAAAAATAAAAAAAGATAGGACAGTTATACTGGTTGTGCCTTCTTAAGTCCTGAGGCAACACAGTATATGGGCATTCAATGGAGCCCATAGATGTACTATATTTTTTTGTCAGTAATAGTTAACTGATTTATTGGTGTGTTGTGATCTTAGCACAGTGTTACAGTCTTAGAGCCTGCACTTCAGGATGATGTGTGAATTTTGATATTCTACATTTTCTCCAGTTTTGTAGATTTCAAGTCCAGCACTGGTGTACACCTGAGACTTCCTGACATTCTTTTCCTACCTAGTCTTACTGTTCTCATTTAGGAACATTTTGATCAGTTTAGCTTGATACAAAATGCTTCATGTTAATGTGGGTTTGAAGGACATTTGAGAGCAGAAATTACTTACAGGATGCTCTTTATTTTCCTTCTAGGAAAAACGCAAAGCCGAGGAAGCTCTCACTGACCTCAGACGTCAGTATGAAACAGAAGTAGGAGACTTACAGGTGACCATTAAAAGGTTAAAAAAGGTGTGTATGTGGAATCTAGATATTCTAGAAATAGCCTTACTATCTCATTCATTGAAACTGGAAAAAATTTTGAATTATATTAAAGTAGAAGAAAGAATGACATTTCTTAGTTGGTCCAACTCCTTGAGAGACTTATTTTTAAAGGTCCATCTGACTTTTAACATGGGAATAATAAAATGTTTTATCCTTGAACAGTTATACCTGTGGCTTTAGTTTCATTCATTAAGTGCTTTGAGTGAATCCCTTGTTTTTAGTAGAAAGTCTGATTTTTACTGAAACATTTTCTGGATAGGCCAGGAATCCTTGTTCCTACCTGACTTCAATTCCTGTTCCTACCTGACTTCAAGCTTTGTAACAGATAATTAGTGAATATTAAGTGAAATAAAAAAATGTTCTTTTAAGTAGAAAGTTCCGTGTCTAAAAATCACCTGATTACTGAGAGGTAAGAAAAAAATTGTAGAAATATGAGCAAAAGCATGTTTAAGTACTGTCATTCTCTCTCTTTGTTCCAATGAACAGTTTCTTTGTGCTCTGTGACATGCTAGCATGTGTGTGAAAGTGTCTGTGGAGTGAGACAGCAAGATAGGTGAGACTTGGAGGCCTTACCTGCCTTGGTGCAGATGTTTATAGTATATAAACATCTATTATGTCATATATATATAGTATATAGTTTATAATAATTGATATTGTGCTATCAAATTGACATCTCCACATATAAAAACAACAACAACAACATCAACAAACCCTCTTACTGTCACTACAAGCTGCTGTCTCAGGGTTAAGCTTACATCTTACATGTGGTTGTTTCCATAAATACTGCAAATAGCTTTAGACTTCATAAACATCAAAAGAAAAAAAAAACACCAAGAGAATGTCTTAATTTTGAGCATCTATGCTCCAAATGCTAGGGCACCGTCATTCATAAAAGAATTTTTTCTAGAGCTCAAAACACACATGGAACCCCACACAATAATAGTGGGAAACGTCAACACCCCACTCTCACCAATGAACAGGTCATTGAAACAGAAACTAAACAGAGACACATTGAAACTAAAACACAGTTTTAATAATGAATTTTTCTACCTAGACATAGTAATTGATATTTTATCAAATATAATGTATTAAGATCATTCCTATAATTTGAAAATGTTAAATATGAGCAGAAAATGTTAAATAATTCTGAGGATCTTATTAAATGGCCTCTCTATGTTCCAGAGAGGGAAAATAATCTGCTCCAACTTAAAGAGCCGCCCAGTAACCAAAGAAGTGTGTACTTTCTTGCCTGTACAAGACAGCTTGCCCACCTGATATGTTTGCTGCATAAAACAGTAAAAAGATTTATAGGACAGAGTTCTAAGGGCTCTCAAAAATTATAAAGTATTATTTATAGATTATTGTGGCTGTCACTTTTTTTAAATAACAAATTCTGAGAGTCTTGAGGGTTTTTTTTTATAGCTTTTCTGCTGTGAAGTCATCATGCATCTACTTTTGAAAAAAAAATACATCACAATAACCAATTTTAAATGCAGGTTATACTGCACATGTATAGTAACAAAAACAACACAGAGGTAGCATGTAGAAGGACACACAGGATAATGGACTAACATGTCCAGAAGTAGATCCACAAAGCCACAACTGTCTGATTCTCATAAAGGTGCTAATATTGGAGAACCCACAGGTTGATATTCACATGTAGAAGGCTGTAGCCAGTTCTGCTTGTCTCTTGCTCTAACGGAGAGTCAACTTTAAAGTGTATATGAAAAGAAAGTTTTCTCTGTCTGTGGAAGGATACAGCAGAAAGCATTGTCTGGAGAATGAGAGTCTTCATCAGACACAAAACCTGATTAATATACATCTGTTAGTCATGGTTAGCCACATGCCAGTTATGTCACATGATACTTTCTGGCAAGATGAAGACAGATTATAGTTAAAGCACACGAGAATGACAAAATGTGGTAAACATTTTGGCTAATGCAATAAGAAGCCCCTATTTGAGGTTACCTGCAAACATATTCTCACAGATGTGGATATTACTTCTTTGTAGTCAAGTCTTTCTGTTTTTGTTTACAGTGCTAAGGTTTGAATGCTAGGGTTTCATCATTTTCTTAGATATACTAAGAAAATGTTGTACTTTGGTCAGCTTTCTTTAGATATTTCTTTTGAGACTTAGCCTTGATCTATTTAACTATAGTCTTAATCAGCTTGACCTTGAATTCACTGTGTAACCAAGGCTGGCTCCAGACTTACCAATCTTTCTTCCTATGCCTCATCTTGATTAATAATTGATATGAAATTGATTGCCCAGACTCATGGGGAAGTTATTTTTGCATAAGATATTCTTGAACTCTAGTATGAATGTATCATCAGCTAGCAAACAGACCTCCTGTGTGCAACTTCATAGTTTATTTTCTCTCTGTGCCTGTTTAGCTACACATCATGTTTAGTTATTACTGATTTCAGTTGTTGTTGCAAACATTTCTTAAGTTCACCATGAAGAAAACAGGCGAGTCTGACATTAACACTTGTCTTAAATTTTAATCCTAGCATGCATCTGTCCTCCTAGTACTTGAGAGGTGCTAGGTCAGCAGTTTAAAGCAAAATTGTGGCTAGACTCTGCATTATGAGAATGTATCTACCAAACCAAAATAGCAACAAAAAAATTTATACACTCTAACAGAAAGTAAGATATTACAAAGATTACAAAGTAAAAGAGAAAGTGTTAAGCAGAGATGTGTTGTAAGTTATTTGATGACATTGTGAACCCCAAGACTGTGTACTGGACCAACCTTGTTGTGGTGGGGCTCAGCCCTAGCACACACCTTTCACCCAAGACTATTGTGTTTATTGTAAACAGGTTGTTGTAGTGTGGTCATTTGTAGCACACACCCTTAACTCTTCATTTGGCAAATCAATATTTGGGATTTTGTTTTAAAATACAACAGACAGGATTAAAAAAGAATGCACATGTTTCTTTAGCAAACAAGGAAAGAAAGAATTGCTTTATAGGGCTTTTCCAGTATTTTAAAGAAAATAGATTCAATAATAAATGTTTCCCCTTTAAATATTTGTATTATTTAAAACAAATGTTTTAATATTAAAGATTTTATGTCATTTAATGATTTGTAAAGTCATAAAGTGTTAAAAATTGAAAATGTCTAAAATTCCCTCATTCATATTCAAGAATATCTCTAATCTTCACCAAAGCACTTCTAAATCAGCTTTGTTTTCTTTTTCAGCTTGAAGAGCAGTCAAGACAAATAAGTCAAAAGCAAGATGTGACTGCTTTAAAGAAACAAATTTATGATTTAACAATGGTAAGAATTATGCTCCACTAGAAGAAATTTACTTCCTGTTAGACAGTGTCTTACTTACCTTTTATAGGGATGATAAAGCAACATGACCCCAAACAGCTTGGGGAGAAAAGTTTACTCCATTTTACAGCTCTCAGATAATAATCACCAGGAAAAGTCAGGCCAGGAAGAGAAGCAGAAGCTGAAGCTGATGAGGAAACACTGCTTCTTGGCTTGCTCCTGTAACTTTTCTTCTTATACAACCTACAACCCCCTGTCCGGAGATGATAGCACCCACAGGAGAAACTTTCATATTGATTATTAACCAAGAAAATGCCCAATAGACTTGTCTATAAGTCAGTCTTATGGAGATGTTTTTTCAGTTTGGATTCCCTCTTCCCAAATGACTCTAACTTGTATCAAGTTCACAAAAACGTAACTTAACACGACAACATGCCCATCCTTGTAGTGCTTATTTTATTTATTTATTTATTTGTATTTCAGGAATAAAGGCTTAAAGAGAAACTGATACTATAATTATAAAATTTTTTTGCAAATATTGTAAGAGTTTTTCCCTTCAATTATGTATCATATGCATGGTTTTATTATTTTTTTATATTTATTTACTTAAAGTGATGCATATATGGTGTTGAAAATTAGCTTATGTGGCTAGTACTGCATTTATATGTATGACTTCCTCTGCTTTCAGCCTTTCTCTCTGATCTTTTAAAAAAATTCTACTCCTATGTTTATAATTTTCTCTGTCATCAATGACATTTACCTTTGCTACGTTATTTTATTTGTTTTGATTTTAGATTAATCTCAAAAATTAAAAGTGCTTTGCATACTCAGTCTCTTGCGTTGGCATTGCATGACTTTTTGTCTAGTCAGCATTATTCAGTTTAGGCGAGATCTGCCCTAGCCTGACAGTCTGACCCATTCCTGAGGCTATTGTACTGTAGTTGGCTTTACATTTGGATCATGACTTTCATGCAGAGTTGCTGCTTTCTTGGATTTCCTGATTGTGTTTTTTGGTCTCTTGTTTTAAAAGAGATTGTTTAAATAGGGTTACTGTTGCTGCGATGAAACACTGTGTTCAGCAGCAACCTGAAGAGGGTTTACTTTAGTCACAGTTCCATTTTACAGTTCATCAGTAGCAGTGAAGGCAGGAACTCAAGAAGAGCAGGAACCTGGAGACAGGAGCTGATGTTGAAGCCATGAGATAGTGCCACTTAGTGATTTGATGCCTCTGGGTTACTCAGTCTGCTTTTCTTTTTCTTTTTCTTTTTCTTTTTCTTTTTCTTTTTCTTTTTCTTTTTCTTTTTCTTTTTCTTTTTCTTTTATTTTAAATATAGCCCAGGACTTCAGCTCAGAAAAAATCCCCACCTACAAGGTGCTGAGTCCTCCTATATCAATCTAATTAAGAAAATGCTCTATAGACTCACTTATAGCCAGATCCAAAAACTCTAGCTTGGGTAAAGTTGATATAAAACTAGGCAGCACAAAAATACTCAACCATCTTTGTTATGCCACTACTACTATAAAAATGCTTAATTTTCCCCTGAAAGTATTAATTGTATAAAATGTATTATTGTAATGAAATGACAGCTTTTCTGGATTGTTTTAATCTTGTTGTACGTAAATATCAACCTAAAATTTCTTTACTTTGAGCCTTTCATTATAACTATAATTCCTTGACTTCATGGACCCTGAGGGTCATTACACTCTGTTTCTTGCTTCCAGGAAAAATGAAGCAGTACATAGCATAACTGTCACAATCTTATCTTACCCTCTTCTTGAAATCTTCTTGTTCAAAGAACAATTGATTCAACTATTGTGTATTATTAAGTGAATATTTAAATTCTTAACATCATTCATTATCATTCATTATTCTTGTATGTGGCATTTAATACCAAAATATGATAGACAAGATTTAGTCACTATGCCTGTGATGTTATTCTAGACAGACAGACAGACAAATGCACGTTTGTGTTCACACTTGAGTGCGTGTGTGCACAAACAGACATACACACACACACACACACACACACACACACACACACACGTATACACACACACACTTTATTGAAAGTTTGTCTAAATGACTAGATAAGAAGCCTTGTTTGTGTAGAAGAAGTTGGCCTCAAACTCACAAACATCCACTGGTCTCTGCCTCTTCACTGTTGTGATTAAGGACAAATTCCACCTTGCCCAGCTGATTCTAATTTATTTTCCCTGCCCCCTCTCCTTTTAAAAATTTTATTTACTTTTATTTTATTTCATGGGTATTTTTCCTGATATATGTATATACCATAAAAATAAAATAAAAATCTGGTGTCCACAAAGTCTAAAAGATGGCATGGGACCTCTGGAAGGGGAGTGACAGATGGTTTTGAGTCACCATATTGGTTCTGGAAGTGGAACCCAGGTCCTCTGGAACAGCCACCTCTCCAGCTCCCTAGTTCCACTTCTCATTCTCCATTTGGGTTTTTGACCAGGCTACTTGGCCTTTTCTTTGTTCAACAGCAGGACCTCCTAAGCACTGAATGTTGCCATGGTGCCTTTTATTAGTATAATTAAATACTGGAGGCAGGCTATCTTTACGTAGCTCACAGTGGGAAGGATTCAAGAGCATAGTGGGGTATAACTTAACTTTGTTGCAGAGCTGATGGTAGACAGCTGGGAAAAGTAGCCAAAAGGTAAACAGGAAATAAAACATGACCTCCAGAAACCACTTCCAGCACTCTAACTTACCTAAGGAACACAATGTTTGCTTAATTTTCCATTAACATCAGTGTGTTATTATCTGCCCTTATTCATTATAGTTTGGGATAGATGTCAAGTACAAAATGAAGACTTTAAACTTTAATAATGTACAATATTTGAATATATAATCGGTGTTTTGAGCAGGAAAATGTGAAGAACTAAGGAAAGGTAAATGTTATCTTCATGGGGCTGCACTATCTAGTTTATAATAGAAATTTTCATATAAACGGTAACTGCAAATTGATACAGCAGCTGTTTTTCTTTATTCTAGATAGTTCACCAATAATGACACAGTGACACCAATATATATTTAATCAAGCTTTGCCGAGATACCTGGGCAGTCATTGCTCTATATTGATCCTCTAGGCTAATCTGGCTACCTCCCAGCCAAAATACCTGAGATGCTAGCATTTTAGTATATTCTGGTTCTCTGGACTTCAGATGAAATTTTCTATGATCTCTCTTCTTGCTATCCTTGTGGCTCAATCTGTCTTCTGTCTTTCTCCCTCCCCTAGCTGACGGAAGTCCCACACTATTCTTTCTTATGCCCAGCCATTTCATGATCAGCTTTTATTGACAAAGCAGAGAATAAATGGTAAGCATTGTTTACACAAACTTGAGACAGGAGATTTTAAACATAAACATTGCGATGCTGTGTCCAGACTGAAGTAAGATATGAGGGCAGAAAAATCAGCATTTGAATATTACAAGGATAGACTTTACACAGTGCACAATATTATGCCTACATATTTTAGCTGCAAGAAAAGTCTGAGTCTAATGCGTCTCGTGATTCATTTGCTTTAGGAAAATCAAAAACTCAAGAAAGAACTTTTGGAAGCACAGACAAATGTAGCTTTTCTACAGAGTGAACTAGATGCTTTGAAAAGTGATTATGCTGACCAGAGTCTGAATTCTGAACGGTATGAAACTATTCATAACAGAGGGTCATTTGTTAACTTTGGGGAATATATATTGCTTTGTAAAGATGCTACCTTTAGTGACGGATTTCCGTGTGTGTGTGTGTGTGTGTGTGTGTGTGTGTGTGTGGTGTGCGCACACTCGTACATGGGCATGTAAAGAGTTTTGAATTATAGGTCTCTTAGGACAGTGCAGGGCCTAAAAATATTTGTTTTAAATGGCCTTGGGAGGAAAATATTGTGTAAAAACAAACCTGTGTTATAAGTGGTTGTCAGATAAGAATTCTGGCCTAAAACAATAGCCTTTAACTTACTCAGTGCTTAGTTCTGAGGTATTGGTATTAGCAACATATGACTTCATATAATCAGAGACAGACATTTTTACATGAGAGATACAGTTATATGCATATATACGGAGAGTAAATTTGGGCATTTCAGGAAAAGAGATTTTATTTATTTATTTATTTATTTATTTATTTATTTATTTTTGCTTTCAAACTTTCAGAATTAAGGCATTATAGTATTATTAAATGGCACAACTTTTACTGCATGTATTCTGTCTGCATCCTTAGAGATAATGAGGTCTAAGTTCAGCATATGTAAAATAAAAGCAACAGATGCCACTGCTCTTTAGAAATTTTAAGTTCAGTTGAAAAATCCAAAACAAAAAGTTAAGCAGTGTACACCGAGGAGGGCCAGCAGTAATAACATTAGCTACATCAGGGCCAGTTTCAGCCTTTGTTAAGGAGACACGGGAGGTGAATACAAGAGAAAAGATCTGCTTGTGTTGGCCAAGCAACTAGAGGATCCCATGACAGCAATATCAGCTGAAACAAGTAGCATTGCCACCTACCAGGACAATCCTTGGCGCATTATTAGTGTCCATGACTTCATCTGTGGAATATCCTCTCCTGTAGAGACCCTTGTTATCTCCACTTTACAGATAGGAGAAACAAAAAGTCTTAGAGACATAGGTAAAAGGGGGGAAAAAAAAGCAAACTAACAGACAAGGACTGGCTTGGAGAAACAGAGATGATTAGACCACTGTTTTGAATAAGAAAGAACCTTTTAGAACACAAAAGTTGATAAACACGTTTACAGACATTCAGATAGGGACCAGCTTTTTGGCTAATGGACTGAAACTTCTATGTGGCTCTGGCTTTTAACTCAATAGCAAATGGACAGGTTTCTATAAATGAAGCCTGATAGCTCATGAGGATTGGGAGATAGTGATGAGTTTGCTCATGCCCCGCCCCATGCTCACATCTGCTGTCTCTTCTCTCCTCACTGAAAGATAACATATAATTTTGCAGGGATCTGGAAATAATCCGAGAGTACACAGAAGATCGAAGTAGTCTTGAGAGGCAAATTGAAATCCTCCAGTAAGTTCTTTTATAAAATGCTCAGTGCATTTTATCCAATTTGTGTTAATGAAACATATAACACAACCTGCGGTGTCCAGGGTTTAGGTCACTGTGTCTTCTCATCGCAGCACATTTGGCATGGCTACTACCCTTTCTGACTCATTTACCTCTAACTGAATTACTCCAGTGCAATCTAGTTCTCCAAGTGTCTGCAAGTTAGAAAAGCATAACTCATGTATTTATGTTATACCTCTTAGGAATGAGGCCTTCACCCTTGATGGGCTCTACTGGCATCAGGAGAGATCCTCAGGGATCTGAATAAGCCATAGGACAGTGTTTAGTCATTTTTTCCTACTTTTTTATGCTGACACACACACACACACACACACACATCTATATATACCATTAGGTTTTGTTTTCTTGTTCAAAAACACTATTGCCTAAAAATTCTATCCTAAGCTGTCAGCTTCACAATAACTTATGGTACTTTGATCCTCTGAGGGTCTTTTTCAAGAAACCTTGGTGTTCCCGCATTTGTTCAGGTATGCTGCATAGTCTTTGTTTTTCAATCTTCTAAATGAAATAATGTTAGGCCGGGCATATTTTTCTTCTCCAATTTTTAGTATTTGTTAAGTCTCAGCTGTGGAAACTGCGGAGGTCATGTGTTATGACTTATGAGTTCATTTCCTCATTAACTCAGTAAATAGCTTTCTCGGTTAACAGCTTTCATGGGTGAGGTACTGAGGATAGCATAGTGAATGGCAGAAAAAATCTCTCTCCTAAAGAATCTAGTAGAAGAGGAAGATAGAAACTGGTTACTCAAATAAATAAATAAATTACATATATATTTATATATGTATGTATGTATATGTATCAATTATCAATATACACATATGTATGTATGTCACCAAATTTAGAAGACTACAACAAAAAAAAAGTATGTGGTCCCCCCATGGAGAGCTATGGAAGGTCAATAAGTTATTCCTGGTGGAAGTGATAACAGAACTGAGAGATGAAGGATCAAGTGGCTACAAATAGGAAAACTAGATACTCTGTGGGAAAAGGACTCTGAGACCCTTATATTTTACCTAAGGAAACTGGATGTTAAATGACTTTGATTATATCCTGTGAGGTTCTTAAGTTCATATTTAAACTCTTAATTAGTCTAAGATCAATAGTCAAGTGTTGGCTTGATATAGAAATCCCATCAAGAGCATGAAGAGGAAGAGATGTAGGAATAGCCAGCATGCTACATAGCACACTGCATCTCTGCCTGGGACTGAACCATAGAACTAGAGAATAAAGAGCTGCCTGAAGCCTGTTGACACAAGAGTTATCGGAGGGAAGAGTGTGTGCCTTGGGGCACCAAATTTATTCTTAAAATGCTCCCAGATGGGCAGGAAAGTAAACTAATTAACCCGCTCCTTGTAATTTGTATCTGTTTCTGACTTTGTTTCTGGGGTTTGAAAGGAAACAGAAAGTTACAAGAAGTATGACATCTGTGAATTCTGAATATCATTGCCTGAAAAAAGAGTGGGAACCTTGATCTTCCATTATGTTTGTCTGCTTCTTCCCATACAGATCAGCTAACCGGAAGCTGCATGACAGTAACGATGGCCTCAGGAGTGCACTGGAAACTACTTACAGCAAGCTCAACAGGTCCTTGGTATGCAGTGTCTTCTTACGAGATATTCAGGTCTTTCTCTTGATCAAGTGTTTTAGGGCACGAAAACAATATGATATTTTAGGATAACTTTATGTTGATCTTACAGTGAGACAGTCTTAAAGTAAAAGGATAATGCTTTTTAAATCAAAATACATGGTCTGCCCATTTGTATAAATAAGTGGAATGATGTTAACCAAATTCTTAAATTAAATGTTCTAAGAAATAAGGGAAAGATTTTAAATGTGTGATTTTTTTTCTCTAGAAGATTTAATGATATAGGAGCTGATTAGTTTGCAGAGAAGGACAGCAAAGAAAATGTGAGATATCCTGTGGTCATTAAAAACAATGTTGCCAGTAAGGATGATGTAGCTGTGATTCTGGCCAGTGATGGTCTCCACTGCATGCACTTGACCTTCAGCTTTGGGTTTGGGGTTCTAAACCTTCCTGGCACAAACAAGTTTGCCCAGATTGCATTTGCAATGAAGCCCCTTATTGTGTTTTTGTGACTCAGCTTTAGGAATGAGACTATAGTGTCATATTAGGATGTGGAATACTTATTCAATAAGATTTTGTTTCTAGAAGAGACAAATCTGAGAAAGCTGATGTAGTGCTCTCTTGGCACACCTGAAGAGCAAGCAGACTTTCGTGGAGTCTCAGTAGAGCTATAGAGCAGTGAGTTCTGATAGGAAGGAGAAACCATTTCTGTTATGTTTACTGGAACTTTCAAATGAGTTTTTCATGTTCACATTTATTCCTGTGGAGTCATAGATTTTTTTTTTATGTGTGTTCAGAGTTAAATTGTGTGAGTACGCATGAGCATGTCTGACTGTAGTATATAAAATATCTACATATTAACAACTACTTATTTCTTACAGCGTATAAATAACATATCACCAGGGAACACAATTCCTAGAAGCAGTCCCAAATTTAATCACCATTCTTCTCAACCACTGGCCTATGATAGGTACGTAGCATCTGCTTCTTTTGTTATCTGAGTTCTAGATCAAAGTCAAAACCAAGACAAATTATCTTAGAGCTGAATTAAAATAAAGTAATATATTTAAGTAACAATTAATATTTATTACTATCTTATATTAGTGTCCAGAAATGCAAAAAGAAGAAAACAGTAAGTAAACATATTTCATAGAGGACAGTAATTTTCTCCATCTGCTTTGAGTGATTGTGTGTACATCAGTCCATGCCTCCCCTCAATCCATGTTCTGTGCTGTTGCATTATGTATGGTATATTGTGCTGTGCCTTTTGTCATGATCTGTCATTCTTTAGTATTCAAAACAAGTAGAAATATGGCTATCTTTGAGTTACTAAATATTAAAGAAATCATTGAGACATACCAAAAGTTAGAATTTAACTTGCTTTTTTAGTGGTCAAGTAATAAACAGTGATTATGTGTGTGTGTGTTTCTGTGTATATGTGCATGGACACACATTTCCAGTGTTGCTAGCTAAAAGTTAAGTTTGTGGTACATCAAAGTATAAACAACACAAAAGGTAAAAAGTATACTGTAGTAATATATTTTAAAAAATCCCTGCTTAGGGTTTCTTTCCCATCTTTGACCATTTACGGTCCTGGATTAAAACACACACACAGCCTTTATATTTTAATATACCTTAAGCAGCACAATAGTTGAACAACTGCCTACTCTCCATGCTGTTAGAATCTACCTTCCTATCCAAAAACCATAGCAAGTTATTACTCTGTTTCATCTGGGCTTCTCTTAGCTCCAATTGGCCAACCGACATGGTCACATTTTTAATGCTTAATTAACCCATGGCAGCTCTCCTTTCTCCTCTCTTTCACTTCTACCCCATGTCAGCTTCTTTTTCACAAGCCCATGAGACCTCATCCCCATCGATGTCTCTTTTGCCAGATATTGGCTGTCAGCATCACTAGTCAGAATTAACTTGGGGTCAGGGTCCCAGGTCTTGGGGGGCTGCACTTACTGTTACAATAGACAGTAAAATACAAAACCTCAACAGTATACATTAAAGCTTCCCATGTATTTGAAGCTCTTAAACTCAGTTTTGTCCTCTTTTGTAATGTATTTTAGTATAAATAAGCGTCTTCTCAACTGATATAAAATGACTTTTTCTTGGGCATCAAAGAAATGCTAAAGATATATTTCCACTCTAGTCTGACTTGATAAACCAGTGAGTTTATAGGGCTTACTTACAGGATCAGGAGGGACCCCAACAACTGTCACTGGAGAATCTCATTCAGGCATAGATGATTTGATCCCCCCTCTCTTTTCCCTTTAAAAATATATGTTTATTATTTTTACAATAGAGAATTCATGTGTTATTTGTATAGGAAAACAGAACAGTGAGAACATTTTCAAATGAAAATACAAACTCAGAAATTGGGTACCCTTTCAAGCACAGAAAAATGAAGAAGAAAATGTCTACCCATAAGGTCAATTCAATGCTTTTAAAGTAGAGATGCCAAACAATTACTTCTAAATAACAGCTTTAGTAGTACATCCAAGCATTTAATAGTTTTCATACCTGATTTCTGATTGTGTTCCCCCTTATAATACTGCTTTTCATTCTCTCCTCAATCCTGTGGGGATTGTCATCATTCCAGTCTTGTGACAGATACGTAATAGCTTCAAGTTCAAGTTGTTGATGGTCAGAAGTGCTCCACCACACCTGGTGTTAGCTTATTATTTTTCTGGATATGTTTCTCACTACAGACTGCCTGGGTAAAAACATAGTCTTGAGTTTTGTTTGCTGATTCATCAATTTTATAAATCGAATAGCTTCTTTATGTTTAAGCAGGTGATTATAAGGTTACTGAAAAAATATACAGTTTTAAAATTCAAAGTTGGTACTACTTTTTCTGTACTAATACTTAAGAACAATTATCAATGAAATGTAGAAAGAAGCATAGAAAACAAAATTGTTTCAGAAGTCTCATTAGGATTTATTCTTGAAAGAATGATGCTACAAATGGGGTCTAGTAGTGGAGTGAGAGTTCTTCTCCAGAATGTTCTAAGGGACAGGGTCTTCATTGCATCACCAGGACCTCAAAGGCAATCACATCCTCTCCTGCTCTTCATTCTGAACTCAACTACAAACTACTGTGGCCTCTGCGAATCTTCCTTCCTCGGAGTTAGTTTGATATATGAAGTTAACAGGGTGCTTTTCTTTTCTGTGCTAATATACAGCTCTGCTTGCTTACAGAAAATCCTTAGGCTTTGGGATATTGCCTGTTTATTTTCTGTCATAAAAGAAGAGGATAGTCACGAGACCTTCACCTAAATATTCAGTCATTGACCCCAAACAGTTGTATGTAGTTTCGTACTAATTGCACGTGGCCTTGAAGTCTTGAGGAGGGGCCAGAGTACACATCGATTGGGAGAGCTAATACTAATAAGGGGCTCATCTTGTGCAGCCGAGGGGAAGCTAGGCACACTGGGTTACACTTTCCAGTGCAGCTCTTTATGGCTCACTCATGCTCCTGTGAGTAGCCCCTCACCCATGCTCTGTAAGTAAGCACAATAAACTCATTATTTTTCCAGGGGGAGCTTTTGTACAATTGAACTTTGTTTTATTGTTGGGTTGTTTACTCAATGAGGGTAGGTTTTGCCTAATTTCTGCTCCTCACCCCTAAGAAAAACATTTCCCAACACCCCGTCTCAAAAAATAAAAAAGTAAATAACACAAAATAGAAAAGAGTTACAATCTAGAAGTAGACAAACTATTCAGAATGTGGTCTAACTATGTTGTAGTAAAAATAGTAGTGTTGTATTGTATTTGTATAATGGATACTCATTTTTTTAATCAGGAAATAGGTCAGCCAAGAGTAACATATATAATATTTCATATTTGAGCACTTTTGTCGTCATAGATAACTGAACAGAATGAACTGATTGCACTTTGCACATTTCCCTTTGCCAATGCCAAGGAAACATCCTGTCCTGTATCTCCTGGCAAATGGCAATGTTGTCAGCCTGTCCCTTTGTGCTCTTGTACATTGTGAACTCCTTGGTAAAGTTGTCTCCTCTTTTATTACAAGGTCATTCCATTCTTCATATGCAGATGAGGATTGTGACTCTTTGGCTCTCTGTGACCCTCTGCAGAAGATGAACTATGAAGTTGACAGCCTGCCCGAAAGCTGTTTTGACAGTGGCCTGTCTACTCTAAGAGATTCTAATGAGTGTGACTCCGAGGTGGACTACAAGCACCAGGGAGGATTTCAGAGTTTGCACAGAACAGAGGAGAGCCTTGGGGGAGATGCATCAGACACAGATGTAAGCCAGAAGCCATGATGCTCTGTTGCTTTCCTTTGACTGAAGTCTTCCATCATGTTTTATGGAACTCTACCTTAACAGCACATATAAGGTCATAAATAAGGAAGCTTATTCATTAGAATAGACTTTCCCCCTAGCACACCTGGAGGAATCTCAAAGGTTTCCCTTGAAGAGGAGGTCTGCTCAGCAACCACACTGGCAGTAGACTCAGCAGCATAGTTTTCCTTTCCTTTGGTTTGTGATGTATATATGTGAAAGATTTGGTTTTAATGATTGATGGTTTTTGACAGGTTCCTGATATAAGGGATGAAGAAGCATTTGATTCTGAAAGTGTGGCTTCTGTCTTACACTGGCAGCCCAAGGGGTCTGCTGGTGAGGGCAGCAATGTTATTTCCTCCAGAAAGACCATCTCAGCTCTTTCACTTCAAGTAGGTAGCTTCCAATAATCTTTTGTTTATGGCATGTTACTTAAGAGGACAAATAGCCCTGTCATCACCCATGTGGCTATTTCCTTCTAGACAGACAAAATGGATAAAACCTCCAAGTCCACCTCTCAGAAGGCTTACAAGATTGTGTTAGCTGGTGATGCTGCAGTGGGAAAGTCCAGCTTCCTCATGCGACTCTGCAAGAATGAGTTTCAGGGGAACACAAGTGCAACTCTAGGTATGGCTCTTCCTTCCACTGATAACATTAGAATTGCTATCTCTAGCTTGATTTCTTTTCTTTCAGGATTATATACACAGATTCACAAATTAAAATTCCTGTGTATGAATTCATGTATAAACAAACTGTATGTGTGTACAGAATAATTTTTTATTTTGATTAAAATCTAACGTGAAATAAAAATCCTGACAGATGATGGGAATCTCTGTGGACAGTTCAATCAAACAAAACCCTGCTTAGATGTAGTAGATTCTTTTATTGAGCATGTATTTCTCAAGCCTTTTGTGGAGAGCGTGACTGGTATCGTCGAAATGCTGAAGGTATACAGTAAAGAAAGTTGAAAAAACTCTTTATATTTAAATTGACCAAAATGAATTTAAAAAATGAGATGCAGAAAGAAGTGCATATTTCCATAGGTAGCTAGGGAAAACTTTTGGACGCTTCGATTTTATGCTAAGAACTTTGTAATGAGCATGACAAATTGGAGTTTAAAGTCACAGTTGAATCCGTATTTGTGCTCTTTTCTACATGCCCACAAGAAAATGAGTTGAAGTGGAATTTTTCTCTTTGTTGTTTCTTTTCCATTCATTTTTTCTTTTTTTGAGTCTTTTATTAACACATTTTAATTAAGTTTTGTGCACGATCTATTTTGATCATGTTGGCTCCCTCACTTATCTCCCAGATACTTCCATATCTCTACCCACTGAACTTATGTTCTCTCTCTTTCAAAAACAGAATCCACATTAAAAAAAAAAAAAAAAAGAAAAAAGAACATCAAAACAAAGAAGAAAGAAGACAAAAAAAAAAAAAATAACAAACCAAACCAAAAAGTTCCCCCATCCAAACCATGGAGTTCAACTGTGTTAGTTTACTATGCCTGAGCATGGGGCCTGCCCTAGTGTGTGGTTAATATACCCAGTGACATGCCATTGTAGAAAAAGGATTTTCCTTTTGCCGCAAGGTATCAATTCCAAATCTCTTCTTTGTTAGGGATAGGACCTCATGTCCAATTTTCCTCAGTCCTGGAACCCCATCTGACTTGAAACTGTGCATGCTAACACAGTCTCTGTCAGTTCATATGCTCATCAGTTCTGTTGTCTCTGGAAGACAAAATTCCTTAGAGTCATCCATCCAATCTGGCTCTTAGAATTTTTTTTTTTTTTTGCCACTTCTTCTACATCGATTACTGAGCCTTGATCTATTCATGGACTGAGTGTTCCAAAATCTTTCACTTGCTGTACCTTGTCCAGTTGTAAGTCTCTGTGTTAATTCCAATCTACTCTAAGAAGAATCTTCTCTGGTGTAGTTAGCATAAACACTTATTGGTTAGTGTAGCAATATGTCATCAGAAGTAATTTTATTGCCTTTTTATAGCATATTGAAAGCATAAGAACTAATAGGCACATATAAGGGAAGATGTGGAATATATTTGGGGGGCCTGGGTTACCTTGCTCAGGATTATCTTATTCTAGCTTTAACTATTTGCCTTTGAATTTAATAAATTCACTTTATATAACAGCTAAGTAATATTCCATTATATAAATGTATGCCAGGTTTATTTTATTATCTATTTCTCAGATGATAGACATCTGGCCTGTTTCCAATTTCTATTATAATTTCTACTATTATGATTAGAGCAGCAAAGAACAGGGATGAACAAGTATCTCTGTAGTAGGACACAGAGTGTTTTCATTATGTGCCTCATAATGTTATAGCTGTATCTGAGGTAGATCTAGTCCCAGCCTCCAGAGGAACTACTACACTGATTTCCACAGTGCCTGTACAAGTTTGCACTGCTACCGGCAATGAATAAGTGTTCCCCCCTTCCCTGTATTCTCACCAATATTAGCTCTGTCATTTATTGTATTTGTCTTCATCATTCTGACTAGGAAAGATGAAATCTCAAAGTAGTTCTTTTACTATTTCTAGATGACCAAGGATATTGGACATGTCTTTTAAAGACTTCTCAACCATTTATGTTTCATCTTTTGAGAACTATCCACTTCATTCTGTATTCTGAAATTTAATTGAATTGATTTCTTGATGTTCAGTTTTTTTCTAGTTCTTTAAATATTCTAGATGTTAATCTTTTATCAGATATATAATAAGTAAGAATTTGTTTTTTACCAATGTGTGGGTTAAAATGGTAGTGTTCTTATAGTACAGGGGTTTTTCTGAGGTCCTCTTTATTAATTGTTGGTTAATGACTGTTTTATTGGTGTATTCTTCGGAAAGTCCTATCCTGTGTCAGTGAGTTCAACCTTATCCTCCACTTACTCTCCTATCTATTTGGGGTATCTAGTCTTATATTAAGCTCCTAAATTCATTTCTGTCTGTATTTTGTACTGAGTGACTGTTTCAATATATTAGCATTCTTCTATATCAGTGACTTTCAACTTTCTTAATGCTGCAAACTTTTAATACAGTTGACCATGTTGTCGTGACTACAACCATAAATTTATTTTCCTTGCTACCTCATAAATTTAATTTTGCTACTATTATGAATTGTAATGTAAATATCTGGTATGCAGAATATTTGATGTATGATCATGTGAAAGGGTCATTGGACTCCCAATGGAGTCATGAGAAAATAATATGTATATATGTATCTACAAATCAAATAATAATCAGTAAACATTTTAAAACTTAAAAAGGAAAAATAAAATAAAAATTTGTATTTTACCAAATTGGAAAAGCATAAAAGAAATGGATGAATATTTTCATTTATATAACCTACCATAGTTAAATAAAGATGAAATAAACAATTTGACAAGGCCTATAGCCCCTAGTGAAATAGTAGCAATAATTTTAATCTCCCAAGCACAAATAATGCAGGGCCATGAGGATTAAGCAAAGAATTTTAGCAGATCTTTAACGAATTAACACAAATACTGTTCAAATTATTATGTAAAATAGCAACTGAAGAAGCATTTTCTAATTCTTCTTGCAACTATTATCCTGGTACCAAAGCTACACAAGGAACTAATAAAAAATAAAAATTTTAGTATTCTTGTTTTCAAATTTATATAATAATCAGTAGAAGGGGTTTGAAACACATTATCAATTTTTTCTTCATCTGAAGAGTTATTTAAACAATGAGAAATGAAAAAAATTGATTGACCTCATCACATTGGGCACATTTGTAAATTCATAATTTTCTGATAAACTCTGAGATAACAAAACTGAAAATATACCTTATTTTAATTCATAAAAGAACTAAAATATTGCTCTGGTTGCTAGAGACCCTGACATACATATGTATGTGTGTGATATACACAGCTCTCTGCATACATATGTATATAAATATACGTTTCTATGTGTGTAGTGGTCACATGTGAGCATCTGTGTACATATAAATACAATGTTGTATGCATGCATATACTTAAAAATATATAAATAGAACACATGTAACATATATGCATGTGCAGTGCATACAGATACATTCAGTTTTGCATGCATACATATGGGTCTAGTTTTAATCATCTTGGAAAAAAGAAATGAGTATTCTCTATTCCATAGAGCCAGCTCTTCCTTGAATCAGCCTGGCTTTAGATAGCACATCTATATGAATATGTGTAATCTAACTTATTTGAACTTCAATCTTTGAAAGCCAAGTGTATTACTTTCTACTTTGGCTTTGGCTTTAGTTTTCCTATCATCTAAGTCACAAACTTAAAGAATTACCTGTATTTGTGTTTCAGGAGTTGATTTCCAAATGAAAACTCTGATTGTAGATGGTGAACAAACCGTTCTTCAGCTTTGGGATACAGCTGGGCAAGAAAGGCAAGTGCTTTTCATAATGTTTTGGATTAAAGAATACAAAGGCAAGCCTCAGGGTTGGTGATACTATTATTATTCGCAATATATTGCTGTGTGTTAAGCTATTGTATTTATAATTATAAGGCATATAAGTCGTAATAAAGCTCTTCATTTCAATATCTACTCCCATATGTATGTATCATTTGCATGAAAAGAGGTTGTTTGAACTTACACTGAGATGATGTTTGGTATGGACATCACCCTTCACTGTGGAGAAGAGTCAGCATTTCTGAATGCAGTGTCATGTGGAGGGCACCTATTTTTGAAGCAACAAATGATAGCTGAGGAGACTCTGTTCAATATCCGTGTTTGAAGGGTAATAACACCAGATAAGTGACAGACACACTCTGGTGATTCCATTGCTTAAAATTTTTGTCCATGAGTATGAAGCACAAGTTTTAATTCTATCTTATTCTCTGTGGGTCAAAATTGATTCAAGTATGCCGTGAATATTTGAGATCCCTGTGTCTCTACCATGCTCTGTGCATTTTGCTAAGACTCAGTGACGAATGTGGGAAGCCTGTTCCTGCTCTTGGTCGCTACAGATTTCACTGCACTGCTTTTCCCTCTTTTAGCCTTTTGGATGGAGATAGGCTACAGGCATGATACAATTTATATCCAGGTTCCTCTCTATTGGCCCCTTAATAAATTATCTCCTTTCGTGAACAAAACAAAACAAACACAAAACCCACTCCAGCTCCTTCAGTACATTATTAGCATGTAGAAGTTTGACCACTTGTATTTTTGGGTATGTGTATAAACACATGTCCACGTGTGCATGTGAAGGTCATAGTGCTCAATATTAGATTTCTTTTTCAGTCGCTCTCTGCCTTATTGAGAAACAGCTTTGGTTCTCCACCTGTCTGGTAACTGGTTACTAGGTTGAATTTTGTTTTCAGTATGCTTTTGGAATTGTTGTGGCTAAAGTTTGGGATTGAGAGACATTCTTAGGATTGTCTAGTGGAGAAACGGCTTCTTTAGGGCTCTCAATGAAGTTCATCAGCAATGTTTCCTACTAAGGCTTTATTTGTTGGAATTGGTTATAGAAACTAACCAATTAGTTAAGACTAAGAGGCATAGTAGAGAAGAAGTGCACAGGAATGATGAGATGGCAGGATGGCATTGAGATTGTGTTTTGTCTTTTCCAGATTTAGAAGTATCGCCAAGTCTTACTTCCGGAAAGCAGATGGTGTCTTACTGCTGTACGATGTTACTTGTGAAAAAAGCTTTCTTAACGTACGAGAATGGGTGGACATGGTTGAGGTAAGGAGTATAACGAAGAAAGAGAAAACTATGCAAAGGGGTCATGAACTGTCAAGAAATCCAGCTTTGTGCTGGGTGATTAGGAGGCAGTGATCTCTGCAAACTTATCTCTTCCCAGGGAGTTTTCTAAAGTTAGAGATACTCCTTCAAGTAGCTTCTGAAAACAACTTCTGGGTTCTTTGCTAATAAAATATAGAAACGTTGTGTAATGAAGTGGAAACACATGTAGCTAAGAAAGCAAAAATGAGAGTAATTTAATTGGATGTACATATGATAGAAATTTTATAAACAGCTGAGATACCACTGAGATGTTAGAAAGCTAAGATCAAAAGCTGACCTTATTTTTGTTTTGATATGGGATTTTCATACATCATAGATACGTTAGAAATATGAACTGATATTGGGGGACTTCAGTGTCAAGATGACTGTGTCTCCACTTAGGACCTTTCATATGATTTAGTTTCACAGTAAGAATTTTTTAAAATAGGAAATATACCAATAAGTGTTATTAACAAGCATAAAAACAACAGGGTACTTTCTTGAAAATATAAACAAGTGGTAAGTACAACTTCCCAAGTAAGGATATCACTTGTATTTTAAACATTAAGTCACAGTCGTGGCTGGAGGCAAGTGCTGTATGATCTCAAGTGTGCCTGTGGGTTAATATTCTCTTCCCGAACACAGAAGTAATGGAAAAGATATTGTGTGATTGGAATAATCCTTAGATGGTGAAACATAAATATGTCCTTTGTTCTACCAGAGTACCTATCTTCAAAGTCACTATAAATTCCGTAATATTTTACTTGATAAAATTATCCATATATTACATTATTTCTATAACATCTGAAAAGTGAGACAAAAAGAAATAAATTTTACTTCTTATGAGAACCCTGAGGCATAGAAAATATATGGCACTTGCTTGTGTTCATAATACTAGTATGTAAAGATAAAAAGGAGCTCACACCCTTTTGACTTAACATTGACGAGAGTGAGTTATAAATGAATAGTAGTTGCCTTGAGGAAACTAAGGGAAGCCTAAGGAATGAGCAAGAGCGCATCTTGCTATTGAACAGAACACAGTAGACTATAGCACTCAGTACTCTGAACAATATTTTACCATTAATATTTGGGACTTCGTCTCTGTTTTCCGGCTTTGTATATGCTGAAGAACATGTTCAGAAAATCGCAATGGCAGAAAAGGCAAGGCAGTCAAAGAGGAAAATGTCCTTACATTAAGTGAGGCACTGCATGTGCGTATTATAAGTGGGCTTTTCAGCCCTCCATATCCCTTTTTGTGGGGTCCGCAAAGGAAGAAAAGTAGATGAGATCCTATAATTTTTACGAGAGAGAAGGTAGGTGTCACATTGCATTTGGATCTCACTGTAGAAAAAGAATGGCAAGAAATGGCCTTCCTGAAGGCTTGTTTCAAGATGAGGCATTGAAATTATACGAGTCCCTATTAATTAGTTAAAAAGAGTGGTGCCATTGCTAGTGGCAGACATGGCGAAGACAGCTGGCTAAAGTAAAAGTGTAGTAAGGAAATGGCAGGACAAAAAGGGACAGGGATGGTAGAAGAGTAAAGAGGGTGGAGTCCAGGCATGTGAAGAGGCAGCAGGACCAAGGAGCCTTCTCAGTACTTGAAGGGGTGTTACATCCTGTTTATAAGACGTTAGACGCTCATTTAGACACTCAGCTCCTTGCCTAGTGTGACTAATTATTTGTTTGTATTCACTGTGAATTCTGAGGAGATCACCAAAGAACATAGTTCATAAGCATCGGAACATGTAGAACAAGTGTGGAGGAGGGCCGAGTACACATGCTACCCTTTGCATTAAATATATTTATATGTGTGAAGTCAAAGATCCAAAGTCAAATACAGTCTTCTGTTTGGCCTATTGTCTTGACCCTGTATGAGGAGCATACCTAACTGAGTGAGCATGCCATTGGAGTACTTCAGTTTAATTCCGGTGTGTTTGTGTTAGGACTGCTATTTATCCTAACTGTGAACCTGAAGCTTGTGTTCTTGTTCTGTCATGTGTATCCACCTTTAATTACATTGTAGCGTGACAAGATAAAATATGCCCTATGAGGTCTTCACCTCCAGAACTCTGGAGACTCTGGCTCCTCTAAGGGCTCTGTTATCATGTGGAAGTCTGCACATACTGAGTGGTTTTGGAATCTATGACTTAAGAGGATTGATATCTAGGAGTATTTCTCTTTGTAAATTAGCCAAGTATGTGTGGAACTTTGAACCCAGTTTTATTCTAGGATACATGAAGAATTATCTACAATTTGCACGTGGGATAAAGCCATCGATGTAGAATGACAATTGTTTTAAGGAGACACTGTCACCCAATATTCTGTGGACATTCCACCTGAACAGAATTCTGTGGTCATGCCATTGGGTTATGAAGTGATTATAGTGCACTGTGCACTGTGTATTGTACAACAAGCTCTTCTTGTGTCCTTTATCTTTTTTATTATCCAGGAATGGAATATTTCCTAAGTGGGACAATATAATCACTTTGGACCCAAACATTCACTTTTACATATTCTTATTTCACCTCTCTGAATTTCATAATTTGTAGTTGTAAATGAGGAAGAAGGGTGATTGTGCTTCAAAGGATGCTGGGTTTTAAAAATATTATCTTAATGAAAATAGCTATCAATCTTGTTCTACAACTGTAAATGATTATGAATAGTAAATTTGGCACCTCAAGACAACTGGACAGTGGCAGCTACTGGTACCATTGTCAGAGCACCATGCCATAGTTGGTTCAGTGTTTGATGTATTTCCACTTCTTTTCCTTCCTGGCAGGATGGAACCCACAGAACTATTCCAATCATGTTAGTAGGAAACAAGGCTGACCTTCGTGATGCTGCTACTGCAGAGAAACAAAAGTGTATTTCAGCATATCTTGGAGAAAAACTGGCCATGGTAAGAATCAGAAGTTGTCCAAAATGAGCCATTATCATGGTAGCTCACTGTTCTCAGAATCAGGGGCCAAACTCTTAAGCCCTTGACAAATCAATATTCTGTCTGATAGGGCATTTCACCTTCTTACCAATAGATTTCCCTAATTCTGCTTACCTGTAATTAGGCACTCACAGGAAGGACAGTTGACCCAACCCATTACTCTTTTCCAAGTGTTTGGAATTTATGAAGATCAGGAAAAATGTTTGCCACTTTTTTTTTTCTTTGATAGATGCTGCTAGCTGTGGGAATTTTTCATAGTCTAGGAATCCCACTGAAAAGAAAGTTCCTTTTAGTGAATGTGATTGGCTACAAAGAGTTGTCTTGCCAGTGATAGAAGTGTAGCAGTATCTTGGCTGATGGAAAGGAATGTGAAGGCTTGTTCTTTTCTTAAAGAATTATGCTTAGTAGGAATTATCTAAAATTGTTTGCAGCTCTGGATTTGTATAGAGAATGAGGTACATTCGTACTTGAATGATAATGTATGCATTGTTATCCTGTTATTGCTATCATTGTTGAAAGACGATTTGTGTTCTTGACTGTTCTGACTCATAGTAGAAAGCCATGCAATAGAACCAAACAAGATTGCCTGATTAAAACGTGATTTGATGATGATATTCACTTCTGTCAGCAAACCAAAGAGCTCATAGGGGCAAATAATTATGAGAAGGTAAAGAAGTGTTTATTAGATAATAAGAAATGAAAGCTAAATGTGACAAACATAAAAACTAGACACAGAAGATAGAAACATTTCATCACACACACACACACACACACACACACACACACACACACACACAGCTGAATAAATCAAAGCCCATATTACTCCACAACTTTGAATTGCATTATATTGGGGTCTTCCTTCATTGAGTGAATGTGTGTATGTGATATTGTGTGTGTGTGTGTGTATGTGTGTGTGTGTGTGTGTGTGTGTGTGTGTGTGTATGTGTGTGTGTGTGTATGTAGCTCACTGTGTTAAACATAGTCCTCACCCCAGTGTATTACACTTTGATGGAGGCAAACCTTACAGATGTAGCTCACCGTGCTGCATTGTTCCTCTCCTGTGTTGTATACCAAATTGGAAACAGTCCTCATGCCTGTATAGTTCATTGTTTTGGACATAACCTTTACCCCTGTGTACTTCATTGTGCTGGACAGTCTTCAACCCTATGTTTTACACTTAGTTGGAGATGCTGAGTCATTCACTGTGTTACACATAGTCCTCACATTGTGTAGGTGGCTGTTTTAGGAACAGTTTATACCTGTGTACTTCATTGACTTGAGACAGTCATTCTCTCCTCACCAGTTTCTTGTGTTTGAGAAATTACTTTTTCTCTACGCAGTTCATTGTGTTGGAGAAGTTCTTTATCCTGTGTCATTAGCAGTTTTGGACACAGCTCTTACTCCCATGTAGTTCACTATATTGGAGAGATTTCTCATCTCATATATTCTACTTGTTGGAAACAGTCCTCACCTATGAGACAATATATTTTTTACTCTCAGGAACAGTCTTTTTATCTACAAAGTTTATTCATTTTGTTCTTTAATACGATCTTACTACATTGGTTCCTACAACAGGGGTTTGCCACCTAGCCTCTTTCAGGCCTAGGATCTGTGCTTGGCATTTGCTAGCTCCAGTCTGTGTTTTCAACTTGTTCCCTCATGCATCCTGTGACTTAATCCTGTCATCCTCCAGATTTACCTTACTTCTTCCTGTCATCCCTCTCATCCCTGTCATCCCTAACCATCGCCAGTGCTGTTTCCACTGCATGTGCATTTGTGAATTGTATAGCTTTTCCTGTCAGCTTGCTTATATAAACCTGGTAGAATCTTTTCTTATTGCCAACTTTTCTCTCTAAGTGCTACAGAGTAATTACCAAATCTTTCCCTTGAATTTTGTGTTAATATTGACTCTTCATCCAAGGCTATAGTATCTCTTATTGTCCTTTACTAAAAGAATTTGTCTTCATCTTGGTTTATAATAGCATACACAAATAACTGTTGGAATCGCTGCAAGTACAAAACCCTGTGAGGTTTTATGGCAGGAAGACCTGATAGATACTTTTTAGAATTTGGAGCAACTTAGAGATTACCAAAGAATCAAATCAAAAATAGGTGTTGAAGTGAGATCAGGGCAACTTAGCTATTAGAAGGGGCAGGTGTTAGTGTCCTGAGATCAGTAGCAATTTAGGTCACTGGAGAAGAGATTTGTGAGCTAAAGAATATAATCTAAGTTAAAGCTGGAAGATTACCTCAATTCGACATGAAGCAGTGTCTTGCTGGCTGTAGAAACACACTTGAATATTATCTCAGCACCCTCTCAGAAGCAAAAAGGATGGGGGATGGGATGAAGAACTCAAGGAGGGAGGACTGGGAAGGGGAGCAGCATTTGGAATGTAAATAAATACAACAATTGAATAAAAAAGAGAGTCATTTAAAGGTTAGAAGCAAAGGAGCAGCATAAGCAACTGTACGTGGGCAGCCACTGGGAGTTGTCTATGGATGGCAACAGTTCACCGCAGCAACACAGGAGCTCTGGTGAGAGAGGCTTAGAGTACGAAAGATGAAGCCTTAGCCACTGGAGCAAGCAAAAGCATTCCTCCTGCCCCCCGTCCCCTGCATTGAGACCAGATATTGCTATGTCGTCACTGCAAGTTACAACGGATCTAATACTGAAACACTCTTTTGATATTTAATTCCCAAATGGCTGCCTTAATCTGTCTCAAATTATTTAAAGAGAATATTTGTGCTTTATTATTATAAATAAATACCCTCAAAATGATTTTTTTAAATGTAAAATAGAAATCTTCTGATTAGGAAGTATTCCTAGAATTACTCTGTGTAAACTTTTTTTTTTTTTTTGTCTTTTGCTTTTGTTTGTCTGTTTGTGACAGGGTTTTATGTATCGGGTTAGATTTGAATATCTGCTTCCATCTTTCTAGTACTGGTATTTTAGGCATCTTCTACTACATGTGGACAGAGTGATTTTTTGTTGTTTATAAGTCTCAAAACTCTGGAGCTTACTTTTCTTTGCTGTAACACTTAGCATTCTTCACACACACACACACACACACACACACACACACACACTTACTGCCATTTTTCAAAACAAGTATTTTTCTGTGTAACACTGACAGTCTCATAACTCGATCTGTAGGCCAGGCTGGCCTTCGGAGATCAGGCTGCCTTTTCTCCCATGTGGCGGGAATAAAGGTGTATGTCGCCATGCTTAGCTTAAAAAATGTTGTTAATGTAATAACAAATTTGAGAAAATTTTATCAAAGCCTTCACTGGATTGTGTATGCTTCTTTTCTACAGACCTACGGGGCATTATTCTGTGAAACAAGTGCCAAAGATGGCTCCAACGTGGTCGAAGCTGTTCTCCATCTTGCTAGGTAATGTTTGCTTGTGTTTAGAAATCTCAGTGCAAATCAGATTTTCACTTAGTTAATGGATATGTTAAACTGCTGCCAAACATAGTTCTATCAGTCATGGTAAGAAAAACAGTACATGTGTCTATTATAAAATCTAATAATTTTGCTTGTTCATAGTGAACATTGTCTAAATATTTTTCTGCCACACAAATGAGATGCAGTGCAATATTTTAAAACTTTTCTCAAAGTATCACCAAGAAAGGTAATAATTGACTGATAGAATCATCTCCTGAAACCAAAATATAAATAAAACAGGAATAATAATAGTTATTAATCTAACTATATATTAGGACATTTTGCTGATCAAATAGGGTATAGAAAACCCAAACCTCAAATTGCATATCATACCAGTTAGAATCACTCTCTGAATTGCTCACTATGTAATTATTAGAAGAAAGCAGTGGATTTCCATTTTGGCATGTGGATTAGAGTAAAATCCATCATTAGAAGACTTGTATAAAAATGTGCCTGTCAGTTCCTCAAGTGTTCCTAGATGTGACAGTAGTATCTCCCTGATTTATTGATTTTGTTTGGTGTGTGTCCTGGTTAGGTTTTTGTCAACTTAACATAAGCTGTTGTTATATGAGAAGACAGAACCTTAACTGAGATAAGACTCCCACTAGACTGATCTGTGGGCAAACTTCTGGGAAATTTTCTTTATCAATAATTGATTTGGTACCAATATGTGTGCTACCACCTCTGGGCATCTGGTCCTGAGTTACATAAGAAAGCAGACTGAACAAGCCATGAAAAGAAAGCCAATAAGCTACTTTCTCCCATTGCATCTTCTTTAGTTTTTCTGCCTCCAGGCTTTGTTCTGAATCCCATGATAAATGGTGGTGTGGAACTATAAGCTAAAATATATTCGTTTCTCCAAACATTGCATTTGGTAATTGTGTCACAGCAATTGAAACCCTAACTAAGAGAAATTTGTACCAAAGAGTGAACTATTGCTTGGATAGACCTGACCATATTGTTTTGTGGAGGACTGTGAAAAAGAATGAAAAAGCTTTTGATCTTCAAAACTTAACAGACTTTTCTGTAAGAGCTTGGAAGGCAAAGTGGCGGGTAATTCAGATGATAGGAGCTTGATTGTGAAGTTTCAGAGTTCTTCCAAGACTCTAACATGCCTGTTCTTGTGATATTTTGAATGGAGAACATGTAATTCTGGTCAGCTGGGGCTGTCATTAACAAGAGACCAGAAGCACTAAAATGAAACTTTTGCCTTTTGGGGCCTTTCAACACTGTTCAGCTTGAGCTGATAAGTTAGTGATGACTAATAAAAGACTAGTATTAAGGTGAAATCTTCTGGGTTTGCACATAGAATCTCTGGTATGTTGCCAGGGGAGGTTGTATCTCATGCTGACAACCATATCTCCCAGGTGGTACTTTTTTTTTAAGGCATGTAAGGGTCACAGAGAGCAGTTGAGGCTTGGTATGATGAGAAGCCAAGTGAGGCTATTGGTGAAGGTGCTTCCTCAGATGCAGTAGAAACCCTGAGATTGTTGGAGTCCTGGACAGAAGTTGAGGCTCAGTATCATGTAGCAGTGTCAGAGTCCCAGCACAAAGCCAAGGAGAGTCTGTTGCTGAAAATGTAGCCCAGTTGTTGCAGACCCAGCATTTTAGAGATGCCAGTACCATTGGAGTGACCATCAAAAGCAAAACAGCTTCAGCACATAGTTAGCCTCAGTCTATTAACCGTACTATGAATCTACCCTCCACCACACAGGATTCTACAGTTAGAGACTTTGGAATTTTAGAGAGACTGGACGTTTTTTGAGAAACTTTGAATTTTGAAATATGTGCTAAATAGACTTAATTTTAAAAATGTTTGAATTTAAAGACTTTAGAATTTTAAAGGCTGTAATGTTTTATATTGTTATGCTAATATTGAGATTTGGGGGATAAATAAGAAATGTTATGAGTTAACAGTAGTTTGTGGTTGTGTTTTAAGTTGACAAAAAGGTCTTGGACAGTCTCCCTAGGCTTGTTTTTTTTTTTCCTTTTTTTTTTTTTTCTCAACTTGACAAAAAATTCTGGGAAGAGAACAACACAACCAGGAAAAAGCTTCCATATATTACCTGGTAAGCAAGCATGTCAAGCATTATCTTGATTAGTGACTGAAGTGAGAAGGCACAACCCACTCTGTGGGTGCCAATCCTGGACAAGTAGTCTAGGGTGGATAAGAAAGCAGGTTGAGACATGGGAACCAAGACAGTAAGCAGTGTTTCTCCACGACTCCTACTTCAGTTCCTGCCTTCAGTTTCCTCCCATGGCTTCCTTGAATGATAGACTGTGTTGTAGAATTGTAAGCTAAAATAAACCCTTTACTTTTCAAATTACTCTTGGTCATGATGTTTTATGACAGCAATAGAAACTCAAAGACAATCTGCCACTAATGGAAACATGATTATTTTCTGCAATAAAGGAATTATGTATTTACCAAAAACAAAACAAACAAACAAACAACAAAAAACAAACCCCTCACAAAATCTAAATAAAGACAGTAATATCTAATTACAGACAAACAAATACATAGTTTTCTGCATGCAGTTCTTTTTCTGATAATTTTTAATTTGTGTAAGAGTCATTAGTGTGAAAACTGACCTTCTGGTTTTTCTTGCTATGTTTTAATTAGTGACTGGGGTTTATAGCACTAAGTAAGTCACACTCCTATCTACAGAATGCTTGGAGTTTGGTCTTGAAATAGATGAGATACCCTGTCTTGAAATAATTAAGAAACAAGCCTCAGGTCTTCCAGAGGTCCAAGGAACATCTGTTTGTAGCAATGAACAGAAGGTGTCCTGGGTTCAGACTTGGTATAATTGAATAATTTCAACTCCCACCTCAGCCAATGAAAGCACCTGCTTAAAGCAAAGCCTCATTGACATTACATATAACCTAGAATAGGCAGCAACTGGGATATTTAAGCACACTCTTCCAAACATGTGGATTTTTGTTTTGTTTTGGCCAGAGCTAATGTTACATGTGGCAGAAAGTAGCCATTTCCACACTTTTATCTATTAAGCCAAATGAAGACTATGTGCTTGAGAACATTGGGAGCAGCAACTCTTTTGTCTAAACAAGTTACATTTAGTGAAGGGGGAATTTCAACAAAATACAATGTTTGCATTTAACTCATTGTAACTTTGTAACTTTTATATTGATGCCTGGGTGGGGAGATGCAGCTTCTGGAATATATATAGGTAGGAAAGAACCCACAGATCTTACAGAATTGCTGGGCCTAGGATTAACAAGAATTGGCATTGTCCTTATACTTGTGGGTGTTGATATGATGATCAAAGCAACAAGCTGCTGCCTACATACTAAAAGAGAATAGTAAAGTGAGACTCAAAAGCTCATTTTAAAAAAGTTTCATCATCATCATCATCATCATCATGTGCCATGCACACATGCTTTTGTGTGTTTGTGTGTGTGTGTGTGTGTATGTATGTGATATGTTTGTGAATGTGAGCATGCACATGTGTACATGTGTGGAGTTGGCTCTCTCCTTTCACTTTTAACTGGATTCTGAGGATCAAACTTAAGATCTAAGGCTTGTGTGAAAGGTGCTATGCTTCTGAACCACTCATTGTCTCTCAACATCTTTTCTTATATGGAGCACTGTGTAGTCCTGGAGTTCTGATGTTATCTACACATCTCTGCTTTACTGTAGACATCTCTAGTCTGTAAAATGAAAATGAGGACTGGATATGTGGCCTCAAAGTCCCTTCCAGAAGACTATATGTTTCTGTAATAGCCTGCATTCTATTAAATAGTATCAACTAAATATCTATAAAATATTAAATATCACCAGTGCTCAGTTGTCTTAAGGGACCATAGTAAATCACGTGGATAAAGTACTTAGTCATATCCAAACTATAGGCTAAATTCTTTTTTATTGTATAAAGATGGAAAAGTCATTGCTGTTTGCCAGTTTTTATGTGAACTCCAGTGCAGTTTAGACACCAGATTTACTTACTTAAAACAACTGGTGTGCAAGGCTGGAAAAATGGTTCATTGGTTAGGAACATTGCTGCTCTTTCAGAGGACCTGGCTTCAATTATTGGTATCCATATGGTATTTTACAACTCACTGTAACTCTAGTTATAGGGAATCTGATGTCCTTTCCTGGTCTTCACTGGCACCAGGCACATGGGTGCACAAACATACATGGGCAAGGCACTTACGTACAGAAATGTCTTTAAAGACAACTGGTGGGCCAAGCCATTTTGATGGAAAGGCAATCTCAATCATGTGACAGTTAGGTCATAGCTGTTTTTGTAGGCTCCTAGGCTATTAAATCAGATGACTTCTTATGAGTCACTGGCGTTTTTCATTGTTGTAAGTTTTATCGCATTATAATCTGGTTTGGACTTCTAGTTTTATTATCAGTGTGTCCTCAACATAGCATATGCCTGCCTTTTTGGTGTATTTAAGAATCTGAAGGCCAGTTTATCCTCAATAAGATATTAAGTTAATAAGACCAGCTTTGAATTTAACATTATATGTAATAATGTTAAGTATATAACTTGGAGCCATAATACAGAGCTGCAGTTAAAGCCTCGTCACACACTTTGATCTTTACTTGACTTTGATGCCAGAGAACTGTTGATGGATTGGTGTTTGTATGTCTGCTAAAACTATCCTTTATTCTCTTCACTCCTTGAATTGGGCTGAGTATTACAATTTTCTGCATGGAGACAAATGTTTATGCTCAGATTTCCTCCATCTCCACTTACTCTGCACTCTTCAATCACTGTACATGTGTTCCTTTGGTTGCCTGATTTTGCTTTTCCATTTTTTTTT
>JANHMN010000004.1:70652836-70688459 GCA_030674055.1 Rhabdomys pumilio
CCCTCTCTCTCTCTCTCTCTTTCTCTCTCTCTCTCTCTCTCTCTCTCTCTCTCTCTCTCTTCTCTCTCTCTCTCTCTCTTTCTATATATATGTGTGTGTGTGTGTGTGTGTGTGTGTGTATGCAATTGAATAACAATTTGTAGATAGAGTCAGCTTTGTGTTCAAGTTCTTGAACACAAATAAATCTTAAACAGGAAGCAGAGAGCAATTATGAATCTGGGATTCTCCTGCTGAAATGACAGCAGGTGAATGTCACTTCTTTTTTTTTTTTTCTTTCCTTTTTTTTTTTTTAGCTAGTTTAATATTTTTAGAGAATTTCATACTTAAAAACTGTATTTACCTTACTTCTATCATTCCATATCCCTATTTCAACTCCTTTCATGTCTTCCTGACTCCTTTTTAAATCCATGGCTTCTTTAGTTTTTTGTTACACATACACATGTACATGAATGCACACACATGCACGCACTCATGCACATACCTAAACCGAGCCTTTTTAGTGTTGCTTATTTGTAGATATATTTAGGTTTGACCACTTGGGGTTGAATAACCTAAAACGGGAGTTTATGTTACCTCTAGATAAAGAGCTATAGGCAACCCATGGGTTCTGAGAAAGAGGAAACTTCTATTCTTTTAAGAAGTTGTTTTATTTAATTTTCTACTGCTGTGATAAAACACCATAACAAAGGTATTTCATAGAAGAAAGAATTTTGGGTTCATTTATCATCATCTTAGCAGAAATGTATAACATCAGTCAGACATGGTGACTGGAAGTGAGGTTGGGGGCTTCCTCAGCTCTCTCCTCCCCTTGAATTAGGTAGATAATCTAAACAGATATATCTAAAAAAATAAATCTTAAACAGGAAGCAGAGAGCAATTATGGAATGGTATCCAGGATTTTAAACCTCAAAGTTTGTTCTGAATGATATCCTCTAGCAAAGTCAAAGCTCTGGTCAAACCCCAGGCTACCAACTCTTCAAATGCTTTATAATATGAGGGACATTGAATTCAAACAACCACAGAAGTTCTTCAAGTGTCAGCTTCCCCTAGAAGCACCTTGGTTCCTATAAACATTATAAATGTGAATTAGATACATACTTGTGACCATGAAATTATTTATCTAGATATCTATCTCTTCCTCAGAGCTTTGTAGCTGGCAGCCTACAATTTCAGCACAGATGGGACATATTTTTATGATAGAATGACCACGACTTTGCATTTGGAAGCTGTTTTAATTTTCATTGTAATTAAATTCCACTGGTAAGTAAACAAGTAGCTTCCTTTTGTTGTGATCTTTTTCTCCCATTTCCCAGGGAAGTGAAGAAAAGGACAGAGGATGACGACAGCAGATCCATCACCAGTCTGGCTGGCTCTACTTCCAGAAAGTCACTGCAGATGAAGAACTGTTGCAATGGCTAAAGCCCAGCTGTCCTTAGTTCACGAAGTCCTTGCTTCCAGATTACTGATTGTGAGACAGTGGCTCTCAAAGAAGCGGTGCCTCATATGACACTGGCCTCTGAAGAATCGCAGACTGCCAAATTGTGCTGCTCTTCCCTGTTCTCAGCAACCTCGGCCTTGCTTTGCTTTGTCTCAGAGAGACATTTGGGTTTCTCGGCCCTATAGATCACTGAGAAAAAAATATGTTAGTGTTTTTTAATGTGATATAGTGAAATAAAATAACATTCTCAGATCAAAACTATCGAGAAACCACTTATAAAATTGCTTTCTAAGAAAACCTGTAGTTTGTAGTTAACCTATGACAGTGTTTACTTAAAATTTTGGACAAAAGAGTATAATACTTTATTTGTGTTATGGAAGTCAGTGGTTTAAAACAAAGAACTAGGAGACTGGCTTTATATTATATATTATAGCTTGAAACCATGGCTGGTATAAAGTATCATGGATATTATCATTTGGCACCTCAGCTTTGCTCTTCCTTAGCCTGATAATGTCCAGGCCACATTAGATTTGTTGCCCTCTGTAAAACCCAGAAGTTGAACTCCAGAGCCTTTTGACACTGGATTCTGTAGCATTTTAAGAAACAAGAAGGGCACAGTGGCCTACAGTCATGAAGAACCCTGTGAAGCCTACCTTTTGATATGAGGAATTTCTTTCAGGAATTTCAAATTCCTGAAGAATGGAATTACTTGAGAAAATGGAACTATTTTACACTCCAGTGAAAATAAAAACCACTTTTCATGAAAAGAGAAAGTATGTTTGAAAAATGTATGTAACAAAAAAATACAATTTCAAGAGGACTTGTGAAGTAAGTCTGTGGCTTAAATCATAAGTGAAATTTTTAGTAAAGACATGTATAACATATACTACTGAAAGAACAATGCTACCAAACTGTATCTCACATACTGACTGCCAGAGCCTGGGGGAAGAAGGGATTGGCACTAATGGCCAGGGTGCATGTGCCTTCTTAGGAGAATGGCCACAGTCTCATGGAATCAGCCTGGCAGTATTCCTGTTATAATTTTGAGTATGGTAAAAGCCACCAAACTCAGTATTTGAAAAGAATAAGTGTTAAGAATGTGAATTATGTGTCATGGAAAATATAATGGTAACTAAAATAACAATACTTTGCCGAATGAATATATTGTTGCTATTTTACACTGTCCTGTGGTTTAACATTTTATCTGTAGCATAATGCCAGTTCCTCAGCCCCTAACTTCAAGCATTAACTTCCTTCTTGATGAACAATGCAAGACTGTTATTAGGCATAGCTTTGTGAAGTGCTGTATTTAAAAGAGGACCAGCCTTTAAGAAGTTGAGTCTTTCCTTTACATGACGTAGCTTGTGCCTGCTCGTCACTAGTTTTGTTTTTCTCCTGGAACCTGAACCTGCAGTGCCTCCCATTCCTCCTGACCAAAATGTCTTCCAAGAGTCAGAGGCTTCACTAAACAAACAAACAAACAAACAAACAAACAAACAAAGAAAAACATATTTCTGGTAGCATGAACCAATTAGATTACTCTTAGTAAGAGATAAACATCTTGGTTTATATAGGTCTAGGCTATGAATATCATATTACAGAACATAAATAATTCCTGCTACTTATCTAAGTTGTATAATGTATGTTCAAAAATTCTTTTTGTTGAACTAAAACAGGTGCTTGGGCTAGCAAAGTATCTCAGGAAGTAAAAGTATTTGTTGCACAAGCTTGCCAACCCTAAGTTGGTACCTGAACCCACAGTGGAAGGGCAGATTGACTCCTGAAAGTGGTTCTCTGACCTTCACATGTGTGTTTTAGTGACCAAATGATATGTGCACACACATATACAGGGTAGTGGTTATATTTTTTAAATAACACTTCCTTTAAACAACCCCTCCCGTGCTTTTGATTTTTTTCATCAAACTTTAAATTGCTCTAGCTTCATTTTTTTTTCTAAATGGAAACTGACTAGATACATTCATATAAAGAGCCACATACCTTATGCCTACAGAAGTACTTTTGGGTTTTAACAAGAAAACTGAAGAAAACTGAAGCTTCAGTAAGTACACATGAATTGCTATTTTATGGTTAATGGTTTCCAGCTTCAGTTGAAAGGTTATATTTCTCATCACAAAGAATACATTGATTGTGAGAAATGGGCATAGAAGTTGACACACAGCTGGGAGTGGTGGTCATTTTTGTAACATGGGTTACACAGAAGTTTGCCATTAGTTTCACTCACGGGAGTGGGTTTCCTAGACAAGGCTGAGTCTTAGAGTGATAGATTGCACTCACTGAACAGACTCTGTTAGCATGCGTGTTACCCTGTTCTTTTTATTTATTTCTCTCAAAGTCCTTTTGTCTCCTCTGCTCTGTAACCAAGGGTGTATTATTAATGCAGATGTTCTGCCTGGGGTTTTGCCTCTAGCTGAGAGGATAGAACAGCTGTGTTTACCAGGAAGTTGACTAGGTAATTTGACCAACAAGCGGACATACTCAGTGATCCACATATAAAATATTCAAATTAAAGACTACTATCTCTGCTTAACAAACTTGTTTAAACAAAAAAGCTAATTAAAACTATTTTTTATCTGGTTTGTTGAAAGACTCTATTTTGATTTCTCTAAAGTGTTCTCAAATTTAAAATATATTTTAAGTAAAGACAATTAAGCTTACTTTGATATAGTCACACATTTCTTGCAAGTAATGTATTTTGTGTTTATTTTTTCTTAGACAATTTTTAAAAACTCAATGATGTTATATTTTCCTTTTAAATACACTATAGCACATTGGTTGATATATTAATTATTAAAAAATAATGTTGGAGAAGTAGGCATTTTTTTCACTGTTAACTTCTAGGCCTGTTTATATTTTTATAATTTATTTTTCCTCATGCTGCTTTATACAATGTTATACAACATTTAACTATTTAATACTAGGTGTGATTTGAATAAATAAAAACTGCCCTCTCTCCTCTAAAGATAAAAGTGACTTAAGGGTAAAGTCTTATTCTCATATGTATGCATTGGTTAACCTCAGAATATTGTTTTTGTAGGTTTTTGTTGTACATATATGTAAGAAATTCAGTATGTATATGACAGGTAGGCAACTGAGAACTGAGTCACTGCTATGTATATGATTTTGATTCATATGGCTTGCATTTCCACAGTTTGAGTTGTATTTCATCCTACTGTTTATATCTTTTCAAACCATGGATAATGATCCTATAAAATATAATTGTACTACAATGCAAATATCCAAGGGACTACAAAATCTGTGCCTTAAAAGTACAATAAAGCGTTCTTCTTTTGGTCCCTTGGCAGTTTCTTGACCTTTCCTGTGGGTATTGTGAAGCCACTGATTCCACAGTGTCTGCAGGAGACAGTGATCCTTCAGCACTCGTCTTTTCTGGTCATGCAATTCTAGCAGTGGGAGAAAAGAATGAATGAATGTGTGCATTGGGTGCTTCAGCACAGGGCAGCAGGAAGCTCATTGAGCAAACTGGAAGACCAATAGTGTGACTTTTGTAATAACATTACTAGATATGCTATAGCCATTCTTTATTTTTAATTTTTTAATCTTTTTTTAAAGTCCAGTCTTAGCTTTTTTTTTTTTTTAAGAATTTCCTATTTTACACTGTACTTAACATTTCAACCTCACCTCTATTTTTCTCCCATGTCCTTTCTGCTTCATGATAACTTTCATGAACTTTTTTACTTTATTTTTACACACACTCACACACTCACACACACACACACACACACACACACACACACACACACCTGCTGAGTCTGTGGAGTATTGATTCTCTGTGAACACATTTTTAGGGATGAACACCTGATAACCTTTCAAGGTACTTATTCACTAAGAGTCAACATGTCTTAATGGCCACAGTTATGGGCTCTGCAGTCAGATTGCATAACCTATAGTAGAGTATCTGAGCAATGAACAGGGCATCTAACTGCCAGGGTTGTTCATTATTATTATTATTATTATTATTATTATTATTATTATTATTATTTTATCAGTGAAATAAGTATGATAGAAGACACTTCCCATGTTTTCATGAGAACTAAGTGAATTCATGTCTTTAATTGTTTGGAATTGTTTCTGGTACATTGATATCCCTCAGTTTGAAACCTCTATGTTTCATTGTTTATTCTTGCTTAGAAAAAGAGGTTCTGGAGCAGTAAATAATTAAAATTGTAAGTTCTCTGGAAGACATGGGACATGAAGCATATAGAAGAATATCTCTTCCATTAACTGTCTCCTATATGCATTCTTGCTTCGAATGACCCAAATTTAGCATTATATACTATAAAATATGGTATAAGGATGAATTGAAGAGGAGGAAATGATTAGAGGAAAATGAAGGTTTGACCATCAGAATGGAGGGATATGAGTGAAGTCACAACTGAGGGTAGACCTTCACTAGCCAGTGACTGGTGGAACAAGCTGTGGAGCGATGAAGAAAATGAGGACACTTTGGCTGAGACCTCAAATCTGTAAGACAGTAAAAGCACAAGGTACATAATGGGCTTTACTAGAAAGGTAACTAGAAAGTTACCTTTATGTTTATACTACATGAGACAGTCAAAAATTCACAAAGGAGTAAATCCCCAGATTAGTTTATAATTCTCAAGCCTTGAAATAATAATTTTCTATCAGATTTTTAATCTTAAGCTATATTTTCCTATTTGAAAATCAAAAGGGAGTGAAAAATGCTTGTGATTGCAGGGTAACATTTTTACATGTGCAAAATTCTAGGCATAACATTTGTCTTCACTTTTATGTGTTAGGTTTATTTATGAATTCGTTTCACAATTTTCTATAGTGATGTGATGTAAGTAAAAGTCCTTTAATTATGACATCTCTGACAGTCCATCAGCCACATTGATAGGAGACAAAATGGACAGAAGACCTTTCTGTTTTTTAATACCACATTTGAACTTCATATAGAAAAGAATCTACATGTCGATAATGATAAGCCTGTTCCGAGTTATCTTTTAACAAGTGAGGAAGAATACAGGACTTAGCAGCCATTGTTATGTGTGAAACTTTTGCTACAATTGTTGGGTTAATGTGTGTCCAGCATCTACCCCTCTACCGGGCAAGGGTCACTGGGAAGACAGAGGAAGTTTGACTGCAGTCTCCCCATGCCGGCCTGGGTGGGTGTTGGGTTATGGGAGCCCCACTCTGGGGTTGGTGGAGCACAGTCTGAGGTCCCGGGGATTTCCAGAACTGGCTGGAGCTCCCCAGGACCGGCTTCCAAAATGCCTGCGGTCCCTTAGGATCACCTGGGTGCTCCAGACTTTTCTAGCCTGTGCTTGGGCTTCCAGGCGCTGCTGAGAGCTGCAGAAGGGCCAAGAACAAAGTGGCGGATGCAGGATGGATTGGCTCGTGACCGAAGCCAGAGAAGGTAGAGAAGCTCCAGCTGTGTCCAACAGGGATGACAGTTGTTGGCTTGTGGTGGTGGCTTGCTTGGCTTGTTTGGGTTGGTGGTCAGTGTAGCTGAGAACTCAGAGTTCTTCTGCTGGAGATTAGACTGCAGCTCTGTAGTAGATTGTGAAGGCCTGCTCCATTGTTCCCAACGGAGGATCCAGATGACAAGAAACAGTCCATGGTTTTGAGATGTTTATTGTCGTGGTGGAAAGTAGATGAGAAACTATACCCAGGGTGGGCCTGAGATTAATTATCTTTTGTAGGGAGGAGAGTCTGGGAAGGAAAGCTTAATAGGCTAAGCCCCTCTGGCCTTTAAGTACCTCATTAATATGGAGGTATTGACTTGAGGCTCTGTGACCTGTGGTCACCCTTTCTACTTGTGGAAGAGATAGGGGTTGTTGTCCTACATGACTAAAGGACACAAATCTACGGAGGGCCGAGGTATCATGTCAGGAGCCTGGAGTCTGGGAGCATGGCGAAATGCCTGCGGTCCCTTAGGATCACCTGGGTGCTCCAGACGTTTCTAGCCTGTGCTTGGCCGTAAACAAGGCTTCCTTTCAGGGACCTACAAACAATAATGAGGAAAAGTACAAAAGTTATAGAGTAAAGGCCTATGGCTCTGAGACCAGACTGACTACACATCCAGAGGAAAGGGTCTGACTCTAGAGTGATTGGCTGCCTTTTTTTCTGTATTGTTCCCTATATTATACTCTGAGTGAAGGTGAGACGGGAGACAAGACTTTAGGATGTTAGTTTTCTTTCTTCTCAAACTGATCATTCTTTGAATACAGCAAAATTTAAGAAGTAAATTTCTCTTTCTGCTTACTGTATCCATAGAGAGATATACAAACATAAATATACAAAAGGGATTTATTATAGTGCCTTATGACTTGTCTTAAGTAGTCCAACAACGTCTGTTTACCACACAAAGTCTAAGAATCCAGTACATGTTCATTCTGTGAGACTGGATCTCACAGCTAGTCCTCAGTTTATGCTGGAATCCTGAAAAAGTAGGATTTAATGCAGATGAGAGAATGGAGTTGCTAGCAAGAAAGAGAGCAAGCAATCAAAAAGTGGAAATTTCCTTCTCCCATGCCCTTAATATAGACTGTCACAAGAAGATGGAGCCTAAATTAAAGATGGATTGATTTTTCCACCTGAAAAGATTTGGATTAAAGGTATATTGCTCTTCCTACCTCAAAATATTTGAATTAAAGCTGCGTTTTTTTCCACCTTAAAAGATCCAGATTAAAAGTGAGTCTTTCCTCTTCAAATGACTTAACTACGAAAATATACTTCATGGGTATACCTAGGCACTTGGGTTTTAGTTTATTCCAGATGACAAGTTAGCAATCAAGATTAACCACCACTTGTATATATTTCTAAATGTAACTTACTTAACATGTATAATGTTATTTGTATGTATGTTTTCAGTGCTATTTGGTATTGGATAATAAATTGATATGTTATTCCATGAGAAAAAATATCTTCCTGATCTAAGCATTAATTAGTGCCTGTAATACTTTGTGTAGTTTGGGGCCTTGTGGAGTTCCCTCTGTCCAGTTTCACATGTCTATTGGTAGGTAATATTCTTGTTTAGCTTAGTTTTTAGGCAGTCACATTGGTAAGACTTTTAAGAGATGAGCTTCGGATATCACTAGGAGACACAGTCTCACAGCCAACACCCTGATCCTTTCTAGGTCTTTCAATTTTTTCCCCACTCTTCTGTAATGGTACTTGAGCCTTAAGTATGGGAGTATTCTGTAGATGTATCTACTAAGACTGGGCTCTGCAACTCTGCCTTTTGATTGTTTGTGCTTTTCTGCAGTGGTATCTATCTATTGCAAAGAGATGCAGTGTGGGCACATTAGGTATAGTGACAAATACTTACAATATAGTTATGGATTATGATGGTTTAGTAAATTAGTACTTGTAGGTTTTCTAATGTCTATGACTTCACTACCACTGAGTAACTAAGTTTCCACTACCTGACATGGTTTCTTTGTTGTGGAATATGTGTTTCTTAGTCACTGTTCTATCACTGAAGTGACACTGGTGACCACTGCAATTTTTTTATTCTTATAAAAGAATTTATCTGAGGCTTTGTTATACTCTCAGAGGTTTAGCCCATTGTCATTATGGTGGGATACATGGTGGCACACAGGCAGACATGGTGCTGAGGAAGTGGCTGAGACTTCTATATCCAGATCATAGGCAATGGGAAAAGAATCTGGGCTTTTGAAACCTCAAAGCACACTCCCAATGATACTTCCTCTAGCAAAGTTCTCTTAATCCTTTTAATCCCTTCAACTAGTACCATTTGTTGATAACTAAGCATTCAAATATATGAGCCTATAAGGGCCATTCTTATTCAACCCACCACAGTATGTGTGCCTCTACTGCACCCTTAGGGTTTTCAGTCCATGCTGTTTGTTCATGTGGTTCATAACCATCACAGATTGGTAAAAACCATTGGTTGTCTACCTCCTTTGCAACCCTACATGGCCCCTTCTGGTACCAAGAAAGCTATTTCTCCAAGAGAACATATTCAGGTCAGTTTCAGCTCAAGGGCCTCTAAGACCTATTTCTGAAGTGCATGGGTTTTTTTTTGTTTGTTTGTTTGTTTGTTTGTTTTTGTTTTTTGTTTTGGTTGTTTTTTGTTTTTATGAACTAGGAACTTCCATTTCTTAGTGTGGGATAGGGGCAATAGTAATTGGCTATGCTTTGAGAGTCTTTTGGATATCCCTGACCAATGACTCAAAATAAGGCTTCTCATGTTCGGAATTGGGTATTTTTAAAGTTAATCTTTGACTTTTGGAGGGAGTGCTATTAACCTGGATGAGAAAAGTTCATTAAAACTATGTATTTATATTATTATATTAATTATATTATATATATTAATATACATTTGTATATTAACACACAGAATTACATACATTAATAATTTTATTAAATAGTTAATAGTATGATTGGTTATGACATTCAGACATCTGTATTGCTATCCTATCATTTTCTTCCTTCTTTCATTCCTCCATCCCTTCTCCCTAAAGGTTTGCCCTTTCCCATGTTCCGTGTCACAGCACTTCGCTTTTACCTTCCTCCCTTCTTTTATATTTGCTGTTCTCCTGCTCTCTGAAGATCTCCCCTTCTCAGCTCCCTGATCAGGTCAGGTGTACCTTACTTTTCCCCTTACTATTGCTCACCAATCTTCCTATCCTGCCCACGGTCCTGGTTTACATCTTGGATTCTTAAGATATTTCAGGTTATGTATGCATATCTGAGGATATGAAGCTAGGAGCTTCAAGTGAGAGAGAGCATGCAATGTTTGTCTTTTGGGGACTGGCTTACCTCATTCAATATGATCTTTTCTAGTTCTATCCATATTTTTAAACTTCATCTTGTGTTTTTGTCAAACATTAAATGTAAGAAGTTATGTTTAGTCTTCAATTTTGTTCCATTGGTGTGCATGCTTGTTTTTGTGTCAGGATCATATTGTTTTAATTACTATGGCTTTGTAATATATCTTAACATCTGGAATAGTAATCTCACCATTGTTTTTCTCTTCCTTTTGCTCATGATTTTTTTTTACTCTCTGTGATCTTTTCTTACTCCATATGAATTTTAGGTTATTATTATTATTTATTTTATTACATTTTAAATTATGTCCCCTTCCTGCCTCCCCACTATGAGCCCCCCACCACATCCCACTTTCTCTTTGCCTCTAAGAGGATGCTCTACCACCCACCCACCCACTTTCACTTCACCCCTCTAGCATCCTGCTTCTCTGGGGCATTATACCTCCATAGGACCAAGAACTTCTATACTCACTGAGGCCAGAGAAGACAGTCCTCTGCTACACATGTAGCTGGGGCTACAGACCAGCCCATGTATGCTTTTAGTTGGTTTCTTAGTCCCTGGGAGCTCTGAAAGGTTCTGTTAGTTGATACTGATGTTCTTCCTATGGGGCTGAAATCCCCTTCAGCTCCTCCAGTCTTTCCCCTAACTCTTCCATAGGGGTCCCTGGGCTCAGTCCAATGGTTGGCTGTAAGTATCTGCATCCGCCTCAGTCAGGTGCTAGCAGATCCTCTCAGAATGCAGCCATGCCAAACTCCTGTCTGCAAACACATCTTGGTATTAGGTATAGTACAGGGGTTTGTTGTCTGAGGATGGGATCGATTCCAAGGTGGGGCAGTCTCTGGATGGTCTTTCTTTCAGTCTCTAATCTATTTTTGTCTCTGCATTTTCTTCAGACAGAAACTATTCTGGATCAAAAATTTTGAAGATGGGTGGTCCCATCTCTCTACTGGGGTCATGTCTATCTATTGGAGGTGGTCTCTTCAGTTTCTATCTGCCCACTGTTCTGCATTTTGGCTAATGTTATCCTCATTGCATCTGGGAAGCATCCCACATCCCTGGTGTCTAGGAATTTCTAGTGGTTCCCTCTATTCCCCAGCCCACACTGCTGCAAATTTCTGTTCATTCTCCTGGCCTTCTGGACTTCTTTCCTATCTCTCCTCATACTTAATCTTGCTCCCTTTTCCCTCTTCCTACTCTCTCCCATTCAGGTCCATACCACTGTTTCTGTGATTATTTTGTTCCCTCTTCTAAGTGTGTTTGAAGCATCCACACTTAACTTCTTTCTTGTTAAGCTTTATATGGTCTATGACTTGTGTCATGGGTATTTTGAACTTTTGGGCTTATCAGTAAGTACATACCCTGAATCTCCTTTTGGATTACCTGGGTTACCTCATTCAAGATAATATTTTATAGTTCCATCCATTTGTCTGCAAAATTCATGATGTACTAAGCTAAGTAGTATTCTATTGCATAAATATACCACATTTTCTAAATCCATTCTTCAGCCGAGGGTTGTTTCCAGCTTCTGGCTATTATAAATAAGGCTACTATGAACATAGTGGAGCACATGCTCTTGCCATATGTTGGAGCATCTTTTGGGTACATGCCCAGTAGTGACATAGTTGGGAGCTGGGTCTTCAGCTAGAACTACTTCCAATTTTCTGAGGAACTGCTGGGTTGATTTCCAGAGTGATTGTAGCAGTTTGCAACATTCTAGAATAGTTTTTTTTTTATTTCTTTAAAAAATATAACAAGTATTTTGATTGCAATTTCATTGAATCTGTAGTTGGCTTTTGCTAAAATGATCATTTTGAAGTGTTAATTTTACCAGCCCATGAGCATGAGATGTTTCTCATCTTCTAGTGTCTTTCTTTCTATTTCTCTTTAGAGGTTTAAAGTCATCATCATAGATGTCCTTTACTTCTTTGATTAAGTTTATTCCTGGATATCTCCCTTTACTTTGAAGATATTTTGAAAGGACATGTGTTTATGATTTTCTTCTTTTTGTGTTCATTGTTGCTGTATAGACAAGCTATTGTGTTTTGCAAGTTGATTCTCTATACTATCACATTTATAAATTTGATTATCTTTTCTAGGATTTTCTGATAGTGTTTTTTAAAAGATCTTTGGTATATAGTAAGTAGTATGATATCTGCAAATAGGGATCGTTTGACTTATTCTTGCATCTCTTTAATTTCCTTCTCTTGTATTATTGCTCTAGCTTGTATTTTGAGCACATTATTGAGAAGGAATGGAGATAATTGATAATTATTTCTTCCCTTTCTTTCTTCCATCCAACCCATCTCTTGTTTTCTCCCTCCAACTCTTCACATCTATCCATGTTTGCCTGAGCTTAACAGCCTCTTTTTCTTTATTATTGTTTCATACAGATAAATAGATGATAAATAAACACACAAAAATGTAAATACAAGGCTTATTCTTTATCTTTGTGTGTATATAATTTTAGGGCTAACCACTTTGTATTTGGCATCCATCTAGCAGGCTTATCCCTGAGAGGGGCTAATTCTCCCTTTCTAGGCAGTCATTATTTATGCATAGTTCTTTGCATGAGGGTGGGATTCTGTGAAATTTTCCCCTTCTGTCTTAGCATACCTACTGATATTGTCATTGCTCAGGCATACAGGTGTCCATTTCTAGGATGCTCAATCTTAAAAGACATCCTGGTCCTCTGGCTCTCACATCTCCTCCCTCTTCTATGGTATTCCTCGAGTCTTAGATGCAGGAGATTTGGGCTGGACACCACAAAAGCTCTGCCCAACTGTGTTTTCTTGTTTATATAGTTCTTTATCATTTTTAGGGGTTGGACTTCTTAATATCTTTCCATCAACTTTTTTTTAATGCACATTTCCTAGGGGTATGCCCCAGCCAGGATAAAGCTAAAGATCCTTTTGGGGAGAGTTTCATGGATGGTTTCAATGTGATTTTAGTGATAAAATAAATATTATTAAATTTGCCACAGGTACGTTTTGCTAATTATTCAAGAAACAGATACTTGACTCTTTCGGTAAAATCCAGAAAACAGCATGGTTTCTTGCTTTGTAACCTAGCTTCTCCCTGCCTGTTGACTGATAACTAAATCAGTAAACATTTGTTGAGCTCCAGTGTTTCCTGACTTTTAATGTCATAAACTGTGGCAGTATCACATGAATCTAGAAACCTGTCACTTTAGTTTCCTGATATTTCAAAGAAATCAGAAAAAAAATTGGGGGAAGAAAACAAAAATCTTTATAATTCATTTAAACTAAAGGGGGAAAGAGATTGAATTGCATTCTTCATATGCATATGGCCACTGTGCAATTTATCAAAAATTTAGGGAAGGGATAGACTGTGATCTCATCATTTTTCAGTTTATAACTGTTTTGGTTTTTTTTTTTTTTGTATTTTTTTTTTGTTTTTTGAGATAGGGTATAGCCTGTATAGCCCTGGCTGTCCTAGAACTAACTCTGTAGACCAGGCTGGCCTCAAAATCAGAAATCCACCTGCCTCTGCCTCCCAAGTACTGGGATTAAAGGCGTGCGCCACCCTGCCCAGCCAGTTTATAACTCTTAGTTTATAATCTGCTTCTGCTTAAAAACATTTTCTCCTCACTTAGAGTTGCAGGTGAGTACAGGATAAAGCCTGGCATTTCCGCCTTCACTTTGGATCTCTTCTTTTGGCTCAGACTTCTGCTTGATTCCACACAAGCCTGTTAATCACTCAGGTAGTATCTGTCTACCTAACCTACTTCAGATCACTTAAAGTCTAAATAATAGTAAATAATGTTGCCAGAGTTTCTACAGTCAAAGCCTGGACCTGTCCAGCTGTAATAATCTAGTGCTTGACTTCTGTCTTCAGTAAGACAATTAAAACAACAAATAACAGTGAAAATCTGAGAAAGGAAGCGTACTCCCAGTGGCAGTATTGGGAAGAGAAACGAATAAAACAGTCCAGTCATCCATCACCCTCTTGCCAACCTACATATATCCATCTTGGAGTCCTGAGGTGTTTAGGTTTAAATGGATTATAAATAGTGTGTATAACCAACCAGTCTTGTCAAGGGATGGTTCTGTCCATCATTGAACAGAGAAAGAAACCCATCGTTGTCTCCAGTGTGCTGTGCAAAGTGGTCTGAGAAGGCATCAATACTGTGTTGAAAGCCAGCTTCAACATTACAGGGCAAACCAAGGAGGGTTGAGTGTGGAGTTGGTAATTAGTCACTGAGCAAACTTCTTCTGAGGGAGCAACACTTAATTCTCTGGGGCCAGCAAGAAAGGGGAAACATACACACACACACACACACACACACACACACACACACACACACACTGGATGAAACCAGTTCTGACAAACTCCCAACAATTTTATATACATACACATACCATCATACATACATACATACATATTTGATAGATGAGTTAAAGTTTTACACATATACACGCCATACATACATACTTACATACATACATACATACATACATACATACATACATATTTGATAGATGAATTAAAGCTCCAACAGCTTTACACATATACCTGCCATACATACATACTTACATACATACATACATATTTGATAGATGAATTAAAGCTTTACACATAAACATATCATACATACATACTTACATACATACATACATACATACATACATACATACGTACATACATACGTATGGACAGACATACACATATTTACACATTGAGTAGATGGCACGGAGCTTCAACAAGCAGGTTCTAACAAATTCATTTTTTTCCCTTAGGCCTTTTATACCCAATAAGACAAAGTTTTCTATGTAAGGAGAAAATTACCTCATAGCCAGAAGTTATATATTCTCTAAAAAACTATCACCACAAAAATATTCTTCATAAATAGATTAAAATCATTATACAAAAAGAAATTACAGCAAGATTATTGACTATGTATTCTTCTTTTGAAACTCATACCTAACTGAACATTCTTCTTCCATTTTTCTCTACACAAGTGCATCATATCCCCAAAGCAATAATTCCTTTGTCATAGATTAACAAACTTTAAGCAAGTCAGTTTGTAGTAGCAAGTTCTTTTCTATGCTTAGCTGATGAAAATTTGTATTTATGAAGATACAGATCATTATCTATCTTACATTTTATTTTTGAATTTATTTTATTCTTGATCAGTTAAACTGGCTAATCATCTTTTCTGTTCTTATAAATATAACAGAATTACCAGCTCTTTGTTAATGCCCTTCCTTTTCAGGGTGCACACTGAAACCTGTGGTTGTATCCCTAGACATAAGGTCTAGGAACTCAGACCCAACCTAGAACAGATGTTTTCTTTGACCATTAACTTTTTCCTAGCCTATTTTTCTTGCTCCTACAATTATGTGCTTACAGTACATGAAAGCTCTTGATGTCCCTTTGCTACCCTATACAACCCTTGCTACTCTATGGGGAAGGGGCACACTCTGTTTTTAATTCTAACTTAACACTTCCTACCAACTACACTAACTGCCCAAGTTTAATTAAATCAAACTAACTTCCTAAAACTACTTAAAGCAGTATTCCATAAAACCTTAATCACTCTAAACAATATTATCTCAAGAACACGTATCTTCATGTTGATCTGCAGGGAACTTGCCCTACAGAATGGGCCATCACCCAAGAAGTAATCACGCCAGGCTAATAGAAAATGAGGATCTCTCCAAGCCCAGTAAGTGAGGAATATGGCAATGACAAACATGAGAATGCACACCAGTAGAAAGAACCAATCATCCTGGGACAAAGCCTCTAAGGTTGTGCCTCGCTAAGGTATACCTGTTGCAGCCAAGCAACTCACTTGGAAACTGCAGCTCTTCCTGAATGGCATCTGCTAGTACTGTGTGAACTCTTCCCTAGGAACAAGTTCTAGCACCTGGCTGCAACCTTGTCCTCCTTACAGAATGAGAATCTTGGGCTAAATTCCAAGTGTGGGGTGGTGGGCTGTGAGAGGCAGCTAGGCACCTGGTCGAGCACAGGCCTCAAACACCGGACCCTAATCGGAAGCAGGTGTTTAGCTTTACTCCTGGGCCCTGGTTCCATTCATTTAGCTTCAGCCCTCCACAGCTCCTCCAACAGAGAGGTCTATGGCCGTCAGTCATGAGGAACAGTAACCCAGTCTCTCCCACATGTAGATGAGGTATCTCCAAGCTCTCAGATCAAGCCAATAGGCGTTATCTGCTGCCAAACCCTGCCCACCCCAAAATTGTATAAAAGAGCCCTATTTGGGAGAAGTAAAGGTGTGCGAGAAGCATCCTATTGTCTGAGAGTTTCTGTCCCAAGTGTTTCTGTAACATTTGGGAAGAAATCTGCTCTCCTGAAGTGCCTTTAGGACCCTCATCTCCCTGCTAGCTAGCCAGCTTCTTACTGCCCCAGCCCAGGATGGCTCAGCGCTGAGAGACAGGTGCAGCACTTGGGAGTAACTAGGTAGTGACAGTGGAGACTCAGGAGGAGGCAGCAGCGGAGGCAGATAGTGGAGACATGGGCAGAGGCAGCAGCAGAGGCTGCGGAGGCAATTCCCCCTCCCTGCTCGCACTCTGTTCCCTTGGCTCAGAACCGCCCTCCACCTCCTGCACCTGACCAGGCCGGAGATTTTTATGGGACACCCTCAGGAACAGGAACCCACAGTCAAGGAGATCCATTTGTTCACTAGTTTGATAGCGAGGAAAGGAAACAAACGTCTCTGTAGAATGTCTACCAGGATAGGTACAACCTAATTACTGTCACCTTTAATTCTAGAGAGAGCTATGGACTCTAGCAGGATAAGCTATCCTTTAAATGAAGTGCCTACCTGTAAGGGAGAGTCTAGACCTTGGAGAAGCAATAATCATTTTATGTGAACCAGTATATTCCTCCCAGCAATTACATCAGGAGGGACTTCTTCAGTACCTTTCAGAAGAAGACCTGAGAAATTGATGTAATATTACCTGGTTATAAGTTATTCCATATTGTATAAAGCAGTACTTTGTCAAATCATACATTGCCCTGACAGACACCATTTTACAAGTGACTTTTGACTTCATCTTGAGAATAAAGAATGAAGCTGCACTTTGATGGACATTAAACAGCAGAATCTGTCCAGCACTCCCATAGTGCATAAAGGGAAAAATAACCTACTTCTCATGCTGGCTGGTTATATGCTAACTTGACACAAGCTAGAGACATTGTGAAGAAGCAGGGACCTAAACTGAAAAAAAAATGCGCATGCCAGACTTGCCTTTGGGCAAGCCTTTGGAGTATTGTCTTCTTGATAGAAGACTAATGTGAGAAGGCCCAGTCCATTGTTGGTGGTGCTATCTCTAGCATGGTGCTTCTGGGCGCTATAACAAAAAAGGGCAGGCATGTAGGGGGCAATATTTAGAAAACAGTACCTGGTCCAGCTTATTCCTGGGCAGCCACCATGTTCCTGCTGCTCCTTGGCTCTAACCAGGGCTCTGGCTAGCTAGATGCACAGGCCCTGGCACCCATGAGACACCAGCATGTGGGGTGGTTCTGCCAATCTATCACACTGCATCCACAAAGCTCATCTGACTCCCAGACATTAGCTGCCATCCTCGCACTACCCAGTAGAAATGAGACTCTTAAAGCTTAATGATTATCTAAAGGATTTATATATTTAGAAATGATCAATCAACAAGATGCTCAAACAATTAGAGTTGTTACCCAATATCTAACCTTTTGATAGAATTTGCTACCCAGGACAGCTTTCGACCCATTCATGGTTCTCCATGGCTGATAGCCTCCTTCTTTTCTTCCCGTTCCTCTCTTTCTCGCCCACTTCCACCTCCTCTTCTACTGCCTAATCACCAAGCTCCACTGTAGCAGAATAAGTATCCTGTTACACAAGCAAGCCATGCATATCAAACCAGTAAGCATTCTTTCACGTACCAGTTTCTGCCTCCAAGTTCCTGCCTTGCTTTTCTGACTTCTTCTCTGGATGATGAACTACAAAATATAAAATGAAGTAAACTCTTTTCTCCCAGGTTAATTTTAGTCATAATATTTTATCGTAGAATGGAAACTCTACCTGAGACAAATGGTATAAACCCTTAAAGTTAGCTTCCAGTAATGTACTTTCTCCTGCAGTGCTCTACTTCCTTAAAGTTTTATAATCTTTCCCAAACAGTGCTACTGTTACTAATGAGGAAGCAAATATTCAAATTTATGAGCACTGGGGACATTTTTCAGTCAACCATCAAACTGTGAACAGGTAGAGTCCTTTTCAGGAGAGCAAGTAAGGACAGACAATATGTGTTACATTTTTAAAACAGGGATTGCTTTCGGGACAAATGATGAAGAAGGGAGACATTAATAATTTTTTGACCATTTGTTGATTGATCGATTGCCTTTTAAGGTTATTTCATTTAAAAAATATCAAATGTTATACAGTATAATTCTAATATATTTTTCTCCCCAACAATTCCTCCCTCCCTAGCCAGGCAACTTTATGTTCTTTTTTCTCTCTATATTTTAGAAGAAAGAATGAAATAAAAATAGATAGGCATGCAAAAAAAATTCCACAAAACCAGAAATTAAAATAAACAAGCAGAAGACTAATAACACCAAAAAAATATGTCTAAACAAAGCAAAAAGAGACAAAAAGTTTACAAAATCACCACCAAGTTAGTTTTCTGTCCTGGATTAAAGAGCTACATTCAGGTTTGGTTAATACATCCTGTGAGAATCCACTGAAGGATATTGAGTTTTCTTTTGATACCAAATATCAATTTCAGATAACTTACAGTTAGGACTGGGAGCCCGTGTTTTCTTCCTTTTCTCAGTATTGTGATTTCATATGATTGCACCTGTGCTGGCCTTGTGCATGCTACCAGAGTATCTGTGAGTTCATTTGAGCATCAATCCTATTGTAGCTCAGAGGCACTGTTTCCTTGAAGTTATCCATTATGTCTCTTTTTCACATCTTTTATGTATCCTCTTATGTACAGTTGACTGAGCTCTGAGGGGAGGTATTTGATAAATACTTTCTATTTAGGATTGAGCATTTCAAAACCTCTCACTCTCTGTATATCTGTATATTGTTCAGTAATGTGTCTGTGCTCTAGCTTCCATCTACTAAAAGAAGAAAACTCTCTGATGAGGGCTGAGCAAGGCACTGATTTTTTGGTGAAAACAATTTTATAGGGTGTTCATTTTATTAAATGGTACTGCATATTATTGGAGGAGAAAGGTAATTATCAGCGTCTTCCAGTTACAGATCCTGAAACTTACAACAGTGACCAGTCTGCAATATATACAGGTGCAATAATGTCATAGGTGTAACTAACTACTTTCTGATTAGATTTCCAACTCACTAAATGAGATGTAATCCATGTCTGACCTTGCCAAAGTGTCCTGAAACTTGACACTAAAGAGTACATTAACCTAGGGGAAAACATACTATTATTATGCTAAAGGAACATAACAATAAAATTACTCTTAATGACAGTCTGCTATGCCCATAGACATTAATAATCTTAAGACTCAAATAGTAATTGAATTTGGTCTCAGAGAACTGAAGGTCAACATTTGAATTACCAAATGAATGATGGTGTTTCTTAGATTTCTGTTTTGACTTTTATTGGAATCTTTATCCAATAAAATATCCAATAAAATAGTTCTGAAGAAATTAAATACAAAATAAAATTAAATAAAATGAAAGTTCTAGCAGATTCATTCTTCTGGCAAACCATATCCGTTTCATTTATAGCCTCATAGAAAGATGAAATAAAAGGTGGGAAATAAGAGCAACAGGGAGAGTACAGAGAAATGTCCTGGTCCCAATCAAATGGAGATAGTTATTTTGCTTTAGTCCAGGTGAAACTTGGAGTTAGGGTCATACCTAAACAAACTGTTACTTGAATGCTTTCCAACAGTAACATAAAACTTTTATTGGGGTGACCCAGTTTTAAAATTATCAGCCCATTATTGGACAATTTCATATTTATAAAGCCTTAGTTTTGAAGGTGTTCCTATGTCAGAAAAAATGAAAAGGGTGGAGTAAAAGCAACATAGAAGAAGCCACTTCCATCAAAAGCATTTTGCATAAGTGTTTCTGAAACTTTCCATATCACAACACATACACTATTCCAATAGGGATTGTTTTTAGACATATTTTTCTAATCATTCCACCCCCATGATAATTTAATGCCACAGCTACATTTCATGTCTCCTATATACTGGACATACTCATATGTTATACACTAAGGAAAACTTCCTGTCCTGCACCTCCCCACAAAGACTTCTGCCTCTTGTGGGTGATGTTACTAATTGAAAGTCTAGATGAGAAGTGAACCCAGGTTCATAACCTGGGGTTATGACAGAGATTACTGGCTCATCACAGCCTTACTATAAACTGCATTTTTGCCATTTCCAGATTTTATGATGCTTAGATATTCTCTGAAACCTTAGTTTCTTCAGAGATAGATAATAACTAAAAAAAAAAAAAAAAAAAAAAAAATCAAGACCAAGACAAAAGAAAACACAGCCAAGTAAAGTATGGTGGTTCTTAAAACTGGCTTATTTCACTCCTGCCTCTCTTGACTTATCTCTTGACAATATGTATCCCTGTTGGTCCTGAGAGTTCACTTTTCTTCATTTCCACTAGTCTCCTTTGTCCTGACAATTCTTTTCAAATTTGCTTCTCTGGCGTCCATTGTTTGAGGTAATGCTGAGTGCCCTGTCTCTTTGATGGCTAGAGCCTACCATCTTGTAGCCAGGCCCACTGTGTTAACAGAGTCTCACAAACTATCTGGGTACCAGGAGAAATGGTTTACATGGTTGGTCATAGCACAGGTAGGTAAGCAGGAATGTCATCATCAACTTTTAAGACCTTTGTTAGAGAACTTGTTTTCTTTATCCACCTTTTTCTTCCTTTACGGATTTGTTGATTCTTTTGTTCATTTATTCATTAAGTTCTTCTGAACAAGGGAAGCAAAACCAATAGTTCAATAGATGTTAGCATTGGTAGTAGACCTAGAAGTTTTGTGTTCCTTCACTTTTTCCGTATTTCTGGATGGTCCAGCTTATTATTATAACTTGACAGTTAATGATCACTTTTTCCAGGTACAACAAACAGATATTTAGTTTAATGACCATTACAGATGAGCTATGTTTCCTCTGGCTGAGGAGTTTTTCTTTTTCACTAGTAAGATTCTCATTATTGAGGTATACGGTGATTAAAAAAGAAGGCCCACACACCAACAACACCCACCAGATATCTTGAGTAAGATAAGAAATTTTGCCCAGAACATCATCAATATGAAAAAGACTTTGATATGATTATGTCTCAGAAATGAATCTAATTATTTTATTCAAATATTTATTGAATATATACCTCAGACATGAGATAGTAATTGACCTAAGAAAACTTACTTTTGTCCAATGCATGTTAAGAAGACATACAGTTAACAGTGGGTAAGATAAAAAAAATATCTCTTGAAGTGACTGACGAGTTCCAACCAAGAACAATCCAGGAGAAAAAGCTGCTGGGTCCCAGAACACTAATGAAGATTTATGACCATTTTCAAAAGCTATACAATCTCATTTGAATCATCATCCAAGAAGTAAAGAATGGGCAGGCAGCGGCAACAGTGATACCATATGGAACAGTGCACAGAACTAAGTATTTGTTACTTGGTCTATCCCAAGTTTTAACTCTGTTACACTTGAGATTTATAAGAGAAAGACAATCTAGGCTTGGACTCAGACTGGTCCCCTCTATGCTTCACAATCCCATCTGTAAAATGGTGGCATAGCAGTATCTTACACATGAGCTAGGTAGAAATTGAGTCAAAGTCCTAAAATAGTGCTAGAACCACAGTAAATATTTTCAAATGGGAGCAGTTACCTTCGTGGTGATTACATTTTGCTCATTCTCAAAAGTCCACATTTTCCAGAAATAGGACTGTTAACTTACTTAATTTTGAGTTCTGCACTGGCATGGGCAGTAAGACTTTTACTTTACAGAATACTTTGCAATTTTGCAGCTTTGCTCCTTTAATCTTTTGTTTTTTTATCACTACATGCTTTATTTTTTGCCTAGAGTTTTTCCCTCCAAACCCCTCCACTGTGCCCCTGAGAGGGTGCTCCACACCCCCCTGTTGTCCCCCTTCCCTGTGCCATAACATCTCTACATGATTAGGCTCATCCTGTCCCACTGAAGCCAGACAGGACTGTCTTATGCTATATATGTGCTGGGACCTCAGACCAGCCCATGTGTGCTCTTCGGTTGGTGGCTTCATCGCTGGGAGCTCCCAGGGGTCCATGTTAGTTGGCACCGTTGGTCTTCCTATGGGGTTACCATCCTCTTCAGCTCCTTCAATTCTTCCTTTAACTTTTCCATAGGGATCCCAGTTCAGTGCTTGGCTGTAAGTATCTGCGTCTGTTTCAGTCAGCAGCTGGTTGAGCCTCTCCAAGGACAGCCATATTGGGCTCCTGTCTGCAAGCATAACATAGCATCAGTAATAGTGTTAGAGTAATAGCTCATCCATAGGGTGAATCCCAAGTTAGTCTTGCCACTCGTAGGCCATTCCTTCGTTTTTGTCCTACTCCATTTTTGTCTCTGCATTTCTTTTAGACTATTAAGCTATTAAAATGAGGACATAATGAATTTTGCAGGCAAATAGGTGGAGCTAGAAAATATCCTGAGTGAGGTAACCCAGACTCAAAAGAACAGAAATGGTATGTACTCACTGATAAAAGGATATTAGCCAAAAAGTACAGAATACTCATGATACCACAGACCGTAAGAAATTTAAAGAGAAGGAAGGCCCACGTGAAGATGCTTCAATCCCATTTAGAAGAGGTTACAAAATAATCATGAAGGCAGAGGGAGGGAGGGACCTGGGTGATAGACACAACAGGTTGGGGCAGGGGCAGGTATGTGGGGAGACAGGAGAGAAGCCCATAGGGCCAGGAGAATGAATGCAAATATGCAGCTGCCAGGTATGGAGGTTTGGATGTTGGGGGAACCTCTAGAAAGTTCCAGAGACCTGGAATGTGAGAGGCTCTCAGGACTCAATGGGGGTGACCATCTCTAGTAGTTAGGGCTCCCAGTGGAGGGATGGGGACACCAACACACCTTCAATTTTTTTTGATTCACATACACTTTTAGCTCAAAGAAAGTACTAAAAACAAAGGATTTGAAGGATTTGAATAAACATGGTTGACATACACTGAGTTTATACATGCTCCCAAATTGAAACAGAGCCCATCATCATTTGGCTTAAAATGTGGCATTTTACATGGTAAAACTTTGTCTCACAATTTTGTTCAGTTCTTACCTCAGTTACAGTTAACAACTGATCTTTCCCAGACCAGAGTTCCGTATTAGTAGTTTTGAAAAGAAGAATCCATCATGAAATAGTGTTTGCTAAAATCCTTTGCCTTTGTGAACAGGTAACACCGAGTAAAGAATTTCCATGCTAGAAGAAAGATCCTGCTTCATGTCAAGTAATGCAAGGTTGTATTTCTCAGGAAAGCACTGGGCAAGGTCTTCACTAGCATCGCTAGGTGGCAGTACAACATAAAAATGGTGTTCCTTGTGCCTCTGAGTTTTCCTTCCCTCTCACTGCTGGCAGCAGAGGCTAGATTGGCATGGGGAAAATAATCATTAAAAAGAAATTCAATAAAAAGGAGTAGGTTATTATAGTGGGGCACTGGAACCGCTTTAGTTAGAAGTATATCAATTTCCCATTAGAAATGTTGATTGGGCAAAGTTTGCTGTTAGACCACAAAAATTCATTAGAGGTTAAATGTGATGCTGGCACCCAGTCTTATAGTATGTACTTTCCTTATTAAGTTTGATTTTAGATACTGCATATCTTTGAGGAAGCATGTAAAGACGGATGGATTTGTTTTACTTCAGGTGATTCAAAACTGTTCTTGCTATACTGAAGTACCTTGTGACCCAATGACATGTTGCCACCCCATTGGCCACACCAGAGACTTATTAGGACTTCAAATTTAATTTAAAATTCCGAAAAATGACTTGTGTAAGCAGAAGGAAAATGATTAAAAACTACTGCTTAATCAAAAATAATTAAAATCCAGTTTTTTTCATCAACCTCCATCTCAACTTTGTCTAAGGCCAATGTCTTCCCTACATCTTTTTCTTTATAAAATTGAAAATAGATTCTTTTCTCGTACAACATATTCTAGTTTTAGTTACCTATTCCCTACCTTTTGCAATTCATCTCCACCTCCCTTCCCCTCTGGATTCACTCCTTTTCTGCCTCTCATTAGAAAAGAACAGGCTTGTAAGAGATAATAACCAAACATGACAAATTAAAGGATGAGATGAAGCAAAAACATTCATATTGAAATTGGACACGGCAACTCAACAGGAGGAAGAGTCCCAAGAACAGGTGATACAGTCAGAGGCCCATTCTTTCTCCTATTCAGGAGTCCCTTAAAAACACTAAGCTAATAGTTATTTAATATATGCAGAAGACCTGATGTAGACCTGTGTAGGCCTTGTGCTTGCTGTTTCAGTCTCTGAGATCTCATATGCACCATACTTAGTTGATTCAGAGGACCATTTCTCTTTTCTGTCCTTCACCATCACTGACTCTTGCAATCTTTCTGCCTCATCTTCTGTGGGATTCCAGGAGCTTTGAGGAGAAATATGATGGAGGCCTTCAACTCTGGATAACATCTGGCTGTGGGTCTTTGTATCTGTTCCTATCTCTTGCCAGATGAAGACTCTCTGGTGATGAATAAATATGGCATTACTCTACTAATATAGTAGAATATCATTAGGAATCATTTTATTGATTTTTAGGTTTGCTTGGTTATAACCTAGGTCTCTTGGCTATCTATTTTCTAGTTTTGGTGCCCCAGGCAGTGTCAGGTATGTGTTCCTTCTTGTGGAGTGGGCCTAAAGTCAAATGAGACATTGGTTGACTACTCCTCCAATTTCTGTGCCATTGTTGCCATAGAATATTCTGCAAGCAGGGCAAATTGTAAGTCTGAGGTTTTATTGCTGGGTTAGTGTTAGCATTTTTTCTAAGCTCTACCCCACAATTACCTGGCAATGGCCAGGTATTCCTGACTCACTATAAAAGGGGCTGCTCGCCCCCTCTGCTTTCTCTTGCTCTTGCCTTCTTGCTCTAACTCTCTCCTCTTGCCTCTTCCCCCATCTTTCTCCACATGCTTATGGACTGCCTCTACTCCTCTACTTTCTCTCCCTCTCTGCCTTTCTCTGTCTCTATTACCCTCTCAACTCTCCTTACCATGCCCTGAATAAATTCTATTCTATATTATACCATCGTATGGCTGGTCCCTCAGGGGGAAGAAATACCTCAGCATGGGCCCTCAGAAGCAGCTCTTCCCCATACCTTACCATACATCGACCTAAACATATTCAATTCTCCCTTATCTTTTTATAAGCACAAAAGTTGGTGTCCACATTTTTCTCTCCATAGCCTGCCAACAAGACTAGAAGGTAGTGATATAGGCACTACTCCAACTTCTCCATGTTTAATAAGTTTTATAGATGTTGTCCTCAGCAATGGGGCCCCCACTGTCAGTTTATGGAGAGCAACTCTTTGTCTTAACCTGAATTGCTTTGGGATTTACATGGGGCCTCCTTGGCTAGCAACTCATTTGAATACAGTCCAGTTCCACTGGAATCCTTGCCTGGCTATAAGAGATGATCAGTTGAGTATCAGTAATCTCCAATTACCATGAGTCTTCATTAGGATCGCCTTCTTAGATTCTAGGAAGTTTCCACTACAATAAATTTTCACACCTCCCCCTGAAAGATGAAAATAAATCATCAAACTGAAGGCTGAAATCAATAAAATAAAAACAATAAGATACACATAATCAATGAAACAAAGAGTTGTTTCTTTGAGAAAACCAACTACAAAGACAAACTCTTGTCTATCCTAACTAAAAAGGACAAAGAGAGAATATTCAAATTATCAAAACCCGAAAGAAAATGGGGAATGTAACAACTGACACCAGTGAAATCCAGAGACTCATGAGAACATATTTGAAAATACTACATTCTATCAAATTGTAAAATCTAAATGAAATGGATAATTTTTCTCTCAATAGACAACACCAATGTTAAATCAAGATCAGACAAAAGAATTTAAATAGACTTATAACCCTTAGTGAAACAAAGGCACTCACTAACAGCCTCACAACAACAATAAAACCAACAACAACAACAACTAAGCCAAACAAAACCAAACAAAATCAAACAAAACCAAGACCCCTCAGGGCTAGATGGCTTTAGTGCAGAATTCTACCAGACTTTGAAAGAAGTTTATGCTAATACTCCTCATATTATTCCATGAAGTAGAAACAGAAGGAACATTGCCCAATTTATTTTATGAGGCCAAAGTTATCCTGATTCCCTACATCTTCCATGAGCACATTTGTTTCCATTGTTAATGAGAAGTCATTCTCTGAGGACATGAATATCCAGGTATCAAGGCAGATAGTCTGAGTTTGGTGTGAAGCAATGAATTCACCTCACCAGGATGCATGTCTCATGCAATGCCTATGACTGGGTCCTCAATGACAGTGCTTTATGATATTATAGGCGTACTGGATAAAACTGTGCCTGTAATATGTGTTCTCTGGCCTCTTATCATGTATTCTGTCTGGAACAGAGACACTGAGTTATTAATTTTGTTTCCTCCTCTACTTCCTACAACTAGCCCCAACAACAAACTTGACTATCACTGCATTGCCCAGAGTGTCTTTTAATTATAAGGTTCTACCTCTTTTGCAAAAAAGTAGGAGAATTGCAGGAAGATATCACAACCTCTCTCTTAAGTTAGCTTAGCTCTGCATTATAAGATTCTGTGGCTGGAGGTGGTTATGGTCCTCTCCGTCTTGAATGTCCTCACTGGTAACATCAAATTTACATTAAGTTTTCAGAAACTGAATTGATTGGGTACTTTCATAACTTCCAATCTTTCATCAAAACAGAGCCTTGCATATGTTTTCTATGAATCATTTCTCTTTTATTATGGGTAAAATCTATTGCTCCTCATCTCTGCTTTGGGTGAGTTGTGGATCACAGACAGCGTTGTGGCTTCTTCACCTCCTCTGGTACAGAATGACCTTCCTGATAAGAAGCTTATTTTTATCCATGTTTGTATTTTTGATGATGTCTGAAACAGTATGTGAGGCAGGATAAAATATAGAAAACCAAGGGAACATGGGACTTGAGCTTGATTTTCAAGTTGACAGTCACAGAGCCAGGAAACCTCAAAGATGACTTATAAGGGAAGTTGCCTAGAGCGACTATATGCCACCTCCTAAAGCCATTTGTGCCCACTTGAGGCCAGAATGACATGAAATGCTGAGTGCTAACACTACTCAGATTTCTAAAGCCACCTATGCTGACCTGGCCCCAGAATGACTTGCAACTATCCACGCTGACACTTCTCTACCTTTATATCAATTTTAACAGCCTTTCCAGAACATGTTATCCTTACAAAATACACTGCTTGAGCATTGTTGAAAAGGACAAGGGGCTCTTAGCTACTATTAGAGATGTAGCTAGAGACCTAAGACAATTCTATATGTACCTATTGTAAAGGCAACCAGGTGCAACTCTCCCTTGATAAGCCCACAGTCACACTTGGATGTGTCTTATTCTCTCCTTGAGCATCTCTTTGTATTATGCCCTGTGCTTCAGGTATGTGTTTAAAATGTCTTTTAATAAACTTCAACTCTGCTTCGTCTCCACAGATAATGACATTCTTTTCTGTGCTAACAGGGTCCTGGTTTTACCCGAGTGTGGATCCGTAAAAGGAGAGAGAACTACCTAGGCTGTTGGTAGTAACACCATGGAGATGAGTCTCTGATCCTGCTGCCACTGGCAGCACATATAGGGCAAAATAATAAATGGATAGAAAAAATTAACCTATAAAACAATGATGGAAATATTATTAAGGATAAACCTGGGTTATATCATCATTCCAAACTAATGATGTTATAAAATTAAACAAAGATGCTTAGCATATATAAGATAATCAGACATCTTGTCACTTTCAATTCCTGTAGTAAATCTGTGAAGAGGTAAATGAAGGCTGTGTTGAACAGGAATCAAATAACTTGGTTTTTGTTTTTGTGGGTTGTTTTTTTGCCATTATTTTCATTTTATTTTTAAGTTAGTGTCTCTTTATGTAGCTGAACCTGGCCATAAATTCATGGTCCTCTTTCATTAGCCTCCTCAGAACTGTGATCATTACCTTTTCAAATGCATGAGATTTCTGTCCAGTTCTTTGATAATTCATTCATGTGAACCAATATCTTTTAAAGATTTAATTAATTTATTGGATTTTTACTTATTCACTTTACAGCCCACTCACTGACTTCCTCCAGGTCACCTACTACCACAATTCTTCCCTCATCTTCTTCTCCTCTGAGGACTTCCTAAATATTTCCCCCCACCCCCCTAAGCCCCCCCCAACACTTCAAGTCTCTGGGATGCCAGGCTGTTTCTCTCCCACTGAGACAAGATAAGGCAGCCCAGATAGAAGAACATACACCCCCCCCCACGTGCATGCTTTTGGGATAACCCCTGCTCCAGTTGTTCGGAACCCCCATGAAGACAAGCCTACACATATGCTACATATGTGCCTGGAGGTCTAGGTCCAGCTCCTGTATGTTCTTTGGTTGGTGGTTCAGACTCTGAGAGTCAAAAGGATCCAGGTTAATTGACTTTGGTTGGCCATTCCATTAGTCTCTGATCTATCTCCCATGCCTGCATTTTTTATAGATAGGAAAAATTTTGGGTTGAATGTTTCATGGTTGGTTTGGTATGTCTATCACACCACTGGGGTTCCTGCGTGGCTACAGGAGGTGGCCTCTTCTGGTTCAATATCCCAATGTAGAGAGTAGCAGCTAAGGTCACCCCCACTGATTCTTGGGCACATACCTTATTCCAAGTCTCTGTCTCATCCTGGAAATTCCCCCACATACCCACCCTCATCAGTTGCAAATTTTCGTTCATTTTCATGTCAATCTAGCCACTTCTCCTGTCCTTCCCCATATCTGATCCTGAATCTTGCCCTATTCCCCTCCCTATCCTTTCCCCTTTTAACTTTCCCCCATTCATCTGCCTCTTATGACTATTTTATTCTCTCTTCTATATGAGATTCAGGCTTCCTTGCTTGGGCCTTCCTTCTTTAACTTTTTTGAGTCTGTGGAGTATAGCATGGTGCCTATATTATATGGCTAATATTTACTTGTAAATAATTATATACCCTGAATGCCATTTTGGGTCTGGGTTGCCTCACTCAGGTTAATCTTCTCAAGTTTCATCCATTTACCCACAAAATCCACAATGCCTTTGTTTCTAATAGATGAATAGTATTCTATTGTGTACCACTTTCTCTGCAGTTGAGGAGCATCTAGCTTGTTTCCAGTTTCTAGCTATTATGAATAAAGCTGCTATGAACATAGTTGTGTAAGTGTCTTTGTGGGATAGTGGCACATCTTTTGCCCAGTAGTGGTATAGCTGGCTTTTGAGGTAGAATTATTCCTCCCATGGCACTGGAGGAACTGAGAGTTCTATATCTTCATTCAAAGAAAACCAGTAGCAGACTATCTCCTACATGCCTAGAAGGAGGATCTCAAAAAGCCATTCCCACAGGAACACACTTCCTCCATCAAGGGCACAACTACTCCAAGAAGGCCACACTTCCTAATAGTGCCACTCTCTGGGCCAACCATATTTAAACCATCACAGGGGTATAAGATAGAACCTCAGAGTTATTTTGATTTGCATCTCCATTCGAGATTCCTCTGTTGAGAATTCTGGTTTTTTATTTTTATTTTTTTAATTTTTAAAATTAGGTTATTTGGGTTGTTGGTGTCTGATTTCTTGAGTTCTTTGTAAATTTTGGATATTAGCCTTCAGTCAGTTGTAGGGTTGGTGAAGATCTTTCCAACCTGTAAGCTGGTGATTTGTCTTATTGATAGCATCCATTGCCTTACAAAAGCTTTGCAGTTTCATGAGATCCCATTTATCAATTGTTGATCATAGTGCCTGAGCCATTGATGCTCTCTTCAGGAAACTGTCTCCTACATTAATTCAGTGAACCAGTATCTTACAGTACCCTAAATTCTTATTTGAAGACTATGATTAGAAAAACATAATTTAAAATTAAAACATGGAGCTGGAATTCTTAGTTTAAGAGCACTGGCTGTTCTTCTAGAAGACCCAGGGTTAATTCCAAATGCCCACACGGCAGCTCATGATTGTCTTTAATTCTAGTTCTTAGGGATCTGATGCCCTCCTCTGGCCTCAGCCTTCACTGCACATAGTGGAACACATGTATTCAGCTAACGTATCTCTACATATAAAAGTAAAATATGAAAAAAAGAAACATTTTGCTCTGTAAAGAATTATCAACTTGGAATAAAGCTATCTATAGATTGTAGGGGATCTGCATTCTATTTCTACAAATTGCACAAGTTTGAATGAGACTCATCATGTGTATGAGCTCCAAATCTAAGATCTGCAAGTAGAGACTGATCATTGCTTTTCTATTTTATGACTCATCATGTTATGAGCCCCATATCTAAGATCTATAAGTAGAGCCTGATCATTGATTTTCTACTTTATATTGTGTACTGGACATCTTGTTGAAACCCAGCTAACTCATTCAGAACTACCAGATAGTTCTGTCCAGTGATTTTTCTGGTAATGTTTTCAGGTTGGTGCATCAAGTACATTTTGCATTGCTACAGGACTACTGAGAGTTCCTATTATCTGATTTTATATTTTAAAAGTCTTAAAGTATTTAATTTTAATAATTAAAATAAAATATAAAATAATTAATCCTGCTATCTAAATGTAGTACTATATGACCATTTGCCCCAACATTTTATTCTTCCATTATCCAACAATCCCTCAAGAGTTTCTCTAGAAATTCTCTCTACCCTTCAATCCCAGTGAAGTTGGAAGTATCAATACTTGAAGTATATTACAACAAAAATTGGTTCAAAGAACATTTAGTTCAAATCCAGAAATATACAACCAAATATATCTGGAAATTAGAGACAAAGTAACTTTTTCTTAGTGGACTTTAACTCAAAATAGTCAGAGTTGTTGTATTGGCACAGGAAATCTACAATGGGAGCTTCCTAAAATATATACATATATGAAGGCAATCTAAATAAAATCATTAAATAACATTGGAAACAGAACCTCAACTGAATATCTTTCATCACCAAATGAGACTTTAAATTTCAGCTAATCAGTTTTGTCCAAGGCTATTGGTTGCACTCTACAAACTGATAGACTATTTGTTAAAGACAACAGGTGCCCATAGAGGCATTCCTGTCTATAGAGGCTCTGCAAGTCTGGCTGCTGTGTCACATGTGTATAAGTAGGTGGTCGAGAGGAAAGAGACTATGTTGATACTCAGAGTTTTGACCTGTGAATATCTGAATAATTAGTAGCTTAACACTTTGTGGGGGGAAATACAAGGACCTGAAAAGACCGTAGTTTGTACCATGGGGCTGGAAAGGGAGCTAGCCTGAGATGACCATCAGTCTGTCTGGGACTGTGGTCCTGGATAAAAGTTAGCCCTCATGTAAGACCACTCAGATGGTCTGGGTGAGGAATGAACCCAAGAGAGTCACCAGACTAGCCTAGCCATAGGATCTAGATAGGAACTAGCGTGAGACAAAGACCAGCCAGCGAAATCTGTGGTGGGGAGACTATGCCTTAAATAAAGCCCTGTCAGTGCCATAATGCACCAGATGTTGGGATATACTGTGTGAAATTGTGTCTCTATCCTTCTTCACCGACCTAGGGAATTTTCTGATTAGCTTTAATAAAAATCCGATGGCCAATTAGCTGGGAAGAAAATAGAAGATAGGATTTCCTAAGAGAGAGAAAGGATCTGTGGGAAGAAGAAGGAAAGCCTTTTCTCCGGGAGACATGTGGTATGTTTGGGCATTAAGATGGAAAGGAGTTTAAATAAAGTTGAATTCAGGGCCGAATGTTAAATTAAAAGAGAAAATAGAAAAAAGATACATAAAGAAAGAATAATCTGCAAAAAACAGAAAAGGAGATAAAAAATTAATACAAATGTTTTCAATAGTTACATAGGTGCTAAATAAATTTATTCCTTTGATCCCAGTACTTGCGAGACAAAGACAGAGATATATAGGTTCCTTCTGAGCTCAAGAACAGACTGTTCTACACGGCAAATCTAAGATGGCATGAACTACACAGAGAAACCCTGTCTCAATAATGATAGTAAATATATATCACTGTAGAGGAGGATGTTTGGATTCCATACAGTCATGTTTTGATTTATCAATATGTAAATAGTCATATTATCAGTTTTCATAATAATATTGAACATTCTCTTTGAAAGAAGTCAAAATGGAGCAGACCTGGAGAGAAAAGGGGCTGCTATATTGGATTAATCTATAGTTATGGTGACTTCAAACTTCTGGACAAAAGGTATATTATGTTGGAAGAGAGGCTTTATGTTTATGTCAAGAAAAAAAAAAGATTTGGATTCTATCCAAAATAATAAGGATCAGATTTTACTGGGGAAGGCTCCCTGAAGATACTGGCTACATACAGAAAGGAGGAAATCAGAAGAACCAAACAGACTGGTAATATATAATGCTAAACCCTCTGTTAAAACAACTAAGAAGGCTCCAGATTATTTCAGTTTTTCCAGCTTTACAAACTGATCCAGTCAAGACTTCACTTAAGCCTGAATTTTCTCAGCACACAGAGACTGGACAACAAATGTTTTCCCAGGACTTGGACAATATTCCAAATTTTTTAGGGTCCTTAAAAGATGTCATTGCCCCTAAACAGCAAGAAGCAACTTAAAATTAATATTTTGCCTCATTTCCAAAAGATGAAATAGATGGTTTTTAGGTTATTCATTGAGTTATGTATATTTATTGTTACAAACAGTTCTTAGGCAGGGGTAAAGTAAAGTTTAGGAACTTAGACCCAAAGATTTCTTTTTCTTTCCTCTTATTTTCTTTGTTTTTCTCTCCTTAGGTAATAGGAAGGGGGTTGAGAAGAAAGATGAGGCAATATAGAAATGTCATAGAAATTATGGAATAAAATGGTAGATTATTGAGTCTACTCTTCAACTGAGAGCTATTGCTAGTCCCAAATAAGGTTATTTTGTTTACATTCATATGGATTATTGTATATTGATAGAGGTTTAAGGTTTGCATTGCTACAAATTTTTGTATATTGATAAAAATTTAAGGTTATTTTTGTTAAAACATACTATGTATAAAAGTTTTTAACATTTGCATAAGGCATTGGACATTTGAAACTCATTTGACAGCACATTCTTTATTTCAAGTCCTTTTAAAACTACTATTGAAATTCTTCTTAGGATATTTAAGAAATACAAGTTAATACTCAGACAGTCCTACACATGATTATGCTATATGCTAGTCTAAATTATCACAGAAAAATAATCTTATGTTGAATAGATTATGAATAGTTATATAAAAACAACACTTACTTGTTCAGATATGCTATAAATAAATATATTTATAAATTTCTCAAAAATCTCAGAGACTTACAAAGTATGGCATTTATTTTTTATTGATTTGTGACTTTTCAACATTGAGAAATGTCAACCAACACCTGGCAGTAACCCATTCAACTTGGAAGATGATGAACATCAAATGAAGCCATTGGAGATGGTTTCAATTGTGGCAAGCTAGTCACTTGGGCGTGATATGGGGTAGGATATGCCTGAACTTCATCTGCAGACAAATGCTGTTCATAAAAGACAAATGGACACAAGCAAGACTCTTGTCAAGCTCTTCCAAGACAGTTTAAGCAAGTCCTTCATAATTCTGCTTCAGAAAAGATCTGTCAGATATTCTGGGTCAAAGACTGAAGATGATGCTCAAATTTTTTAGAGAATATTTAGGACTGTCCAGGAAATCAGCTGTCTGTTCTTTTTATAATTTTTGGAAGCTGCTTCCCTGTGCTTTCAGTATGCTCAGAGAATATTTTTTTCCTTCTCTGGTCTCTGATGGGGTTAAAAACTAGATAATCACAATCTTAATTTTAGCTTAAATTGTGAAGGATATAAGAAAATGTTTTAGGCTCTAAGGAGATGTTTTAAGAATAGTAAATTAAGGTTAGAGGGTCAAGAACTTGCTTTATAAATGTTGGAAGAAATTATAAGCAGGATGTTTTAGGTTGGTAATGCCAATTAGAACAGAAACTGAATTAGATACATAATTCTGAACTCTTAAAAATAGGACAATAGAGTTCTTTCTACAAAGATTGCCAAATACAAATGGTTGAACTTTGTGAATGTAATTCTTTCCTGATAGTTCTTGTAACTTTTCTAATTGTATATAGTTTTTTTGTATTATACAGACTTTAATATATACAACTTTTAAGACAAAGAGCCTTTATTAGACTTTCTTGAGAGATTTGGGGGTACATTGTGTGAAATTGTCTTTGCCCTTCCCTACTTACCTAAGACATTCTCTGATTGGCTTTAATACAAATATGATAGCCAATTAGCTGGGCAGGTAGTGGAAGGTGGGACTTCCTGGGAGGGGTAAAAAAAACTCTGGGAAGAAGAAGGAGGAAAGGCTTTTCAACCAGAGGCCTGCAAGGAGACAGATATAATCACTGGAGAACTGGCCCTAATGTCATCAAGGTGGGAGAGCTTTCCCTGCCCTTCACCTACTGAGTACTAGGGAGAACAGGTCCTGTACCTTTCCTGCCCAGCATAGTAGAAGTGTCCCTGTACATGAGAGTTGCAGGTAAGATGGCTTAAGGATGTGAGCCTGGGAGAGTCAGTTTTGCTGTTTTCTTTGATGTGCTGTGGTTTGGACAAGTGAAATATTCCCTTTTTCCCTCCCTTGTCCCTCACTACCTGTGGTGGCCAGAGGAGCTGGTTTTGGGTTTGTGAGAGTATAAGAACTGGATTTATTGCATACTAGCTGCAACACTTGAAATAGTGGGCCCTGCATGTTGCCTGAACAGCAGAGCAGAGCTGGTCCTGATTCCTGGGGTTGCCCATGAGCTGGCCATGAGGATGTGAAAAAAGGGAGAGCCTGTGGACTGAATAGGTCAGATATATGTTAGGAGCAGAACCAGGGCTTTGAATTGGCCCACCCCAACATCCACCTCATTGATAAACTGTTGGAGTATATGAAGTCCTACAGATACAAAACTACAGTATCTCATTGACACATAACAGCAGGATATCTGAGTGTAGTCACAGTGAAGCAGAAACCAGAGGCCTTGTACCAGACCAATGAGTCATTGGAATGAACATTTGCAAGTAAAGAAGTGTGGACCAAAGGGTATACTTTGGTGTGTGTATATATATATATATATATATATATATATATATATATATATATATATAT
>JANHMN010000004.1:70688469-70718681 GCA_030674055.1 Rhabdomys pumilio
TATATATATATATATATATATATATATATATATATATATATATATATTCTATAGAACATACTGTTACCACTACCTCTTCCACAAGCTCTGTTGTGGTTAAGATTGCAAGGATGGAGGGTTAGTGGATTTGGAATGAGGGGAGGAGGAGTTGAGTGGAATTGGAATGTATGATGTGAAATTCACAAAGAACCACTAGAACACACACACACACACACACACACACTGAACATGAAAAGTTGAGGCAGTTCCTACTTAAAGCCTTCATTTCTACCGACTAGTGTTCATACTACTTGAAGAAACTCTACAATAGTGGGACAAATCTAATAACCACTCTGGTTGAATTTAAGGCCTACTCCATGTGATGTCTCAACACTGCTATAGTGGTCAAGAATCTAAGACTAGATAAAATAGGGACCCAGGGGCAAAGCAAACACTATTGTTATGCTAAGAGAATGTAGCAATAAAATGATGCCTAATGCCGTACTGTTATACTTATGGATCAGTGCCTTCCTTGGCCATCATCAGAGAAGCTTCCATTTTTAGTAAATGGAAACAAATACAGAGACCAGCATAGGGGCAATGTGAAGCGAGAGAAAGACCTTAGAAGACCAAGTCTGTAATTGGATGTCTATATTAAATCCATTCTCTCAGAACTCAGGGAACTCTCAGGAAAAGGATGTAGAAAGATTTCAAGCACAAGGGGGTATGGAGTATACCAAAACAGCAAGGACCAAAGAAACAGCAGAATGCACATAGGAAATGATAAAGACTTTGGCAGCATGCACAGGGCCTGCATAAGTTTGGGACAGATGGGGTCCTAGTACTCAACATGGAGGGCAATGGGATACAAGCCTCCATCCCTAATTCAGAAGAATTATCCAAATAATACAACTTACAAACGAAAAATTAAATTTCTCCAACCATATTTAACTGGATATATAAAATTTTCTCTCTCTCTCTCTCTCTCTCTCTCTCTCTCTCTCTCTCTCTCTTTGTATAAACCACTCTTAAGGGTAGGCCCCATGCCCAATCATAAATGCCTAGCACAAAATGGTCTTAATAACATTTTTATTGCTTCTTTGTTTCATACAGCTTTGCCAAGGCTTTATTTTTATTTTTATTTTTTATTTTTTTTGTCTTACAGACCCTTTGTGACCTGTCTAGTTTTATGTTAACTTGACACAATCTGAAGTCATCTGAAATCAGAGAGTTGCCATTGAGAAACTGCCTCTATAAGATTATGCTGTGGGCAAGACTGTAGGCCTTTTTAAAATTAGTGATTGATAGGAGAGGTCCCAGAACATCAAGGGTGCTGCCAATCCTGGGTTTGTGGTTATCATATGTTCTATAAAACCACAAGCAATGTGAAGAATGCCATTAAGCAACACACTACTTGATAGCCTCTGTATCAGCTCCTGCCTCCAGGTGCCTTTCCTTTTTGAGTTCCTACCCTGACTTCCTTTGATGGTGAACAGAGATGTGGAAGCATAAACGAAATCAATCCCTTTCTCCCCAACTTGCTTTTGACCATGGTCTTTCAGTACGTCTATAGAAATCCTAACTACAATATTACAGCTTTTGGTTGTATGTTTTCATAGAATTTCTGTGTTGTGAACATGTGTTTCTCTATGTCTATATATATGTTTCCTGTGCTGTTTGACTGTTTTTCTCCTGTTTATTTTTTACTATTGCAGTTTGTTTTTTCTGTCTTATTTTATTATTATTCTTTGGATGTCTGTTTTCTAATGTGGGACAGATGCACGTGGGGGGGGGGAGGGAAAGAGAGATAGGGCAATACATAGAGATAGAGAGAAGAGATAGAGAGACAGAAAGACAAGAGAAAGGACAGAGATTAAGATGGCAGAGGAGGCAGAGAAAACCTAAGAAGATTTGGGAGAGGGGAAATCAAATCAGAATATAAATTATATAAGAACAATCTACTTTTAATAAAAGAAAAATAGAAAACATTGAATAGAGTTGCATAGCTATTTTGCCCACTTCCATGGGGCTGGAAAGTACCCACAGAAAGAATGGAACTAAGGAATGGAGAAAGAGAAAGAACTATTGGAAAATCTTCTGAACTTTCCTTGTAAAACTCTCAACCATATATTGCAAGGTAAATTTATTAATATGTGTACATGTTTGCTTGTGAGTGTTTACTTTTGCATGTGGTGTGTGTGTGTGTGTGTGTGTGTGCATGTGTACTTCATATATATGATTAACTAATTTAACGTTAGCAACTGTGTGATAAGAGGCTTGAAAGAGACCTGGAATCTGTGTTCAACATGGGAGAATAGACAGAAATGAAAATTCATAAGTCAGAATTCCAGGTGAGAGTCAAGTAGATGCATAGGGGTAGCTCAGAGGTACAAAATGAAAGAACACTACAGAATCACTGTAGATCAAAGGTAACATTGAAAATATGAAGGGTAAAATAATAATAATAATAAAATGAAGGGCACTGATTGCTCTTCCAGAGGCCTTGAGTTCAATTCCCAGCAACATGGTAGCTCACAACCATCTGTAATGTGATTTGATTCCCTTTTCTGGTGTGTCTGAAGGAAGGCACAGTGTACTCATAGAAATAAAATAAATATTAAAAAAACAACAATAAAATCTACAAAGAATCTTTGAACTTCTGGATGGTAACTTGGGCTCTCATTTACATATCAATTCTGGACACCAGGGCAAGTAAGGAAGTAATCACAAGTTGTAAAAACCCAAGAGGAAACAGGAGTCTGAGCTGCCAAGACAGGCCATCACAAGACAGAAACGTAAAAGAAAAACTGAATCGTGATATGGTTCGAAAATTTCTTTTTCTGCCCCTCCTCCTAATTACTGCCATGACTGTATTTGTTTCCACATTTGTTGTCCTGACAGAAACAGTAATCACAAATTGCCACTTGAGACTGGGAAGTAATTAGGCATGTCACAGGTGAATTCGTCTTAGAACAAAAGATTTCACTTAGATCTAAAGCAAAAGCTATTTAAATTTTATCAAGGAAGCAGACCAAGTACCTTATTAGACATTTTTGTGATCAAAAGAAAATTGTCTTGTAAAAGGTTCAATTACACATGCCCATTAATTGGCTTCCCGATGGTTTTAAACTTCCTTAAAGGTAGAGAGAATAACAACTTTACACTTGTAGGAATTACAGCCAATCAATAAAACAGATATTCTGGAATGACAGGAGATCTCTGCTTTTCCCATTTATGAGCAAGCCACTGTTTTGTTTCAATCACCACATATGTGTGCTTTAGTGTATCCTACAATAAATGTTCTCATGCTTGCTTTTGTCATGCTTTGGTGACTCTGGAACATTTATCCATGTTGTAGCATGGCCTTCTGATCTACTGTTAACACAGCCCTCATGCCTCAATGATTTTGCTTGATGGTATGTAGACAAATTGGTACTTAGTATATTTTATGTTTTTAAATGAATATTTATTATACACAAAGGAGCAGACAATTAAATAATGATGCAACCATTTTGCAGCAGGAAGTTAATGAAGTGTTTATAATCTAAGATGACTTGCATTTTAGGTAGCACCATTGGTCTGACTCTGTGGTGTGTTGTACTATTTTTGTTGTTGTTGTTTTGCTTTTTGAGACAGGGTTTCTCTGTGTATCTCTGGCTGTCCTGGATCTCACTCTGTAGACCAGGCTGGCCTCTAAATCAGAAATCCGCCTGCCTCTGCCTCCCAAGTGCTGGGATTAAAGGCGTGCGCCACCGCCGCCTGGTGTGTTGTACTATTTTAATTTGCTTCAATAGTCTGTGCATATTTATACATTAATTATTGAGCCAAAATATACCATCAACTATATTTTCAACATTTAACTTGTGTATACAAAGTTGTAGGTATAAGGATATTCAGAAAAAGATATTTTTTATTGTAAAAAATTAGATAAAATTTACATCAAAAGTCTGTATTACATACAGAAACATAACAGAATATAAAATAGTTTGTTTAAAAATAATGAAATAGTTCTACATTAGCTGAGCAAGAATTATATATAAAAGCAAGGAGACCTATAATAGGTATATTTAATGTATAATTAATTTTATTAAGATTCTAGTCCACACCACCACCTGCAGTCCTGGATCAACTCTTTATTCTCTGACCTCATAGCTCTGCCTAGCTCCCAGAAGGAATGCTTTAACCTGGGACACACAGTTCCACCTGCCTCCCATGAGTCCTGCTTCAACCCAGGACATCCAAGCCAGCCAACAACAGAGACTAACAACTAGTTGGCAAAAGGCAAGCACAAGAACATAATCAAAGAAAGTCAATTTAATATGACACCATCAGGACCCAACTCTCCTACTAGAGCAAGCTATGAATATTTTAATACACCTGAAAATCAAGTCTGTGACTTTAAATTTCATCTCAAGAAGATGATAAAGGCCTTTAAAGAGGCTATAAATAATTCCCTTAAAGAAATACAGGAAAATACAATTAGACAGGTAGAAGCCCTTAAAACCAAAACAAATAAATGCATTAAAATGCAGGAAAATACAATCAGGCAGGCATAGGAAATACATACATAGTCCAAGACCTAAATATTGAAATAGAAGCAATAAAGCAACTATAAATGAAGGTAACCCTGAAGATGAAAATCTTAGGAAAGAGAACAGGAACTACAGGTGCAAGAATCACAAACAGAACAGAAGAGATGGAAGAGAGAATCTAAGGCATAAAAGATACCACAGAAAAAATTGATACATCAGTCAAAGAAAATGTCAAATGTGGAAAGATCATAATTCAGAACATCCAGGAAATCTGGGACACCATGAAAAGATCAAACCTAAGAATAATAGGAATAGAAGAGTGTAAAGATTCCCAATACGAAGGGCTAGAAATTTTTTTTTTAAAAGCACAGAAGAAAACTTCTCTAACCTAAAGGAAAATGGCTGTATACATACAAGAAGCATACAGAACTTCAAATAGATTGGCCTGAGAAAGAAAGTCTTTCTACTACTTAATAATCAAAATGTTAAATGCATAAAACAAGAGTACAATAGTAATAGTTGCAAAGGAAAAAGGCCAAGTAACATAACAAAACACACTCCTCAGAATTATACCTTACTTCTCAATCAAGACTCTAAAAGCCAGAAGGTCCTAGACAGATGTCTTGCAGATTCTAAGAGAACACAGGTGCCACTGAAGACTAGTGTACCAACAAAACTCTCAGTTACTATAGATGGAGAAATTAAGATATTCCATGGCAAAATAAAATTTAAACAATATCTTTCTACTAATCCAGTCCTACAGAGGATACTAGGAGGAAAACTCCAACACAAGGAAGGTAACTACACCTCCCCCACCCCCCAAAAAAAAACCCATGAGAAATTAATCATCTCACAGTAAAATCAAAAGAAGAGAAACACACACACACACACAGAAAGAAAAACACCTCCAACATAAAAATGAAAGGAACTAACAATCATGGTCATTAATGTCTCTCAACATCTATGGACTCAATTCTCTAATAAAAAGACACAGACCAACAGTCTAGAGACATAAATAGGCTCCATTATTCTTCTGAATATAAGAAACACACCTCAGTAACAAAGATAGACACTATCTTAGAGTAAAGGTCTTTAAAAGGGATTTGCAAGCAAACAGACCCAAGAAAGAAGCTGGAGTAGACATACAGTATCTAATAAAGTAGACTTTTAACCAAAAGTTATTAAAAGCGATAAGGAAGGACACTTCATACTCATCGAAGGAAAAATAGACCAAGATGACATCTCATTTCTGAATATTTGCAAACTAAATGCAAGGGCACCCACATTTGTAAATGAAACTTTACTAAAACTCAAATCACACAGTGAACTGCCCCCGCCCCAATAATAGTGAGGGATAGGGGACTGAAGAGATGGCATTGCATTGGATAATGCATATTCCATGATGAGTAAGGAAGGCATTCTTGTCAGAATGACCTAAGACAGGCTCAGTATTGTTAATAAAATAAAAAAGGGGGACAGGCAGAGAGCCTTTGGGGCTGCTTGGCAAGAATCTGACATGGGACAAGGAAATGGGCTACTTGGCAGGAATATGACATTGACCAATGAGGAAGGAATCTGACATTAGGCTAGAAGAAAGAAGCAATTTCTGGTAGGAATCTAAATCTTAGTCTAGAACAAAGAAGTAGTTTTAGGCATGAATCTAAATACTAGAATCAAAGACCCAAAAATAAAGCCACATATCTATGAACACTTGATTTTTGACAAAAAAAGCAAAAAAGCAAAAAAGAAAAAACCAAAACAATACAAAGAAAAAAAGAAAGAATATTCAACAAATGGACAAATGGTCATGGTCTAAGTGGATGTGTACATGTAGAACAATGCAAATGAATCCATATTTATCACTGGGTACAAAACTCAAGACCAAGTGGATCAAGCACTACATACATCATAGCACTACATACATTCCATCTCATAGAAGAGAAAGTAGAAAATAGAATTGAATGCATTTGTATAGGAGTCAATTTCCTGAACACTATAACAAGGGCCCAGGCTCTAAGATCTACAATTGATAAATGGTTCTGTAAGGTAAAGGACATTGTCAGTAAGACAAAATGGTAGCCTAAAGGTGAAAGATGTTCAGTAACCTTATGTTCGATAGTGTTAATACCCAAGATACATCAAGAACTCAAGAAGTTAACTCAAGTAACTCAAATAACCTAATTTAAAAATAGAGTACAGAGCAAAACAGGGAATTCTAAACAGAGGAATGTCAAATTGCTGGGAAGCACTTAAAGAAAGAGTCAATACCTTCACTTATCAAGGAAATGCAAATCAAAATGCTCATGAGATTCTACTTTACACTATTCAGAATGGCTAAGAAGAAAAACTCAAGGAACAGTACATACTGGTGAGGATGTTTAAAAAGTGGAACACTCTTCCACTGCTGGTAGGATTGCAAACTTGTACAACTACTCTGGAAATCAATCTGGAGGTTTAATAGAAAAGTGAAAATAGTTCTACCTAAAGATCCAGCTATACTGCTCTTGGACTTATACCCAAAATATTCTTTACTATCCCACAGCACACATGCTCCACCGTGTTCACAATTGCTTTATTTTAGTAGGCAGAAACAGGAAACAATCTAGATGACCTTCAACTGAAGAATGAATACAGAAAACATGGTTCACAGCATTCCAGTTTCTGCTCCACCTTTGTCCCTGCATTTCTTTTAGGTAGGACAATGTTTTGTGGGTGGGTTGGTGTCCTTATCCCCTCATTGGAAGTCCTGCCTCTGGCTATAGGAGGTGGCCTCTTTAAGTTCCATATCATTTTCTAGTTCTATTCATTTTCTTCCAAAATCTATGATGTCCTCGTTATTAATAACTACATAGAATTCCATTGTGAATAATCATCCTGGGAGCCTCCCCATCTCCAGTCTCTGGGAATGCCTAAAGATATGAGAATGCCTAAAATATGTGGGAGAGGGGGGAATGTGACAGGTGTGTGGAGAGACAGAGAATCCCAGGATACAATGTGGATGACCTTATCCTATATGCCTAACAGTGGGGACATGGAACCTGAAGAGGCCACCTCCTATAGCCAGAGGCAGGACTTCCAATGGAGAGATAAGAACACCAATCCACCCACAAAACATTGTCCTACCTAAAAGAAATGCAGGGACAAAGATTGAGCAGAAACTGGAGGAATGGCCAACCAATAACTGGCCCACCTTGAAACCCATCCCATGGGCAAGCACCAATCCCTGACATTATCAATTATCCTCTGCTATGCTTGCAGACAAGAGCTGTTCTTTGAGAGGCTCTGTCCAGCAGCTGACTGAAACTGATGCACCCCTTTCAAACAATAGTCAGAGGTCAGGAACTCTTACAGTAGAGTTAGTGGAAGGATTGAAGGACCTGAATGGATGGAAACCCCAAAGGAGGACCAACAGGTCAAACTATTCTGGACCTCTGGGAGCTCTCAGAAACTGAGCCACCAACCAAAGGACACAGATAGGCTGGTATGATGCCCTCAGGATATATGCAACAGGTGTCCAGCTCAGTTTTCATGCAAGTTACACAACAACTGTAGTGGAGGCTCTTCTTAAAGGTGTAGCCTGACCTGTGGTATCTGTTCCCTAACAGGGGCCTTGTCTTGCCTCAATGAGAGAGGCTTCACCTAAAATGGCAGATTCTTGGTGCACCAAGGTGGGGGATACCCAGGGGAGCCCACCTTCTCGTAGAAGAAAGAGACGGGATATGTGAGGAGGATCTCTGTGAGGGGGAACCAGGAAAGGGGGCAGTACTTGAGATGTAAATAAATATATAAATAAATAAATAAATAAATAAATAAATAAATAGATTTATTAAAATATTAATAGAGAAAATAAGTTTAACTTGTTAACAACTATAACAAATTATCATAAAAACATTTCAATATAATTTTATTTTAAATCTTATATTAAAATGAGAAGCACAAATTGAATTTTTATAAGGGAGTCCAATTTGGTACACATAGAAATAATTCCAGATTATCATGGATTAAATACCTGTTATCAAAAAGTGAACTACAGATACAATTAATTCCCGCTGATGTTTGTTTATGAGAGAAATTAATGGAGTCTTTATCATGGTAGAAATCTGTAAGCCGAGACTTTATGGAACATATAGAAACTATCATTTGAAGATAGGTAAAATAAAAGATTTACAGGGTTCAGAAATCTCTGCAGTTTATGCAGGTAAAAGAGATTCCCTGGGAAGAGAAACAAGATGTATCCAAGGCCCTTCCCATTCAGCAAATGGTTCTGTTTTCTAGCTAAAGGCTTATAGCACTCAAATCTTGAAATGTAGCTGTGACTACATTGGAAAACTAAATTATTCTTTAACTTAATATTAACTTAGGAACTCTGAAGCAGCTGAATCTTTGCTACATAAATCTATGATCCTATGATATTATTCTAGTTTGAGTATGAGTGTGTAATGTGATGAGTAGAAATGTACAGTGTATTATCCTGTTGTGGGTGTAAATGAACATGGTTGTGGTGTGAGGGTGACCGTAAACTGTGATCCTGGTGTGGGTATAACTATAATGTCACCTTAATGTGGGTTTTACTGTGCAGTGTGATCATAGCACAGTGGTAGCTCTACAGTGTGCTCCCCAATGTGTGTGTTACTGGTCTCTCCCTTTCCCTTGTCCTCTCCCTCCCCCTCTCTCTTTCACATACATACACACACACACATACACACACACACACACACACACACACACACACACACACACACACACATTCACAAACCAAACCAAACCAAACCAAACCAAATCAAACCAAACCAAACCAAACCAAACCAAACCAAACCAAACCAAACCAAACCAAACCAAACCAAAAACTCAATAGTTCTCACTTTAAAGGGAGTAAGAGAGTTTATTCTAAAAGCAAATTTATATAACATGGGACAGAAACACAGATTTAGGATACCCCTTTATTAAGCTAGGGTTTCTATTCCTGTAATAAAACATTGTGAGCAAAGTAAATTTGAGGAAGAAAGGCTCACGTCATATTGCATCTCATAGTCCATCCTCTAGGGAAGTCAGGGGAAGAACTCAGGGCAAAAACCTGGATGCAAGAACTTATGCAGGGACCATGGATCTGAGCTGCTTACTGGCTTGCTCTCTAAGGCTTGTTTTATCTCTCTTTCTTTCTTTGTCTCTCCTATTTTTAATGATGATTCTTTTTTTTTCTCTTTTTATTAATCATCCCATTCATTTACATCTCAAATGATATCTCACTTCTCAGTTACCCCTTCACAACCCCCCATCTTACAACCTCCCCCTCCTCCCTCCCCTTTGCCTCTATGAGGGTTCTCCCCACACCCTCTCCTGTCTCACACCTCCAGCATCCCGTCTGCTGGGCCATCAAAGCTCCACAGGACCAAGGGCTTCTGTTCTCATTGATGTCAGACAAGACTGTTCTCTGCTACCTATATCTCTGGAGCCATGGATCCATCTTTGTACACTCCTTTTTTATAGCACCCAGAATCCTAGCCTAAGATTAGCATTGTCCACAGTGATCTGGATCCTTGCCTATAAATCCTCAATCAAGAAAGCAATGCACCACAGGTTGCCTACAGGTAAATCTGGTAGGAACATTTTTTCAATTTGGGTTTCTGCTTCCCAAATGATTCTTGTGTCAAATGCTAGCTTATGTCAATTTAGCATAAAACTAAATAGCATACCCTAAGTTTCATGTTGTAACATGAGAGCAGTTCTATGTAGCATTATAGTTTTAAAGAACAAAGTCATATTATAAATCAAGGCAAACTTAAAATCTTAAAATTAAATTGGTGGGTATGACAGGGAGCTACAATAAGAACAAATCTGAGTATGATTGTGTAGTGTGATCCTAGTGTGAGTGGGACTGCATAGTGTAGGGAGCCGACTTTAAGCAGAAAGCGGCTAGAAAGCAGTTATCATCTTTGCAGCCATCTGGAACCATTTACCCTGATAGAGACTTGGTTTTTCAGCAACCTACAACAGCTGAGCACACTCTAACAAATATCTTGTTTAACCCACATAGCTTGTTTTGCTGTTTAGTGACCCCAGCTGCATGGTGCACGTGATAAAATGTTTTCACCTGTGTTCTCCTGTGTGTGCTTATAAATACCCAGGATTTCCTTGTAAGAATATATATACAGTCAATAGAGTTAAGAGGTATATGAGTAAATAGGGTTAAGAGGAATGAACAAGAGTGAATATGCGCCAATAGGAGAGAAACAATAAAGGAGACTTGAAACTTGACTCCAGAACCTCTGTCTTGTCTCCATTCTTTGAGACCATGACCCCTGGTCTGAAACAGCAGTGCAGGATGCTACATTCTTGCCCCCAAGCCAGGCAGAGTACAGGCTGCAACGTTTTGGCACCAAGTGTGGGGCAGAATGGTACTCAACAGCATAGTTTGGTTACTGTACGAATGTGAGAATGTAATATGAATGTTTACAATGACAATAATTATATGACTATACAGTGGGATCCTACTGCAAGTATGATGGGATCCAAATGTCCATGTACTGGGCCGTGTAGCCCAAGTGTATCGTGTGACAAATTTACTATTCATAATTTTCTAGTCCTCCCTGTGAAACAAGAATTCTTTTTATCCACATTTATTGTTAATAAAGAAACAAGAACACAAAGGGCCCATAATATGCCTAAGGTCACATGTGAAGTCAAGCCAGGCTGTTAGCATTCAGTCAGCACTGAGGAGTATAGAACAGATGAGTAACTTACCTTGGTCTTGAAATTAAGTCCCAACACTCCAGATTATCCACATTATTGATTTTGATATTTAGTGGCTCCAAATTTTTTTCAAAATGGAAAAGGGAGATAGAAATTCTGAGATGTAGAAAACAAAGATTTGAAGAGGATGGTCTCTTATCATACAGTGTCGATAAGTGTATCTATAAAGAAAGAACATAGTGCTTAAATGCTTATGTGTAAACCACTAGCTCATACTCTTTAAGAAAAAATGTGTAAAACCTTTTCTGTGTGATTCCTTTCTATGAAAAGCATTCAATTTTGTAAGATGTAGCATTTTAATTATATTTAAAAAGTCTAAGTTATGTTGGTCATTCATTAATCGAGCAGGAAAAGTTGAGCAGGCACATCATCCAGGTATCCCGAAACACTCACATGCTGGCAATCTACTGGGGATCTCAGTTCTTTAAGAGCTTTTGTGAAAGCTCACTGGGAAGATCATTTGTCTGTTTGTGATTTCCTTTGTTTTTTCTCTCTTTTACCTTTTTAAAAATACTTTATTATACCAGTTGATTTTGATCAGCTATTCCTCTGGGAAGCATATCTATTCATACAGAAAGTAAGCTTTTCCAATAGACCTTGAAGTGCTCACCTCTCTTCCTGTTTAAAGACATGGTGGCAGTCTGATGATGTGTAGTCTATACACCGGGAACTTAGTAGTTCCACATGATTGTGTGCACATTTGTATCTGGGAAAAACTGAACCAAGGAAGTTACCATTGCAGGACTCAGATGGCAGTTAGCATGTAGGGATTTCTGTGAGTATCTGTGTAGTCTGGGTATGTGGCTAAAGATGAATGCGGTGGTTATGATAGACCAGGTGATTTCAGTAAGTAATGTGTAAACAAAGCAAAATAAACATACAAAAAAAAAAACAAAACAAGATGCCCAGTTCCCTCTATATATCCTAGGAATATATTCCCTCTATATATCCATTTTTCTGATCTTGTTGGAGAGAGATATGCAGAGTTAAATTCCCCCTTCACAAATGGGGAAAGGGGATGACATCTGAAATGTAAACAAGTAAAATGTCCAATAAAAAATTCCGCCTTCCCTAAAGAATAGTTCACTCTCCTTCCAGACAGTTAGTAATAATCCTTCCAGATAGTCTTTCACTGTTACCCAGAACCAACAGTAGTCACCTGCAGAGAAACTGGAAGAAGCTGGTCTGAATTCCCCATCATCTTTGGGAAGGTGACAAGGTAGGGTTTGAGTTGATGTGTCCCAAAAAAAAGAGTGAATGGAGATGTTCCAGGAAAGGAATGGATTTGAAGAGGGAAGGGAAAGTAAGATTAGGAGTCATCCAGGAATGAGGGTGGGTATAACAGTTCTATCCTGCAAAGATCTTTCATCATGCTTTTTTTTTTCAAGGGTTATAATGGAGAAGTTGTCTAGGCAGAATTTATTTGACAACAGCTTGCATTGACTAGAAAGATGTTAAGCAGTATGTGGAAATGCCTCCATAAAAATAAACAGACACATTACAAAACTTTAGTGTCTCTCCATGAAAGCATAGTATAATAAGCACAGATAAAAACAAGAGTGGCTTATTTATCATTTGGTTACAATTATCTACCACCTTCTTAGTAAATGCATGACCAAAACATAACTATAAAAAGAGAAATAAACAGTATTCTCTTAGTGAAAATCACTTAGTAGGATATGGCTGTTTGCATAGAATGGTACACAGATCTTTTTAGCTCTATTACCTGTGCAGTTGATATAAAAGCAGTTTTAACAGTGACACTATGGAAACTTGAGAATTCTGTCATTTCTAAAGTCACAGGGAACCAAATGTAGAACCCAGAGGAAAACTTAGAGCCCATAGCACCAGGTTGTTACCTCCCCCCCCTTCTTTCGCTAAACAGCATCTTTTAATACTATTTTAGCCAATCTTTCACTTAGAAATCTTCCTTCTTTTTTTTCACACTTTTTCCAAACATAAATTTGAAACACAAATCAGTTGAATGAGGTCACAAAATAGTAAGAAAAGCTATTTTGGATAATTTCTCTATTCTTATCTTTAGCAGAAGAGATTTTGTCTCTCTCCTTTTCACTGCTTTTTCTCCCCTCTAGCCTCATGATGAAGCTGTTTACAATTTACACATTTACATAATATCACTAGGCTGCCTAGTTTTTTGTCTGTCTGTCTGTTTGTTTGTTTTTTTTATCAGCTTGGCAAAAATTAGTGTCATTGGGGAAAAGGAAATCTTAAGAGAGAAACTGCCACCATAAGTAAGTCTATAGGGAATTTCTTTGATTGGTATTTAATTTGTGAGGAGGCTGGTCTAGCCATGGGCAAGTTGATGCTATAAGGAAGCAGACTGAGCAAACCACGAGGAGCAAGCTGGTAAGAAGCACTTCTCCATGGCTTTTGCTTTAATTCCTGCTTTGAGTTCCAGCTTCCAGGTTCTAGCTTTTAGTTTCTGTCCTTACTTCCTTGGATGATGGACTACAAGCTGTGAGATGAGGTCAACCTTTTCCTCCCCAAGTGGATAGTGGTTATAGTGTTTTATCACAGCAATAGAAGCCCTAACAATGATAACTATTTATGCCAGCTTAATAATGAATATTGTAAAAATTCTAGATGACATTGACTTTCTGTTTTTGAGAAGTGTTTTGTTTTAATTTAGAGCAAAGTTTGTCATATTTAGCTCACATCAGCCAAAATCATTTAATATAACTTACCTGAGACTTAAGAAACTTTAGACACTGTCTAGAAACATCAAGTTTTATCCCTTAATTCTATATGTGTGTGTGGGGAGGAGGGACAATTGTTACTAATTTATAAAGTTATCAATGTTGATAATCCAGCTGCTTTGTATTTCAATTTGATGACTGGAATGGAGCTCTATGGAGTAAGATAAAAATGCAAAATCTAGAGACGTGTAATGATGGAGGTAGTTTGCTCTTCTGGTTTTCTCTCTTTTAAGATAATTCATTATTTTAAATAGAAACACTATACTAAAATTTCATTCTCTTTTCAGATTCTAAGAAAAGTCTCATGAAGCCTTAACTCTACTAAACATGATACTATAATTAAGGAAATGTAAGCATAAGTTCTTTATACACATTTCTTTGGGGCTTTTCTGCCTACTGTATTTGTTTCATAATAATGGTGTGGAAAGTTTTCCATGCAATCAAAGTTTCTCCCTCTGAAGAATGTATGTGCTAAGTGATCTCATTTGATGATACCCAGTGTAATAAAGATATAAGAATTTATATATTTGTATGAAGTAGAAATAGGTAACTCTATAGTAAATTTCTATCAGATCTGCCACTTTCTGCTGTAAAATTAAAATAGTTGGGGTGGACTACTGCAGCAAAAATGCAGAGATACACGTGTCTACTTGGGTCATTAGTAGATTTTAATGGCCCCAGTTATTCAGAATGAAGGACTGAATGTGTATACATATGTCAGTCTTAGGCTAGCATATGGTACTTAGCATATCTTTAACAATTTTACATCTTTGAGTGTTTTCAAAACTCATTAACAAGACTTTAGATCTTGGACAGCTTGTCAGGTGAGGTTGTTTTCTAGGCTCAAAGCTCTGGTGCTGGTTTGGTTAGGTTAGGTTGTTTGCTTATACATAATATTAGTATAGAAGACATATTTAGATTTTGTTTAAATATATAGACCTCTTTACTGTATCAAATCTGAAGGTCACCCCTCAGTCATGGAGAGAAAAAAAGAACAATTCTTACTTGGACCCAGAATTCTTCCTCCCTTTGTTCCTTCCTTCCTCCCTTCCTCCCTTCCTTCCTTCCTTCCTTCCTTCCTTTCTTTTCTTCCTTTTTTTTTTTTTAGCTTTCAGGTTAGTCAATTGCTTTCCAAAGTGAAGCCAGGGTCTTGAAACTTTGACGAAATATATGAGAGATAATAGTGCTTTTATTCTGCCTGTGTGTGGTGTTGAGTACAGCATTCTAGGAAAGAATTTAAATATGTAGGCTGCATTTATCCTCATATTCGGATAACAACTTTTGAGTTATGTGCAAGGCCCTGCTAAGCAGTACTCTGCTCTTTGCTTCACAGTGCACAACCATTTTATTTTTTCATTATGTGAAGATAGCTGTTCATACAAGGAAGATGACTGAAATTAGGAACTGTATCTTTAATTTAAGAAGCACAGTTTCTGCATCCATTTTTAAGTTTCCATTCTGGTGATTCATTTTAAAATTTATACTTTGAGAAAAAAGACTTAATCTACATTTTTTTCATTGAAAATATTTTTTCAGATGTTATTCCCTTTCTATGAGGATGTGTCCCACTCACTCACCCACTCCCACCTTCCTGACCTTGAATTCTCCCACACTGGAGCATCCAGCCTTCACAGGACCACAGGCTTCCTCTTTTACCTTATGCCCGACAATACCATCCTCCCCTACATATACAGCTGGAGTCATGGGTTCCTCTGTATGTGCTCCCAGGCTGGTGGTTTAAACCCTGGGAGCTCTGGTTGGTTGGTATTGTTGCTCTTCCTATGGGGCTGCAAACCCCTTCAGCTCCTTGAGTCTTCTTTGTAACCTCTCCATTGGGAACACTATGATCAGTTCGATGGTTAGCTGTGAGCATCTGCACTTCCTGCATCCACATCAGTGTCTGCCTTTGGTGATTGCACAAGGGATGGATACCCAGGTGGAGCAGTATTGGGACAGCCACTCCTTCAGTTTTCGTTCCACACTCTGTCTCCATATTTGCTCCAATAAGTATTTTGTTACTTCTTATAAGAAGGACCAAAGCACCCACACCATGTGGTCTGTGAATTGTATCTTGGGTATTGTGAGCTTTTGGTCTAATATCCACTATCAGTGAGTGCATACCATGTGTGTTCACTCAGAATGATATTTTGTCATACAAGATAATCTGACTGTTGTTTCCTTCTCACATTACCCTCCATATCCTTCCATTTCTCTATCCCTCCAACTCTATGCCTTCTTCCCATCTCTCCTCAGAAAATAAAGCAAATAAAATAAAACATCAGAATGAAAAAAATACCACAAGAAACAAACACATAGACACACACAATCAAACATAAATTTTATAAAACCACAAAATTGGAAAATATAATTTACAAACAGTTAGTAATATAAAGAAGTGCCCAAACACAGCAAGCTGAGACAAAAAGCAAAACAAAACAAACCAAAAAACCCTACAAAAATTCCATTTAGTCTATTTCCTGTTGACTGTCTACAGTTGGGTATGGAACACACCGTTAAGTGTGGCTAAGATACCCAGTGAGAGTCCACTGAAGAAAGCTCATTCTCTCTTTGCAAGCAGTTGTCAATCAGAAATGGGTTCTTGGTTAAGAATGGAATCTCCTTTCCACTTGCCCCTCTGAGCAACTGGACTCAATCTGGCTTGAACCTCTATAGGCCCAGTTGCATGCTGAGACAGTGTCTGTGAGTTCATATATGTTTTGGTTCTGTTTTCTTGACGACATTGCTTATTTTGTGTCATCTGTACCCTCGGAGTCTCATAATCTTTCCATCTCCTGCAAAGGTCCCTGAGCTTTGAAGGGAGGGATCTGGTGAAAAAAATATCATCTAGTACTGAGTGTGCCAAAGTGTCTTCCTCCATGTACATTGTCTACTTGTGAGTCTGTATTCTCATGTACTACAAGCTGATGCTTCTCAGATGATGGCTTAGAGAAACACTAATCTATAAACATACCAAATCGTCTTAGGAATCATTTTATTGATATGTTCCTTCAGCAGGACAATGGTATTTGGTTTTGGATTATCTTACCTAGTCTCAATTTTAGGCCACCTAAGCAGTGTCAGGCATGGGTTTTACTTCTTGGAGTGAGACTTAAAGGCAATCAGAGAGTAATAGATTTTTACTACAGTGTTGGCATTATTGGACCAGCATATTATTCAGGTAGATCACCATAGTTGATCACTGCCTCTTTTCTTTCTCTGTTTAATCCTGCAGTTCCAGGATCCCACATATCTTTCCATAATTATATAACCTATAATTATGTATTTCTCATTCCTTGGGTGATGCTCCCCTCTCTCTAAGTCCTTTACTTTGTACCTAACCTGTGTGGTTATACAGATTGCATTATACCTGTTGATGACTTAAAAGCTGACATCTGCATATAACAGAGCGCATACAATAGGTTTTTTGGGGGAGGTGTTGGGTTACCTCACTCAAGTTGACATTTTTCAGGATCTATTAATTTACCTATCAATTTTATGATTTTATTTATCACCAGAGGAATATTTTATTGTGTAAATATAACAGATTTTTTTTCTACTCATTCACTGATGGACATCTAGGCTTTTTCTAATTTCTGACTATTATAAACAGAGAATAAATGACCATGGATAAGCAGTGTCTTCTCAGTAGGATGTAGGGTCTTTTGAGTATATGTCCTAGAATTTTACAGCTGTATCTTAAGGTTTATCTATCCCCAGATTTCTGAGAAACTGCCATACTGATTTTCATAATATGTATACAAATTTTTACTTTCAGTAGTGATGGATGAGTATTCCCCCTTTTTACATTCTTGCCAACATAAACTTTTTTTTCACTTATTTTGGGCATTCTGAATGGTGTAAGAGGAAATCTATAAGTAGTCTAAATTTGTAATTCCTGTTGACTAAAGATGTTCAACATTTCTTTAAGTGTTTCTTGGCCATTTGTGTTTCACCATTTGATAACCCCCTCTTTAGTTCTTTACACTTTAATTGTTTTCTTGATGTCTACCTTATTTAAGTTCTTTATATATTTTAGATATTTACCCTCTATTTGGATATCTAACTGGTAAAGATCTTTTACTATTCTATAGATTGCTACTATGTCTAAATGATGGGGTTCTTTGCTATTAGAAGCCTTTCAGTTTCACAAGGTCACATTTATTGTTGGTCTTAGTGCCTGTGCTATCCATGTCTTGTTCAGAGTGTCATTTTCTTTGTCAGTGAAACTAAGACTGTTCCCTACTTTCTCTTCTATTATATTAAGTTTCTAAGAGTTTGAATACTTTCAGTTGTTGTTGATTTCCAGCTTCAATAAGTGGTGTTCAGATAAAATGCAGGATATTATTTAAAATTTTTTTGTATCTGATGAGACCTGTTTTGTGTTTAAGTATGTGGATAAATGTAGAGAAAATTCCATTAACTGCAGAGAAGATGACATACTCTTTTGTGTTTGGGTGAAATATTCTATAAATAACTGGTCTCTTTGATTTAAGAATCTATGAAGGTGACTCTATTAAGACTCCTAGTAATGGGAAATATGAAGCCTGAACTGGCCATCTTCTGTAACCAGAAAAGGCTTCCAGAGGAGAGGTTAGACAAAACATCTTTGACCTACAATTTGTCCTGCTTGTAAGATGTGCTGGAGTTAAGGTGGTGCAGAGTGACCAACCAGTGACTGGACCAGTTTGAGACCCATGTCATGAGAGAGAACCCACCCATGACATTGCCTGGAAGTTCAGAAACCAGAGGGTGAATCCAGAGACCTAGAATAGAATCAAACATTACGAGAAAGTAAGTCATTAGAGTGGTACCTTATGATATTCTGTTAAATTATATTCTGATATACTTGAAGATTAGTGCCTAGCACAATTGTCATCAGAGAGGCTTCATCCAGCAGCTAATGGAAACATATGCATAGAGGCACAGGCAAACAATAAGTGCATCTTCGAGAAACCTGCATAAGAGGGTGAAGAAGAATTGTAGGAACCATAGGGTTTAAGGACACCTCAAGAAAACCCAAAGAATCAACAAATTTGGGCAAGTAGGGCTCAAAGAACCTGAACCAATAACTAGGAAGCCTTCATGTCTCTGATGTAGGTTCTCTGAATGGATGTTACAGTTGTGTAGCTTTGTGCTCCTGTGGGACTTCTAACAGTGTACATGAAGCCTGTCTCTGTCACTTTTGCCTGCTTTTGGGACACATTCTCCCTCATTGGGTTGCCTTATTCAGCCTTAATATGAGGGGAGATGCCTAGTCTTACTGCAACTTGGTATGCCATATTTGGTTGGTATGACTGGGATGCCTGTCTTTTCTGAAAGGAAATGCAGGATGAATGAATATGGATGAGAGGGGAAGCTGAGAAGGGGGAAGGGACTGTGAGGAGATGAGGAGAGAAAACTTCAGTAGAGATGTCATATATGAGAGAATAAAAATAAATAAATAAAAGGCATTATTTTAATTCAGAAGTTCTATGTTTAATTTTTGTTTAGTTTTAGATGAAGTACCTTTTCACAGGAATGGGCTTTGAAGTTACCCACTATTACCATGTGAATGTCACTATGTAAAGTTAGTAGTAAAGTTTTTTTTCTTTCTTTCTTTCTTCTTTCTTTCTTTCTTTCTTTCTTTCTTTTTCTCTTTCTTTCTTTCTTGTAGATGTGGACGCCCTAGTGTTTGGTATATAAATGTTTAGAATTGCAATATGTTCTTGGTTGGTTTTCCTTTTATGAATATGTAGTGTCCTTTTCTATCTCCTCTGATTAGTTTTGGTTTGACCCTGCTTGTACATTGGATCCATTTGATTGGAATAAATTTTGCTCTGAGGTGATGTCTGTGCTTGTCAGTAAAGTATGTTTATTGTATTCAGTAGAAAGACAGATCTTGTTGTTTTATCAAATCTCTTTTTATTGGGAAGATGGGACCATTAATATTGATAATTATCAATCAATAATGTTTATTGGTTACTGTTATTTTGTTGTGTGACTTGGATTTTTGTCTTTCCTTTCAATTACTGGTCTAGGTGTATTTATTTCTTGTGTATTTTTGGTGTTGTTAAATTCTTCAAACTAAGGTTTCTTTCTAGTACTTAATGTAGATAGATACTGCCTATATATTTATTGAATGTTTTTTGTTCTTCATCTATTGTGATTGATAATTTTGTGAAGTACTGTAGTCTGAGTTAGCATCTTTGTTTGTTTAGAGTTTATAGAAATCTGTTCAGGCCTTTCTGGCTTTTAGAGTCTTTATTGTATAGTCTAGTGGTATCTAATTTATCTGCCTTTATATGTTGCATGCTTTTTTTCTTTTTCAGCTTTTGATATTCTTTTTTGCCTTATAATTAGTGTTTTGATAATTATGTGTGATTGAGATTTCTCTTCTGGTCTTATTTCTATTCTCTATGTTTTGTACTTTGCTAGGCATTTCATTATTCATATTAGGAGATTTTATTTATTTATTTATTTATTTATTTATTGTTGAAAATGTTTTTTGTACCTATGTTCTGGGTTTCTTTTCTTTCTTGTTATTTATAGATTTTTTTTTCATAGTGTCACAGGTTTTCTGGATGTTATTGTTATGTGTCTGTATTTTTTTTTTTTTTAGATTTAATATTTTCTTTGAATGAAGTATCCATTTCTTATACCTTTTCTTCAAGACAGAAAATTTCCCTTCCATATCTTGTACTTTTTGGTACATCTTATCTCTGACATTTCCAGGTTGTATCCCTAACATTTTCATTTCCAGTCTTATCACAATTTGGATTTTCTTTATTGATTATATTTCTACTTTCTAGTCTTGAACTATTTTCATTATTTCATTCCATTGCTTGTTTGTGTTCTCATAGGCTTCATTAAGGGATTTCTTCATATCTGTATGGTTCTTGAGCATGTTCATATTAGCAAATTTAAACTCTTTGGTTTGTCCTTTAGCTATGTTGCATTTCTCAAGGTCTACTCTAATAGAATTACTGAGTTTTGTTGGAAGATATTGTCTTGGCTGTTAATATATATATATATATATATATATATATATATATATATATATATATATATATATCGTCTGGTGTCTAGGTATCTGGAATTGGAATGATGGAGATGATTTAGATATTAAGATCTGTTCTTTTTTTTTAAAAGGAGGGCATTATCTCATTCTTTAGTTTCTATTGCTGTCTCTGGATCATAGTTGCCTGGAAAGAGTGAATACAGAGGCCAGAGGATTGCAGAGAGAAATAGAGTTGGCTTCTGAAAAAAGCTAATAGGAAAAAAAAAGTAATGATGTCTAGACCAAGAGGTAGGTTCCTCACAAAGTTGAAAATGTTGTGGGAAAAGGAGACCCTCCAAGTAGGTTGCAGTAAGGCAAAAAAAAAAAAAACAAAAAAACAAAAAAAACAATGTGCAAAGGGAGGGACAAAATGGGTTAGGTTGATCATGCTGCTATACTGAGTGTTGGAGTCTCCAGTGAAGGATTTCAGGGAGGGAAGTTGTTACCTGGCTGATGGTGAGAATGGAGAGATCCTAATATAGTACAGGAAGGATAGTATGAATCAAATCACCTACTGAGTTCCTGTGAAATGAGACTACTGGGAGTCCTAAGTAGAATGTTTGTAGGTATTGGAGGCTGACACCGAAGAATCAGGATGGGCTGGAAGGTATGCCTGAGAAAGTTCTCAGGATGGAAGAAATTTGGGTCCACATCAAGGTTCAGAGAAGTTCCTGGGGAGTGAAACAATCTGCTTTATTTATCTAAAGACTTTATTACATATACAGATCTGACAAGGTCTTTTAGATTTTAGAAGGATTTTCCTTCAACTCAATGGGGAAATAGTAAGTCCTTGTTTTTCCTCTCTCTCTTACCAAACTTATAGTTCTTTGTTCTGGTGAATTTTCACTTGTTGTCTCTCCTTGTTTTTACTGTTTTTTTTTTTTTTCTGGTACAGAATTGTTTTTAGAAGGATGGTTTTCTATCACCATCTTTTGTTATTTCATGGAAACACCTATTATGTCTTCAGAATTTTATTTATTTGCTCACTTGCTTTATTCATTCATCTGCTTATTTATTTATATATTTACATTGTTAGCATTGACCATCATGGTGAAATCATTCTTTACGTGGTGTGCAGCATTCTTAATGTAACAATTTAAGTGGAAAGATCTGAGGCATTGCCCTAGAACCTAGCCAACTTCCTGGTTTAAAAAGCTTAAATAGGTCATAGTTCTTCACATAACTATCTCAAATAAAAAATGTAGTCAGTACAGTTTTAACAAACCAATAACAAATGTTGGAACAAAGTCTTTTAAGCATTATAAATGCACTATGTCACTGTGTTAACAGTTCAAATGTATTTCAGTGGTGGATTTCTACTTCTGCAATAGAAACACTGTTATGTCTTACACACAGATTAGACTCTCTTGCTACATGAAGAGTTTTAGAGAAAAGTCATAGTAAATAAGGTTTAAAGTAAGATTATTGCCAATACCTTACTCTAGAAGCATAAAAGATGTTGATTTTTAAGTGCTCAATAAAACAATGAGACCTGTGCTGGGTAATTCCCTGTTGACTTGACACAAGCTAGAGTCATTTGAGAAGTAGGAATCTTAACTGAAAAAATGCCTTCCTAAGATGGGTGTGCAGGCAAGTCTATCTAGATATTGTTTTATTTAATGATCGATGTGGGAAGATCAAACTCACTACCAAACTCAATGCCATTCCATGGTAGATGGTCCTGGTCTTTATAAGAAAAAATGTTGAAAAGCAAGCCCTTATGCATTTTTAGTGATCTTCCATGACCTCTGCCTCACTTCTTACTCTTATTTCATTCAGTAATGGACAGTAATACAAGCTGAAATAATCCTTATTCCAACAAGTTGCTTTTGGTCATGGGGTTTTATCACATCAATAGAACCCTAATTAAGATAGTACCTCAGTGCTTGAGTCTTGGAATTGTGTGACCTGCTTTATGCTGAGAAGGTTACTCAAAGAGCTTTGAGCTCTCAAATACAAACAACATTTCATTACTCCCCATTTCAGTAAAGTTTCTGAAATGCCAAGGGTGCCTGTCATTGTGAAAGCAGGGCCATGCAAACTGGTTGGCAGGAGGGAAGATTTTACCTTTGAATGGTACTAACACAAAAGGTTTCTTTTATAGCATGTGGGCCTCAAACAGCCTTTCTGTTCTTAACTAATAGATGCTTTCTTTATCACTACCTGGGGCTGAGGTGAAAGGGAATTAGCCTATCTCACAGGGGGACTTGGGAGAGTCATTATCAATCACAGTGTGTTAGAAGTGAAAGATTGAAGACAATGATTAAAGCCCTGGCAGCTGCCTTTGCAAATGAACTTTGAAAGAAAAAAGCAGTTTCAGTAGAAATGTAGCTAGGCTTCATATTGGATATTGTAACTTGATGAAATTAAGGGTGATGCCAGAGAATATAAACCAATGTTGAATCTTCTTTTATTAAAACTTGGCAAAAATAAAGAAAAGGAATTTGTCAGGTGGAGTAATTACTTTGGTACTTAGATATGCAGGCTCCCTTAAGGAAACCCCTTTTCCTGTCTATTTTCTGTTTCCTCTGAGTTCTACTTTCACCCGATAAAGCCCAAAATCTTACCACCTTTTACTTTATGGACTAAATATTTCTTTAAGATTAACTCTTATTTTCTTTTTCATTTGCCCTGAATTGCTACCTTGAATAAATTTGTAAGTTATTGTGTCCTAAAGAAAACATGGAAGTGTTATGTTTACATGGAAACAAAATTGGAAAGTCTCAAATTTTGTAGGAAAATATTGGTCATATATTAAAATTTTATAACCCAAAGGGAGGAACCAGAAGACAATACTAGAGAATTTATACTGGGAATAACCAGCCAGTAAGGAAGAATCTGTCAGGCCATCAGTGTTCAGTCTTTGAAACAGTAGGAGCATCTCCCAAGACCTTGTCAGAAATACAAAATCTTAGGTCCTAGAAGTACCAGACCTGACTTTGCAATTTAATGAGACCTGCAGGCAAACCACTAAAATTTAAGAAGCTCGTATGTGTAAGCATCTCTTAAACTTGACAAGATTAAAGTCATGAGGCCCATAAAATCCAAACGCTGTCAATGAGCCTCTGGTAAGCCTTGTCAGTGTTAGTGACAGTTGAATGAATCACTTATTCAGATGGGAGGATTAGAAACAAATAGAGTTAACAGCAATTCACACACACGTTTTTTAGAGTTAATATAACAAAACTCTCCTTCAAAAAGAATTTGTCAAGGTGCTATAAAAGACATATTACTGTTTGCCACTAAAATATGAGCTATAAAAAAGACGTTCTCAAGAAGTATAACATGAATGAAAAACAAATATTGGGCTAATTACAGATGGTGCAGAGGTGACCATATAGGAAGACTACAGTTTCCTTCCAACAGTGGTAGTCATTTGTACCTCTAATACAAGCTTACAGAGTGAAGCTAATAACACAAGGCCATGTTTAGCCATTCCAATTTAAAGTTCACCATAAATTCAAGTCTACGTGTTTCTGTAATACAACTACCAAATTCTACACAATTCAGCCACAATTTTGTTTTATTTCTATGTAAGTATGAGCTTAATTCACAGTTCCATTCTGTATGGGGAATGAGCTTGGGAATTTTGATCTTAATTCTTCTTACCTGAGTTTTTCAGCTACAAAATAAGAACTGCCAAATACTTAAACCCAGAAAATGCCTTGAGAAACATATACACTAGTATATGCTATTTCCTTAGAAGAGAGGACACATGGCTTGATGCTTCCTTTATAAGACTAGTATTAATAATATCAAGAGTTCACGGGACATACTCAAGTATTTCAAAGAGTGGAATCTGAGGCATGAAGATGTAGTCAGAACTGGCCATGAGTCGAGCATAGAGAGTAGTCTTCTTTGCAGGAAAGATTGTCCTGGGCTCTATTCATGGTGTAGAGAGCAGGGAGCATTCTGGTAGGTTCATTGTCTTTACCTTAATTGTAACGTTGTATAACATGGCATTGTATAAACAAAGTTTTGAAAACATTGTATAAAAACTTTAAGTAGTAATAAGTGAACTAATTGTTTTTCTACATAGCCAAGAAATGAACTTTGGAAATAGAAAAGCCTTACTTTGGATCCTTTTTATTTTTACTTACTTTGAAAGCCAAATGCACATTAAGAATTTCTGTATGAATAGTCACAGTCACAATAGGGTGACCAAATTTCATTTTTTTAAATTAATGAAAGGATTCAGAATGTTTGTAGTCTCATACATTTCTATACAACCAAAATACTAAAGCAAGAATCATTTATCTATTGTAAAATAAATTGAAAATAATTATTTTATTTATTTATTGTAATTTTATTTATTATTTATTGATAATAAATATTAAAAATATCTATTATAAAGGTTATCTTCAGAAAAATGAAAGCTTTTTCTTAACTTAAACAACTTTCATGAGGTTTTTTCTATTAGAGTAGATTTTAATGTGCATTTTGAGGTTCTTCATTTATGCTCTTTTCTCTTATTTTTTCTTCTTGATACTTCTTATCTTTATCTTTCCTTGGTGTTGTTTCTGCATGAAGTGTCAGTCAATACACAAACTGGTGAGTTCAGTTAATTTCCAAAAGCCCCCTTCTTTGAGAATGCAAGGCATTTTCATACTTTTTCATGTGTATGAAAGAAGTAAACTTGATTAACGCTGTAGGCTGGGATCTATGAAGCTTCCTTCTTACATATCTGTTCTGAAGCTGTTTTGTTTTAAAACAAGTCATCACCCTTTCCTTATTCTTTTATGTAAACACAAACATTGAAACATGCCTCAAGCCATGGGTTCTGTGATTAAGACCCTGCAGAAAAAATTTTTTAAAGAATGTCTAATGTGTTAATTTAACTTCACTACACACAACTGTCTAATAAAGTATAATCTATCCTATGTTTTAGTTTGGGTTACGGAAACAAACTGTATCACAGAGGAATAGAAAATAAGGATAACAGAATGAGAAGAAACATCATAAAGTCAGAGATACTACAAGGACTTTGAGATATGAACATGAGGATTTGTTAGACTTTTAAAGAATATTTGATATATGAATAAAAAGTTTAAAAGTAATTTTTTTTATCACATTTCTGTCCATCAAGATTTGAGGTATTTTCTTGCATTTGCCATGACATTTAATTCTTTCACACTTCAAATTTAACCAATAGCTCATCCTCATTATACACCTATTAGAATGGCTAAAACAGTCACAATGAAAAGAAACACTGAGAACCTCATTACACACCTACAAGAATGACTAAGACAAAACAATATAAAGTGATTCTGAGAGTGTGAAGTGCTGATGTGTCGTTCTGGAATGCTAATCTTCTGCTGGTGGAAATGCAAAATTATGTGACAACTCTGGAAAGCAATGCAATGGTTTTATGTGAAGTGGCATAGGCTCTTGCCCCATTAATGGGTGCAGTGTACACTTACTGAGAAATGAAGGATTGTGATTCTGAGAAACCCGTACATAAATGCTTGCAACTCTTCTTACAACAAATCCAAACTGTAAAAGACCTTGAATTATTTTCAGTGGGTGAATGGATAAGCAAACTGGTATCTCTATAGGAAGGAATGCCACACAGCACTCAAGAGTGGGCAAAGTGTTGATTAGTGTAACTATTTTAACAAATCTCAGAGGCATAATGTTGAGTAGAATAAGACATCACTCAAACTAACATGGCATGAAATTCTCAAAAAGATAATCTCTCTCTCTCTCTCTCTCTCTCTCTCTCTCTCTCTCTCTCTCTCTCTTTCTCTCTCTCTCTCCCTCTCCCTCTGTCTCAAACACACACACACACACACACACACACACACACACACACACACACACACAAAGTTTATGTATGTGTTCTTTGCACTTGAGAAACTGCCTGTTATTCTGTTTCAAAATTCACTACAGTGTTTAGGCTGGTTATATGTGAATTTTGAAATAGAGAAAAATCTGAACTGTCCTGTGATAATGATAATTTGAATCCATGAACACATTATAATGCCTACACCCTGCATCTCAAAATAAAAGGTACAATTTAATTTTATTTACAAAATGCCACAAGATGAGAGCCAAGCTCCAAGACCCCTTTATGCCTTCAAAACTTGTTCTATGTGGATGAATCTTAGATAATACCAACCTCAGCTACCATCCTGAGTTGTGGCTTTGCTTCCTCCTCAGTTGCTGGACCATAGCCTTTGTATACTGATTATACTGCTTCCTGTGTGCAGCTAACAGTGTTAATTATCAGCTTCAAGCCCCAGCCATCTTGACTCTGCTTTGACATCATGAACTGTTATTATAATGAAATAAGACATAAACTTTCTTCTATAAGCTATCTTGCTCATAATATTTTATCACAGGAGCAAGTAATACAGGAGATACATAGCCCAAGATAAATTGGATTTAAGCTCTGGTCCTGCTACAGTCCAGCTTCTCCATATCTCCGAATTTTACTCAGTCAATCAATCTTGATAGACATAGCTTCTTTCAAGAATTCTCATTCACACTTTGTATCCATTATGTCTGAATTATAATATATAAGATATATTTTACATTCATCAAATTTATGATTAAAGTTCAATATTATTCATTCCATTTAACATTTTATCAATATAAATACATGCAATAAATATATTACTGACAGAATCACTTTAAAAATAAAAAATAAAAATTATTTTTTTATGTTTTAACTTAACATAATTATATCATTTCAGCCTCACCTTTCCTACTCTCTAATATACACCCCCTGTTCTTTTTCAATAATTTTTTTAAAACATAAGAAGTAACAAATAGAAGCAAGTTTAAAGTATATAGGTAGGTACCTCAGAAGGCTGGGTATAGAGAAATAGGCAAGCTTTACTATAGGTTAAGATGATATCTGTTGACATTATTAGTTCAGGGGTTTGCAGAAGATAGTGTTCTTCTAAATTACTAGATTATGAAAAGACTTTTATCTATTGTCACATATGTTAGTCATAACACATACAGAAGCAAGGAATGACTGTTCTGGAGAGCTAAATTTTAGCCCAAGGTGAGGTAATTAGCCCCTGGAACTGCATTCAAATCTTTCCACAGTACAAAATTCTAATTAGCCAATCACTTTCTGTAGACACAGCTTTTCTTCAGGAGTTTTTGTTTACAGATGTTAACTTGAGAAACACACACACACACACACACACACACACACACACACAAACACAGAGAGAGAGAGAGAGAAATATATATGTCTGTACGTATATTAAGAAAATCAATTGCTTACTCTCTCTTAGAGAAGATTGTGCTTACACATGAGCTCACACTTCATTGTCATCTGAGCACTTTTCTAATTCTTCATTCTTATTCCTAAGTCTGTATATAAAATATCTTTAATAAAATTTCCAACACAGCTTCATGATATTGGTTAGTTCTGAAACTACTTTATGCATCAAAGCCATTAATCCTGGTTTGGCCGGAGTTACATCTCTAAACATCTAGAGAAAATCTTCGGACTTGTAAAGGTGGCAGTGTAGAGCTGTGCCCCTTCCCAGTGTCAAAAATGAATGTTCAACTCTCTAATACCTCTACCAAATGAGCAAAAGGAATGGAATAATTTGCCACTGAGCAGCCTTGAAGAAAAAAAGCAAACTGTATGTTGAACTTGTGTTTTTAGGTTGCACATCATACCTTCATAAGGGGTTGTGAGCCATCACTCCTGGTAAGCTGAGGATAGACCCAGATGTGAATCCCCATGGTGTACCATTTCTATAGCAAATACTTGTGTGCCTGTGGAACAGGTTCCTTTTACTCTGAAACTCTCCTGACAGAACTGTGTTCTAGAGGGTTGTCTGTCACTTTCTCCAGTGGTAAGGCAATGAATGCTTTGGGCTTAGCCCAGCCATAGAAGAGAAAGCAGCCTGGGCAGATGGTGGTGCGGGTGGTTACACAGTGGTGGGCCTCTCAGCACTGGAGAGCTCTGCTGTGCTCGTTCAAAAGCTGCTCTGACAACATTCCTCTCCTGGCAGCCATGTCCTCTCTGCTCCAGTCTTGTGCAAGCAAATGGCTTTCTGCAGCCTCTCTGACATGCTGCTGTAGGTTGGGGTGGTGGAAGAGAGCTGCACACTTGCATCCATTCATTTCATTTATTTAAAACTTTCCTTAAACATTCTCCAGATTTTAGTTCTCCTTTTTTTTTTTATTTCTTTGGGCTGTATGAACGTAATTTACTTCTGTATTTGGTAATAGACTTGTAAAAAAGTGGGAAGAAATCCTTACTTCTCTAAATGTTTGAATGTAGAAGCAAATAGATAATGAAACTACTAAGTAACCTGTAAACTACTCCATGTAGTCTTTGGTGTGACCCTATCCAACGTTCTTAAGACACAAACCTCTTCGATTTTGATTTGCATCTTTTCAGTCTCTCTGGCACTATGTTGATTTTCTCTCTCCTCCAGGTTCGGATTTGGCCTGTTCTTTCATGTGGTATGTAACTGTATGATATGCTGAACTTTTGTGACTCTAGGCAAGTCATTCTGAAGTCTGTCTGCACATTAGAATCACTTGGAACTATAATTTAGGTTTGTTAAATCCTATACATCCATGCATATAAAGATACTATTTTGTAGCTAGAGGATGGTATAAAATAGAACACATATGCAAATGGTATCAATTCTTTTCTGCTTTCATCCAGATAATCTACCCTGTTCCTCTTCCTGTAATTTGATGAGTTTGGACATAAGCACTCACTGATTAAACCATCACAAGCACCAAAGTCAAAAGCACAGCCATTACCTTTAAATACATTTTGAAACTTTTGTTTTTTGGTGTTTTTATCTTCCATGATGTTAAGAATATTTAACTTATGTTAAATGGGATCTATCATATTAATGTTTTAAGTGAGAGACATAATATTGTTAACCATAGGATATAGGCTGTATAGAATACCTCTCTCTAGAACTTATCTTACTTAATGGAAACTGTGCTATTGGCTATGATTTGGGTTGAAGTGTTATACACATGCTCACATGACAAAGGCTTAGGTCCCAGCTGATCTTCAGTACTAGTAAGAAGTAGTATAACCCTTATGGATGTAAGACTAAGCAGAAAAAAATCAGGTCACTACAGGCATGACCTGGCATGGGATAGTACAATAACAGGTCCTTTTTATCTCTTCTTCTTCTTCTTCTTCTTCTTCTTCTTCTTCTTCTTCTTCTTCTTCTTCTTCTTCTTCTTCTTCTTCTT
>JANHMN010000004.1:70718691-70744399 GCA_030674055.1 Rhabdomys pumilio
TTCTTCTTCTTCTTCTTCTTCTTCTTCTTCTTCTTCTTCTTCTTCTTTTTAAAGTAGACGCCAAGTTTATCATGGCATTTGTTACAGGAACAGATATTTAACTAGTTTATCAATTAAACAGTATCTCCCATTTATAGTTCACTTGCAAAGAAAAAGACTGATTGTTGGTTAACATTTTATTGATTAAATGAATGATGGGAAAAGTAATTCTAACTCTAGGCATTTGTGTAGAAGGAATATTTGTTACAACCATTGTAGATGTTAGTATATATAATGTACTAAATACATTATCACTATTTTAATTGTGGTTTGGTTCTTTTCAACATACTTAGGGACATCTTGGCAATGAAGGTCCAAGACGTTTTTCACAAATTATATGTTTAAGCTCATGGGAAGAGTCACAAACTACATCTTATGTCCACCTTTTGCCAGGTGTTGAGAAGACTCTTTTCTTTTTGCCTAACCACCTGTGTTTGGATTGATTTAGCAGTAATTAATCTCCAGGCTAATTATGAGCTCTGTTGTCATTTTGCTAGATATAATTAAACTGCATAGCTGGAGAAAGTTTGGAAACTAAGGTTTCCAAGAAAACTCTTCCCCACAATCTGGCAAAGAGCTCAGGAGTGACAACATAATCAGCCCATTAGTTACATGCTAGATGCTGGATGTCCTTCAGGATGAGTCCACAGGAGGAAGACAAATGTGTGTTCACACAGAGCACCTGCTGTTATACTGCTGCCTGTTGGAAAGAGTGTGGAGCCTTCTAGAGGGTTCCTTTCATTAATCCTTTTGATAGCTTTATTAAACAGGAAGCAGGATAAGCACTGTAGTCTCTTTCAGATAGGTTAAGTGATTAATCCCACAGAGTCCTACTGTCATGTCAGGGAGCATAGTGACCAAGGATCAGAAGAAGCTTATCTCCTTACAAAATGTGAAGTGTGTCTACACAGAGCCCTAGAACAACTAGTTAGACAAGACAGTCAGACAGTCATGATGAGCACATTTTCTATTGGAAACACCTTCTTCAACTTTTGAAAGGCCAAGGTTGTATTTGAGTTTTTAGAACTCAAGATAAGGAGACACACACTCTCTGCAACTGTAAGCTCATGTAGGAAGTATATCACACCAGATTTGGTCTTGCTTAGCAAAGGACATTATTGCAGGTGCAGGGCTTTGAAAAGAATATGTGAACATGTATGGGCCCTACCACTTATACTCAGATATTCAGTGTGAGTAGGTGTGATGTACTGAATAAGAGTCTTAAAATTGCTGTACACAATTTTATAGTTGTTTTTATTATACTCCAATGATTTTCATTAATACTTACAGAAAAACTTCATTAAAAATGTGTACTTTCATAATACTATAAACTGTGTTAGTTGTTAAATGAATGAGAAAGCTGATGTGTGAGCTGACTACAGCCCAAGAAGATTGTACATGGACAGTGAAAGTACATGAAGTGGGGAGGCCCATCCATTGTCTCCCATGGTAGGAGATCTGACTTTATGACTATACTGCCTGAATGGTAACTTTATGAACTGTGAGTCAGATAAGAAAACTAATATCTTACATACTCAAGTCATAAATGTGGATGCCACTGTTATAGTAGTGAAAATATAATTAAAAAACATAGTCAGGCTTTGCCTAATGGTTAGTGATTAATTTTAGTGCCCAATCACTTAATAAATAAACACTTAGATTTTATGAGCAAGTTTCTGAAGCCTGTACAAGCTGCATATGATACTGTATGGGTATGCAGCCCACCAGTGCACATACACCTATATTCTTACCTCATCATATACCACTAGCAAAGTTTCCAGTAGTCAGAGATTAGGGTTTTATAGATTAACTTTTCTTTAGAAAGTAAAGAAGTCTCAAAAACAAAAAATTCCAATCTATTTTCCTTGAGTGCCTGATATGCAGAGACATGAACACATCTCAAATGCTCTGTGCTAAATAAGGAAAATCAAAATGAATCCTTACACACAAGCTTTGGTTACAGTTGTGTAACATTTTGGGCTAAGGAAAAGAGTAAGCAAATGAGCCAGTCAAAGGGGAATTGGAAACTTTAAAAGGCACAGTAAGCCTCATCTTGATTATGTGTGATTACATCTGCTTGTCAAAACTCTTAGAACTGTGCACTATAAAGAATGAATATTGATCACCATAAATTTTACCTTAATGTATGTGACTAAATAAACTCCACATGCTTCATGCTCTATAAGACAAATTTCAAATATAAGGTCACATGGACGTCCCACTAAAACACAAAGATTAAAAATCACTTAATGAGAAAGGAGAAATATTCAGCTATTGAATCAATGTATATTGACAGGCAAGCTTTTAGGTTTTATGTGCAGAATGGAAATGCCAGGTACATGTTTCAACACAATCATTTTCACCGGGTATTTTGGTTCACACTGTTCATGATCTTATTTCACTTTTCTTTTTTTCGTATTGAACATTAACATCATTTATCAAAGAGTGGTTTCTCTAGTTGGGTACCACATCTAACAGTTGATTATTGTTTGTCTGTAAAACTTTTCCTATAGCATAGTGTCATTTGTACTCTCCATACAGTTTCAATAATGAATGATTAATGACAAAGTTAAATAAGTGTGATCATTTAGAAACAATATATCCAGAGTTATTGGGAATGGCCAACTTATTCAATAGTGTGATCAGGTGCCATATAACGTAAAACAGTATAAGAATATTTCCAGCACTTTTTAGAAGGTATTCTCTGCTTTTCTAAGTATTACCAACTAGTTTCAATATTCCTGAAAAGTAAACATAATCCTGCAGTGTCCAAAACTGACCTTAGTCGACTCCTAAAATATGAATAAACAAGCCAGTATCTCAAACATAGTTTGTTTTGGTTCTCTGTGTTAATACAAGCCATTATTAATTAGAGCAAACTTTATGTGAAAATAATCTAAAAAGTACAAATTTTTATTTGTAAAGTTTACCAATCAAGTCAAAACGAGAAAAGATAATCACATAATAACATAGTAACACCTCTATTTATCAAATATTATTCAAGCATTTGTGCCAGCTACCAAATGACCAGTTTAGAGCACTCTATCCTATCATTTGGTTAAATTGCGTCTTTTTAAAAATGAATTATTTTGTACTCTTGGTCAAATCTTTCTTTTAAATTGCTGCTACTAGATACCAGATGACCTCAAATATTTTTGTGCTACTGAGCAACAAAAAATTCTGAAACTTAATACTGGATAAAAGCACCTTTAGAAATAACACATTCAGGAATCTATGAAGATATGCTTCATTACTGTGGTGGTTTGAGTATGCTTGGCCTATGGGAAGTCACTATTAGGAGCTATGGTCTTGTTGGAGTAGGTGTGGCTTTGTTGGAGAATGCATCATTGTGGGTGTGGGATTTGAGGTCCTATGTTCAAGCTTCACTGAGTGTGAAAGAGACCTTCTTTTCCTGGATTCCTGGGAAAATGTCTCTTTCTGGATGCCTTTGACTCAAGATGTAGGACTCTCAGCCCCTCCATCATCATATCTGCCTTCACGCTACTATACTTTCTAGCATGATGATCGTGGGCTGGACCTGTGAAAAGGCAAGCAGACCTGAATTAAATGTTTACCTTTATATGAGTTGCTTTGGCTATAGTATCTATCTCTTCACAGCAATAAAACCCAAGTTATAAAACATTATCAAAACAATTTTAATTAACAAGTAGGCTTGGAATAGTGTCCAACCTGATAAATGTGCCCTTACAGAACACTTGAACAGACCCAGAATGACAGACATTCTTTTCTCTCAAAAATTCAAGAGTAGACTTTAAATTTATGTCTTAAAGTGTGGCCTTTGAAACAAAGAAGGAAGGTAACGTACTCTGTAAATGTTCTAAGACAACCCTGGAAAGTTGCCATCTGTGCACATGGGCTTTCTGTATCTCCTGTCTTTGCAACTTTTGCCATTCTTCTGTAATATTTATTCATGGTTAATCGTCTAGTTCCAATAATGCTTCAGACAATTTTTCCTACTACAAGTAATTATTGATTTAAACTCTTATATTTCACGCCACTAATTAGCCATGTAGGAAAATGAAAATAACCTCAGTGGTGTTGATCTTTATTTACAAGTCATTTCATTCTCTCTCTTTTAAAATAGAAGATAAAATGTGTTCTTTTTGTAGTTAGGATATAAGACAATAAATGAACAGCCATAGTTGCTTTCTGACTTTATCTCATACTACCTTCTAACCAGGATATTGCAGAATGTTTTGTTTCTTATTACCATTAAAATAATGTAGTAAACCAATAAGCTTTCCTAAGTAGTGTTTCATTCGTTCAAATTCTTCATCTGAGACAAGTATCTTTACTAAAAGATGGTTGGAAAATTTGGAGGAAGAAAACATCGTTTGCTTCATAACCTGCCTGAAATAGAACGGACATATAAAATCAATTTTTTATCATGTTAAGGTGGTGATGATTTTCTAAGGACAGAGTGACTAAATTAATAATAAAGTATATAGTATTTATGTTCTAACAGCAAAATACGTAAGTTTCATATCAAATTTAGAATCTTTCTTTTTGTGGCTATTTAATGCTTCTAATACCATCACTGCTGTAACAGGTCTCAGGAAGGCACGACTAGAGGGTAGTAGAATGATAAAACTGACAAATCCGAACAATTTCCAATAAGATTTGCAGATGTGTCATCTTAAAAAATACCATAGTAGAAGTGATAAAACCAAAGGACACAATACATTAAACTAATGTAGGTAGATAAACAAAATGTTATGCCTAGTGACACTAAGACAATAGAAATAATAGAAGACACTCAGTGTTGCTAGAGTCACTTTGAAGGTATAGTGAATGAAGTTATTTTAGGATTATTTGTAATTCTTCCTGTCCCATTTCAAGAAAAACATTGATGTCTCTGAATCCAGGGATGATAATTCTGCAACACTCCAGCAAAAGTATCTACGTGAATTAATGAAGTGCTTCTGGGCATTGGTCCAGTAATAATGTTGGATGAATGTTTATTTGAGGAGAGAAACCTATTGAGAAATAGATGGCTACAGGCAACTGACGCAGGTTAAACAGAGCATTTTCTTGTTCAGTTCTATTCACTCTTAATCTGCATCAGCTATGTACACTTGAGAGATGAGGAAGATGTCAAGGGGCTAATGTTGATATAAGAAGTTACTTTTCAGGTAGTTTTCTACTTCTTTTTGGATTGCCTAGGAATGCTCAAGCTTTCTAGTGATCCTTTGCTAATTAATCCTCCACATTTAATGGTTATATTTTTGATGGTTAGTTCATACTTCTTAGCAGATCACAGTATTGTTTTTACCTCTAAAAATTTTTTGAAATTATGTGTATATATTTTGGTTTCTGTGATAAAACACCATGGGCAAAGCAGCTTATAGAAGGAAGTTTATTTGGGATTAGAGGGAGTTACAGATGAATAAGAGTCTATCATGGTGAGGGCCATGACAGCAAGTGGCAGGCTTGGTAGTAGGAGTAAAAAGCTGAGAGATCACGTGTCAGCTGCAAATTGGAAGCAGAGAAAAAACACTGGAAGAAGGGTGAGCCTATATAAATTAAAGCCAGCCTCTGTACAGCAAGGCTGTGCCTCTTCACTCCCTCCCACCCCAATAGCAGCTCCAACTGGGTATCAAGTGTTCAAATGTCTGAGCCTATGGAGACATGTTATATGCAAAGCACTATACTGTGTATGAGAGTATCTTTCTTTTGTGTTGGAAATAGGGGTAGGAAATTAAATAATGTTAACTGGTCTTATGAGAAGAGATTTCTTTTCTGGTTTGGAATTCTTAATGGATCACAATGGTGGTTTTGGAGGTGGGGGTTGTTTTGTTTTGTAGGAACATACAAACATAAAAGCTTAGGCTTGGTTATTAGCACTTTTGTGTCCCTCTTGCCAATTGGAAACAGACACAAATGGAAGTTCTGTAAAGGACTGATAGCAGGAAGAGCAGAAAGGACATTTGTTGCACAGAAGTAAGTTAGAAGAACTGGTATATGACCTTTAGAATTTGATTTAAAATCATCCTCTCCACTTATAGCCAAAACATCTTCTTCAAATCATTGCAAAGATAAAAATCTTTCCCTGATGTCTTGTAATTGTTCCCTGAGACTCCTTTGGAATTATGTGAGCAGAAGTGTTTTGCCTGTTGTAAACCTTTGTGTACTTATGAGGTATGGGCATTGTAGTAGGAAGCTCCCTGAGGGCTTATACTTTTCATAAACCTCTTCCAGCTGCTGACTTCAATTCCCAGACACCCATTCATTGGCTCTCTCTCCTTTTTTGTTCTAATTACATCCAGGAGGAAGCCTCCATTAGGAATTAATGAGCTTTCCTACCTTAATTTACCATCTGCTTCTCCCCTTTCTCCCCCCTTAACAAATGAGGGTGTGTCTCAGCCTCAAGACCTTATGTTGATAGTAGACAGGCAGATGGGAGTGATTTAGATGAGAAAGTATTTTCTATGACACCAAGGTCATATCTGGATTTGGTCTTGCTGGTTTTAGAAACCAGATGGTAAGTTACAATCCCCTCTGTTTAGAGTCCCTACTCTGGACTCCACTGGTGCTCATTCATTCAGGGCTGTAGTTATTAATTAATTATGTCTGTTCTGTGACAGCTTCAGTGTTCTATGATAAGGATATAAAATTGAAAAACAAACATTGTGCTATTTTTTTCTTGAATTTGTCACAGTCTCATAGATATACAACTATCCAGGTAACTAGAATGTCTTAATGTGCCAAATAGTGATATAACATTTTGGATACTTTTAAATGTGAAGGATTTTAGAAGAGTTCAGGTACTTGGGGATTTTAGAATTTTATCCAAAGGCCTATGTGCTATGTGCTCTCAATGTCTACTAGCAAAAGGAATGGTTTGTGGACCAGTATTTTTCTAACATACCTAATTCCATACTTCTTTTTCTCTGTATAAGCTATGTCTAGTTTAGTATTTACCTAAGACATAGAGATAGCCTTAGAATCTATCTATCTATCTATCTATCTATCTATCTATCTATCCTCTATCTTTTTTTCAATCAATTATCTATCGACTTATTTTCTCAATCTTTACATGTCTTCATATATATATATATATATATATATATATATATATATATATATATTATACATACACAAGTATGCAGAGAAACCATAATAATCTTTCCTCTGGCACCTACTTATGTGCTATTTGCTTGTCATGTCATAGAGATCCTGAAGAAAAAACTCACAAAGAGACAGCTACACAGATTAACCCATGTCCGATTAACAGTGTTAATAAGAATGTCTACGACATCTGTATTTCAGGCCTTTTGTTCCCCCTTCACTCATATTAGAATCCTACCTATTTAGGTAATATGCAACATATATTCAAGACCAAGAATCAAACATAATAGAAAAGGCTCATGTTCACTATACATGAAGTTCCATTTTCATTTCTTTCTTTCCTTTTAAAACAGAAGATATGCTGATTAAAAAATATTTTTAAAATATAAAATATATATAAAATACATTTTTCAAAAAAGCCTCAGTGTTCCAGCTCTTTGTTCAAAATCCAAAACAATTGGCCATGTAGATGGTAAATTGGGGGCATAATAGATAAGCACACAGAACTGTACAAAGGTGTGAATATAAGTCTCATGTAAAGGATTGCTAATAAATATGGTGTACCATACCTGAGTCAATGAGTGCTGTGGTCAAAGAAAACAAATAACAAGTAGTAGAATGCTTAATTTATTTCTGGAACACAGAAAAAGTACATCTTATAAAATAGCCTCTTAGAAAGCTGCAGGAACTATTTAGTGGAGCAGTAGACAGCACTGAAATACTGTCTAGTAGAGACCAACCAGAGAACAAATATACTGATTTCATGTTCCTTTTTCCTCCTGTGATGATGACCTCTCTGCTATGCTCCACTTTTCAGATAAATGTCCAGAGACCAATGACTTTGGTAAAGAAGGGGCAAACAGAGTTATCTTAGGTTTTTTTTTCTGTTGCTGTAACAAACTATCTAATATCTCGTTATAAACAAAAGAAAAGATTGAGCCCAAAAGTTTGGATATTGGAAGATCCCTGCATCACACAGAGACATTGCAGTAAGATTAATGTTGGCTGGATCACAACTTGGTGACACTGCAGAAAAGGTTAGAGTAGTGTGCAGATGGACATTGTGATATGGGAAGCAAGAGACTGGGAAGGAGAAGTTTGCTTACTGTTTTCATAGGAATCATTTCTCATGGAAAAAGTTTTGTAGTAAACTAGCCCTCTCCTGAAAGTTAGCATTTATCCAGTCATGAGTATGGAGTGCTCAAGACCTAACTAACTAATGTACCTAACAGTATGCTTCACCTATTAATGGATCTGTCACCTCAGTCCTTCCATAATAGGGGTTTAAACAATTCAAAATGTTAGTAAAGAGGCTTCCATCAGTGGAGATCAGTTAATTAATAAAACTAAATGAACATAGAGAATTATACCCTGGAAAAATTCATGATACATACATACAAATTGTTAGCATGTGAGTGCATATATACATTTTGTCTGCATGTATTTACTCTACATTCCCATGACTACACACTTATGTCTTTCAAAAAACAAAAGTTTAAGTTGTTGGTTCATTCTGAGGATCATGTTTTTAGGCAATTATAGGCATTGACTCCTGAAGTACCCCTTAAGCACAGCATGAAGGTTTCACATAACTGTTGTTGGTTTTTTTTATATACAAATTGACATTATTAAAGATACATTGAAACCCAACACTTTGAGAAACAGTTTTGTGGTTTATGAAAAGTTTAGCCCTTTGTCTTTCCCTTTTAACTTTTAACTTCCCTTGACTTTAGGAAGTGATGGATCATAAGTTCCAGTCATCATTATCTCTCACCATTACTTGCCAACTCATGACTATGTAAAATGTTTTATTTTTTTCTCTATCTTTAATGTTCCATTCTTCAGAACACACCCCTAAACTGTATTGTTATGCACTGAGTTTTTATAAAGTTTTAAAAACTGCCTTTCTCAATCACAAACTAAGTGTGTATATTTAACAGTTGAATGATACTTTTATGATAAAATTTTAAATGGTCTTCCTATTTAATAACAAATTACTTCAATGAAGGTGTTGTTAGGAATACAATCAAAACCATTTTTTTGTTACTGGAAAAACTGTGTGTGTGTGTGTGTGTGTGTGTGTGTGTGTGTGTGTGTGTGTGTTTTGGAATAACATAATATTAGCAAGATGTATTAAGAAGCCCAACAGTTCTAACATGAGCCAGCCTAAGGTAGGTTCTGACATATTAATGGACCAGTCCCAAGATGGTTCTGGTATATTAATGAATCAATATAAAACTGATAACCCAGAGAGCCCAAGATAACACTCACAGGACTAGTAAAAAAAAAAAGTGGAACTTTGAATACAATCTCAGAATCCTACTGTCATGGACCCAAGACATACCATCTCAAGTCTTTCCTAGTACCTATTAGGAAAGAGACTTTGAGACTGGCCACTATGTGATGGTTTCAGGGACTGGGGTACTGCTGTGATAGGCCTAACCATGGTTTTGTTTGGAAGAATGTGGATTTTTGGGAATTTGGATTTGAAAAGCAGTAGAAAGTTTTAAGTGAGGCTTAATGGGCTATCCTAGTAGGAATATGGAAGATTTTGTTGCACTTTCTAAACTGTTTTTAGCTTTGCTGAAGCAGGACAATCCAAGTTTTGATGTTAGTTGGAAGCCACCATAGATCATAAAGATTACTTGTACGTCTGTTCCACACAGCCTTCCTTGAAACAGCTGCTTCCTCATTATGTGAACAAAGATAATCTCTGATACATACACATTCCAGTTATCCATTTAGTATAATCTCCATCTCGATTTTTTCAAATTCAACTGATTAGGGTTTTGACATCATTGTAATAACCCTTTCCTTTTGTCATAATTGAATAAAGTTCTAATTTCTCTTCATGGAAACTATCCTTTGTGATTGTAGTTCTATTATCTGTTTCTGTCTAAAGTCAAGGACATGCTATGTGTGGTTGTGTTTGTAAAGATAGTACCATCATCTTTAAAGATCAGCCTAACATTGTTAGGTCATGGGGGTTGGGAGATTGACTTGGCTTTTCTCTTCCTTGTAAGGAATAGACGTGAGAGATGAAGGTGCCTGGGTTTTAGAGCCATTTAATAAAGGTTTTATTATAATCCACACAGTCCAGGAAAGAGTTAAGCTCTGAATTTTGTTCTCAAACAAGATTTTATAATTAGATGTTTAATTGTGGTTGTAAGCTTGTGATTAGGGTACAGGCTTAGTGACTAGAAACATTCAGAGTTTACGTTTCCTTCTTACTTTTAAGCTGGCTCCCCAGGACATAAATACAGGGAGTTGTAGAACTGTACACTGTTGACAACTGCTGTGCTATATAATTCACTGGCACAGGTGACTGTCCTGTGTGCTGGATCTTTCTGGTCTCAACTTAAAGGGAAAAGAACCCTACAGGGTGGTTAGTGAAAGAGCAGTTAACATGCTAAAAACTAGCCAAATAACAAAGGCTTCCTCAGCTGTGGACTGAAGGCCTTTGCCTATTCCTTGCTTTTTTCTGCTATTAAGCCAAGTGTCTCAGAGTTTATGCTTAGCTACATAGTAAAAGGAAAATCCATATCTCCAGGCAAGTGTTTAAGAACCTGCTGGAAAAGCTTTCAATTTTACTTAAGAAGAAATCCTGGTTTTGAAATGGAATTACCTTTGCTTTTCTTCTTGTTTTGCAGAGCAGCTACATAAACAGAGCACCTTTACAACTCTATTTAGGCAACCTGTGCAGTATGGCTGAGAGCTCAGGATGGGGTTCATTTGGCAAATTAGCTTGAATGATTTCTTTAGGGCATAAGGAAGTTCATTTAAACACTGTGCACACAAACTTCTTAAAGGTCCTTTGTTATATGTCAGTTGTGCAGACCTAGACTAGCAAGTTAGAGGAGAAAACTGATACTGTCCTCATTAACCAAATCATAGACAAAAGGGAGAAGTTGAATGAATGCTTATAATGGCATTCTTCCTGACAGAGTTTTGTCTCTTTGTTGAGATCTATCCTTCTGTCCCATTTTCTCCAGCTATTGCCTCTTGTTACGCTTTACGATAACTGAAGCAGGGCTCCAAAGAGGCATGTATCTTCTTTGCACATCACATGATGCTTCAGTGATAAACTTGAGCTAAAAGTTACTGAGGTGGAACTGAGGGCTCATGTGATAGTTAGCAGTTTTCAGCATCTCTTTAGGGCTTCAAGGATACAGCATGAGGTAGATTGTTAATGTCCTGCGAGGGAAAACAGTAACACATTCCATTAATTCATTCATGTGTGAAACATCAATTAGTGTACTGAAGGTATTAATGATGTTATGCTTTAAACTGACATGTGCAACATGACAGAAATTGCAAGGCTCGATAGCAATATATGATGTGAAGAACAAATATTTGAATTTGTCTACTAGTGAGACGATAGATGTATGCAATGGAGGGAGTGGAACATGGAAAAGAAACCTGTGTTTTATCATAGACCCATGGCAATAAAAGAAGAAAACACAGGTCTTTGATTGTTTCTGTTTTGAACATTAAGAAAGACAGGGGAAATAGGCAAGAGTAGAGGAAAACCACAGGTCTCAGGATAATGGCATGACAGTGGAATAGAGATAGCTCTATAGGTTCTAGGCTGATGAGATTCTTTCTAATCATTTTTGCACATGAAAATTCCATCAAGCTGGAATGGAGACTGCATTTTTTTAACCTACCCAGATAATGAGGACCATGGATTAGCCAACACATGTGTCAATGAGTAGGACTGTAGGAGTGTTCACCTACCAACTGGCAGTGTAAGGCTCTCCTGTGTGACATGGGAAGAACAACATAGGAACCAGATTTGACATTGACCTTTACTAGCAGGGGTTTGTAATATCTTTAGTCATGATGTATAGCATGACAGCTACTAAAACAAAGGGCTGTGGAACAGGGATTAGTTTAAAGACAAAAGGTTACTCAGCTATTCTGTCAGTTGTTCCAGTGCAATGCCTGATTCTGAATCCATCCTGATTCTTAGCACCTAAGTATAAAGCTGAGTACAAGAGTCTACATCTGTACTCTCAGCACTAGGGGAATGGAGATAGGCAGATCTCTGGAGCCCACTGGCCAGTCCTCCTGGACAAATCTTTAAGCTACAGTTACAGGGAGACACCCTATTTCAAAAAATAAGGGGGAGCATGCTGAGAAAATCACCCTATTCCATTCTCTGGCCTCCACATATATCCTAATGTACATGTTTACATACATACACATAAGCACATATAAAGTAATATATTTTTTACAAAAACATCTCTTTCCCCCTCCCCAAAACTGAATGTTTGCAGATCTTACAGAAAAGTTAATATTCTTTTAAATAACTCAAGACTATGTACTTTGTTGGGAGCCGACTTTAAGCAAAAAGCAGCTAGAAAGCAGCTATCAGCTTTACAGCCATCTTGAGCCATATACCCTGACATGAGACTTGGTTTTCAACAGCCTACAACAGCTGAAGCACACTCTGATATCCCATATAGCTTGTTTTGCTGTTAAGTGCCCCCAGCTGCAAGGAGCACGTGGTATCCACGCGCCTACAAGGCACATGGCAAAAGCCTATAAATACCCAGGATTTCCTTGTTGTAGTGTGTATATGTATATGTATGTGTGTGTATGTGTATGTGTGGTGTAGTAGTAGTAGGTGGAGTGGTGTGTATATGGTGGAGACAGTAAAGACTTTACTACAGATCCTTTGGCTTGGTTCTATTCTTCGCAGCTCTTCCCCTTCTTCCCCCCACTCTCTCTCTTGCTAAATCCGGACCTGCGGAACAGAGCGGGCCGCTATAGTTTGGCCCCCAAACATGGGCAAGAGTGGTCTGTTACAGTTAGCACAGGTCTTTTACATTTTGGCGCCAAGCGTGGGGCAGAAAGGTTCTTTACAGTACTTAACTTGCAATCTTCTTGTGTAGTCAGTTTGTTTCAGTATAGCCTACCTTTATAAAATTAATTTCTTTGTTACAGTTCAGAATTTATTCCTCTCCTGGTACAACCTCTAAGTGTTGGACATTCCATATGTCTTCTCCTGTCTCTAAGAAGATGTCCCCACCACCTATTCCCACTCCTTCAGACCTCTCCACTCCCTAGAGCTTCAAGTCTCTTGAGTGTTAGGTGTATCTTCTCTGACTGAGTCTAGACACAGCAGTCCTCTGCTACATATGTGTTCCGGGCCTCATATCAGCTGGTGTAGGCTGCTTGGTTGGTGGCTCATTGTTTGAGAGATCTCAGGGGTTTAAGTTAGTTGAGACTGCTGGTCGCCCTCCTCCTCAGATTCTTCCAGCTTTTTCCTAATTTAAACACAATGGTCATCGCTTCTTTTCAGTGGTTGGGTATAAATATCTGCATCTGACTCTTTTAGCTGTTTGTTGGGCCTTTCAGAGAGTAGTCATGATAGGCCTCTGTTTGTAAGCACACAGTAGTATCAGTAATAGTGTCTCTGGCTCTGGGGCCTCCTCTTAAGCTGGATCCCATTTTGGGTCTAGAACGAGGACATCAGTATAGTCTACTTTTAACTGAATGATATAACCAACCTTACTGCCTTGGATTTCCCATGCAATCAGCCTTTACAACCTAAGCTAATGCATAGGTTTATTTTCAAACTGTATACTCTTTCTGCCTTAGAATAATATATATGTTATGGTCATTATTTGTTGAAGATAACTAAAAGGCTAGAATAACTTTAAAACAAATATCTACCATAAATGTTACAAGCCACATGGGTATAGGTTAATAATTGTTTGGCTGCAGAACTGAGTGCCTCTGGGTTAGTTGATGTCAATAAAATGACTCCTTTCCTTGTAAAACTCTTCAAGACTACTGCAAAATATCCTTCATTTCTCTCCAATACCATGCTTTCTGTGAAGTTCAGTAAATACAAAGCAAAGCTCTGTGTTAGGGACAGACATATGACAAAAATATTCACTGGGAAGACTAAAAACTATCAGGGCGCTTGGGCATTTGCTATTTTGATTCAAGATTTCATAGATTTTGTTACCTGGGACTGAAGAAACAGTTGTGATTAACAAGATACCAGAAATGTTAAAGTGAAACTTTTGTGTTATTGGGAAAATTGATGCTGATTTGCTTGAGCTAAGAAATTAGTATTGAGTAAGAGTAGACCATCATCACTTAGTCTTCTGAGAAGTGTTTTCTGAGAGCACAAAGAAGCTGTGTTTCAGAAACAGCCAAGATTGTTCTTTATGCTAGCAGCTTAACTTGGTAATATGCAATTATTACACATGTGGGACTATTTTTGAAGGCATGAAGGGACTGTGGAGAATAGCTGAGGCTTGGCACTATGAGAGGCCAGGAAAGGACAATGGGAAAGGTACAGTTTCAGTGGCAGTTGAAGGCCCAGGACTGAAGGGATCATGTAAAGAAATTGAGGCTTGGCACCATAAAGGGAGCCTAGGAGATGTTACTGATAAAAGTGCAGCCTAGTTGAAATAGAAGTTCATAGTGTATTGGAGATGTCAGTATCATAGGATGACCACCATTAGCTAGCCAGAGCCTAGGTCATGAAGTGAGTGTGCTACAGATGGCAGAGCTGGAGAAGTGACTCAAATCCTTTGAAGGAGTCTAGAAGATTGTGAATAGATCCCAGACATTGGGTGTTTGATTTTGATTTGATTGTGACAGTGCCTTAATTTTTCCTGTGAAGTAAGAGAATATTTTATGGGATGCTACCACTAAGAGACTTTGAATTTATAGTCTTTGGATTTTAAGAGATTGGCTATATTAAAAGGACTGAAATTGTAATGTGTTTGAGTTTGTGAAGACTGTGGGATTTTTAAAGTTATAGATCTTCTGGATGAATAAGAAAGAAAGGGTTATAGCTTAGTAGTAATATGTTCATGTGTCTAGTTGGCAAGCGTCAGTTTATTGGCTGACATTGTGTGTCAACTTGATACAAGTTAGAGTCATCAGAGGGGAAAGAGCCTCAGTTGAGAAAATGCCTCTATGAGATGCAAGTATAATACATTTTCTCAACTAATGACCAATGGGGGAATACCCAGCCCATGGTGGGTGGTGCCATCCCTGGGGTTGTATTCCTAAAATTTGTACGAAAACAGACTGGGCAAGCCCTGGTGAGCAAGCCAGTAAGCAGCAACTTTCCAAGGCTCCTACCTCCAGGATCCTTCACAGTTTGAATTCCTTTCCTGACTCCCTTTAGTAATGAACAGCATTATAGAAGTATAAACCAGATAAACCATTTTTCCCCATCTTGGTTTTTGGTCATGCTGTTTTGTTAGTGCAATAGAAACTCTAAGAGAGGCACTTAGCATGTCATGTATAACATGTATAACCATGTATAACTAGGACCTGTGCTTTCTGTGCATTCTTCTCTCAGGCCTTTTGTTAAGTCCCTGAACTTTTCAGAGGTTATCTATAGAGAAATGGTTCTTTAAAGGTTGATTAATTCCATGATAGACACTGAAATGAGTGGCAACTACCCTTTGCTAATCAGAAATCCTGTAGTCAATGATTTCTATGTCTTACCAGTGACTTGTGTATACACTTAAATCTTAACTCAGATGTTAGTGAGTATTATTACCACTTCTAGCCTACAGATGCAGAATCTGAAGCACTGAGGTATTATTATTTTATCTAAGTTTTCATAGCTAGGAAGCTGTAGCACTCCTGTCACAATCCAGGCTGATCTGGTCTCAAGCTGTGTCTACAATAACCATTGTGCTCATTCTGCCTCTGTGTCATATCTAGGCTTGAGAGACTAAAGACTTCTCTCTTAACCCAAACAGAAAGGGCACAAGAATCTGAAACATGTTTTTAAAGTGAGTTCCAACCCTTGTTGGTCTGCTAATTTCTTTTGTCCTCAGAGACTGTGTTGTTTATTCTACTTGACTATTAAACTTCAGCATGGGGTGTAACTCCTTTGCTGCTCTCTGTTTGAAATCTGTCTTTTAACACCAATACTGAGCAATACAATGGTGGTCCCTACAAGAATTTTATCTATTATCTATTGTCTGTCTATCTATCTATCTATCTATCTATCTATCTATCTATCTATCTATCTATCATCTATCTATCTATCTATCTATCATCTATCTATCTGGTGTTTAAATGTCTAACAAATGTTGTCCTCTTATCAGTGCTGGACAATCAATGGGCAAAAATGGTCAAGTTATATACTCTAAATATATATTCACATTTCAATCCTTCCTTCTTCTCTATTCCCCCCTCTCTCTTTCTCTCTTCCCAACTCATTAATCATCACTACTCAACTCTACCAACCTGTACAATATAGTCTTCATTTAATTATTATATATTTTTCTGTGACATGTTGTGGTTGTTTGAATATACTTGGCCCAAGGAGTGTCACTAGTAGGAGCTGCAACTTTGTTGAAGAAAGTGTGTCACTGTGAGTGGAGTATGAGCTTTGAGAACCCTTCCTCCTAACTGCCTAGAAGCCAGCTTTTCCGTTTGACTTTGCAACAAAGTGTAGAACTCTCAGATCCTCTAGTACCATGCCTCCCTGGATGCTGCTCCAACCTTGATGATAATGGACTGAACCTTTGGACCTATAAGCCTCAACTAAATGTTTCCCTTTATAAGGGTTGCCTTGGTCATGGTGTCTCTTCATAGTAATGGAAACCCTAAGACATTTGTATTTAACCTTTTTATTTTGGATATAGACAGCTTAAAGAGATTTCTGAAATTTCAGAGGATATGCATCTGAAACAGTCTCATTTTCCTAGTCATTTTCAATTAATATTTTTTTACTTTGTGAGGTGTTGGCTCTTAATGATAACCCATTAGGTTTTTACAATTTTTTAAAAATATTTCTATATTTTGTTTTATTTTGTCCTATTGTTTGTTTTATTCTTAAAGGACAATTGAATCATGTTTGTTTTTAAAATCCCAGTTTTCAAAGCTTGGTACTTTTTATGTTCCAGAAGAGCACAGTGTTTTGAGTCTGGTTTTGAGAGCTAATGATGACTATTTGATATCATTTTCTCACTATTCTGAGTTTATTGTGTATATGGAGGATCTGACTCCAGGGATATAGGAAAGAGATGGTTTCCACCTTGTCTGGTATCCTCCATTCTGTCTGATACTGGAAAATGCTTATTTAAATGTCTTTTATGATCCAGATTCTCCAAGGAAGTGTTCAGCATAATTTCTTATGAAGGGCTTCTTCTTCAGTGTTTTTCTTCTATATATGTGAAATTAAAGAAGAGTTCATATTTTTTATGTCTTTTTCTTAGACATGCCTTCTATTTCCCAAGAGCCAGCACCTGCATGAGTCTTGATAAATATGCATGAGGAGCCTTGGCAATTACTGAGGTGTGTTTTACACTTTCCAAAACCTAGAAAGAGCTGAATCTGGAGAACTTCTCTTGTTTCTTCCCACATTTTGGCAACTTAAACCTTTCCAACTTTGTTGAACTACATAACCTCCAAGGCTCCTATCCTTTAAAAATGTATGAACTGGATGGAGAAGTGTGTTATGCCCACCTGTGCCACAAGCTTCCTAGAGAGTGTATCAAGTTTTGTAATAAACTTGTCTCCTAGCACCAGATGGTGCTCTTGTCCTTTCTGCAGGGAAGCAGGAATCTTACCTCTTCTCTTAGAGTATCCTGCAGCTCTTAAAATGTTTCTTGTGTTAGAATAGGGCAGGAAGTATACCACAGCAGGGAAATAAAAGCACCCTACCATTATGTCCCTCTCAACTGAGAAGCCTGCCCTTGTCTGTAGACTCACATATGCCTTTTTCAAGGTTGTTCCTCAGTCAATATTTGGTTTCTTACCCTTCTGTAGGTGAGAAATTGTTCTTAGTTGAAGAGACAGAGATACAGAAGTCCTATATAGAAAGCTGTCAGCAATCTAAAAACTGTAACAACAGTTAGTGATTTCTGAAATCCCAGAGAGCTTCTAGAAGGGCACTAGGATGTATACGTTCCTATAGCATAACATTTTGACTTTGCTATAATGGATAGTGCTATAGTGAGTATATTTAATTTATATATGCTTTACCATTTCATTTACTCAGAACAGGTTCTTAGATATTGGATTGTTTTATCTAAGGGCATTATGAGTTTACTGACATGTTTGCTGGTAGATTTATTATTTTTTTTGTTAGCTTTCTATTACTATGATAAACTTCATGACCAAAAACAACTTGAAGAAGAAAGGCTTTGCTTCATTTTCAACTCTCAGGTCACAGTCCATCAATGAGGGAAATCAATGCAGGAACATGAGGCAGATCCTACAGAAAGAAATGGAATCAAAGATCATGGAGGGACACTGATTACTACACTGCTCTTTACAGCTTGCTCAGCCTGCTTTCTTATACACCCTCGAACTCCATGCCTAGAGGTAATATCAGCTACCCACATCAATCATTAGGCAATCTGATGGAGGCAATTCCTCAACTAATGCTCCCTTTTCCAAAACTTACACTCTAGGCATCTTGATATGTTTAATATCTTTTGCCAATTAAAGAACTAGAAGGCAGAAAAAATTTCAAGCACAACTGGTACTAGTGGAGAAAATTTCAAACACAGAAGACAGTAAACAGAATCAGTCAGTAAAGAGAATCTTTTACTAGGATTGAGGCTATACTCACTTATAACAATGCACACAGAAAGAAAGACCCTCTGCAAAGCAGTGGGGGAATCGCATGATGCCAAAACCTAGGCCTTCTTGAGTTCCAGAGGTCTCAAGGATCTTTGTATGTAGTCTTGATTGGCAGATTTATTGTTAGTTGGTTTGAACAAAGATAGAAAGGCTGATAGGTCCACAAGTTTGTGATAAACAGATCTTAGTCTGGCCTTTAACTTGTCAAACTAGTTCACATCAAAAAGTGGGCCTACTAATAGTGAAAATTTCTACCAGGCCTTTGTTTTAAGTAGTGGGTCTTTTGTCACTTAGTACTTCCTCTATGTAAGGAGCTCTTTGTGGCTGTTCTAGCATCATCAAGGTTATGAAGCAATGTGATTAATTCTTTTAAAAAAGCATCCAATTTCCAATTCCAGTTAAGAAATCTCTGAATTGTGCTCGATAAAAAGGCATCTGTAATAATTACTTTTCTACTGCTGTGCCAAACAACATGAGCAAGGCAACTTATACAACAAAGCATTTAATTGGGCTTATTGTTCCAAATTATTAGAGGCCTTGACAGTGACATGAAGACATGGTAGCATGAATTGCTAGGAACTCACATCTCCAGTCTTGAGTAGAAAACAGAGAGGACACACAGGGAAGAATATGATAATTTGAAACCTGAAAACCTGCCTCTATTGATGTACCACCTCTAGCAAGATCATACTTCCCAATCCTTCCCAAATAGTTCCACCAACCAGGGACCAAGTATTCAACGATGTGAGCCTATAAGTGCATCCTAATTTCAGCCACAACAGCATATGAGTTGGAGAGCATCTGACTAGTATATTTTAAGAAGTATGCTTTCCAGAAAGCCATCAGCAGTTCATGCAGTTCTCTCGAGATTCATTAGTTATAAGCATCAAAAAATATTTAAAAAAAGTAGAGAGAATTCTGCTGAATCTATTTTAAAGGTCTCTTGTATATGGGGGGTGAGGGAGGTTAAGAACTGAATCCCTTAACTGCAGTTCTACTTCCATATGTGTATTAATGATATAGCAATTCTGACTGTAGGAAGCAAACTGAGCTGGAATTATAGTCCAGGCACATGATACATTTTTAAATAGATTCTAATTGTAATTAGGATATGCATGCATGTTGGCATCAGAGAAAAATGTGAGCCTTTCAGTTTTGAATTAGCTTATTTTAGCTGAAATGAAAACTGGAATTTGCCAGGCATCTAATTTAACTCACTCTCCCACACTGTTATAGATCTGATGGCTGCACTAGGTGTCACTATTGGAACTTTCACTGAGTGAGAGACAGCACTGAGAGTAAGAATAAGTCCACTTTAATTGGCTGACATGGACTTACATTGAGGATTCTTCTCTTTATGTACTGAGTCATACACATGAACATTGTTAAATGATTAGATTGTCCAAACAAGAGTCTTTCTGATTTGGGGAAATTATGTCTTTTTAAAATAACTTGAAGGACCTCTTGCACATGAGCATGAAATGTAAGTAGAAATATATGTAAGGTTTTAGTTTGACAAAATTAAGCCTTAAATACACGGTTTTGATTAATGTTAATATGATTTATCTAAAGAGCATTTCCCTTTTCTTCTAGAGAAAAGGAAGATACAAATGATGCTATGCATAAAAGTATTCTTAATTTGAAATTGCAGAAGTATTACTTTAAATGCTTTCTGTACTTTCATTGTATGTTTTCTTTTCGTCTAACCCATCCCATGCTAACACATTAGAATATTTTTATAGTTCTCATAGCTCTAATCTAACAAGAGATCTTTAGTTTAAGCAATGACATGGTTAGTATAATTGGAAAATATGTTTGGGTCGCCATAAAGATCATCATTGCAGATGCTTTATTTATATAATAAAGATGGGCCTGTAAAGTGGCTCAGTATGTAAAGGTGCTTGCCGCTAAGCTTGACGACCTGAGTTTTATACATAAAACTTACAGAGTAGAAGCAGAGAAATACTCCCACAAGTCTCTCTGACCTCCATATACACCATAAAATGCCACTTGACAGTACACTAACTCACTAACTCACTAACTCACTAACTCACTAACTAACTAGCCAGCTAGGTAGCTATATAAGTAATGAAAATTTAATGTGACACCACTGAATGAGAACAAGCAAGAATTTAAACTCCAAATAAACTAAACTATCACCATCCCTTAAGTGTACTTGACTTCTCTTTGCCTAAAAGCCTCGAATTTTTCATTCTGTGTCAAGTAACTCACCAGCTTTTTCTCTTAAAAAATTATAGTTCACAATCCATTAGGGCTGTGAGCAACTATCTTTCTTCAATGCCTGCAGTACTTTTTAGTGCTCAACAGATATTTTATAATAATAACTCCATGCTGGCTATGTAGTATGTGTCAGATAGAATCTTTATTTGCAGGTAAGTGCAAAAATGTATCTTAGGCTACTGATAGCTGTGGCTTGTTTATTCATCTCCATAAAAACTGGGAGACCTGGATGTCTGCAATTTTCTCTAAAAGTCAAAAAAAAAAATCTCTTAGAGCTAAAGACATATCAAGTGTGGCATAAATTTACAAAGTTAGCAAGCTGGTAAATAAAGATTTCAGAACTAGGAAATATTTAATTTGGAAAATGTTCCTATCAGCTTATATAATCATTATTAGGAACACAACAGTAATTAGTGTAACAATAGTGCTGATATTGTTTTAAATTGTAATAATTATAGAAAATGCTTATAGTATTTATTATTGGTGCAGTTTTCTTTTTACTTTCCAGATTTTGGTATACATTAAAAAAAAAAAAAACATTGGTTTGAAGTAGAGGCTAAAGAAATGTTTCTTTGCCTAGATTGTATTAAAAACTTACACTATTTGTTGCTAGGGGGCAGAGCTGGAGACTTCGTGTTGCTGCTTACTTAGAACTATTGAACTAAACCATTCCTAGAATCTCATCAGGATTCTTGGCCTGGATGCCAGAAGTTCCTTCAGTGTCTCTGAGTTTCTAATATACACCCGCATGTAGTTGAAAGGACTGGCCTTATAAGCTAGGTTGGCATTAGATTTTGTCCTCTCCAGAGTCCTTAGCATCTTTAAACACAGTGCTTTTTTTTGAAGGTTCAATAGACTCCAGTTGTGGACTGTATTGGAATCTAGACTAAGTGGGAAAGGAACTGGGGGATGTCTGAGATAGCCTTCTGGATACCAGCATGTACAGTTATACTATGACAGGAAGCAGGCATGCTGGCATCTGGCAATGCTGAATTTGAAGTTATTCAAGTTACTTGGCTATGGTAGTAAGACATTTCAGCCACAGGTGTGTAATACCCAGAATAGCATGTCTCAAACATTAGCTTATAGATCTCAGCCATCAGAATCATCTGGGTAGTAGAACTTCCTGGATATCTCTGGAGAGAAGTCAGAGTCTCTGAGAGCCCAGAAATTGGAAGTCTCTCCTTTGCTATTCAAGGATGATTGTACAGAGAGTACTTCCATGAGGAGTATAGTTGGATGGGTCAAGAGCTTTAAGTTTTCAGAGTTTGGAGAGAATAAGTAGCGAAGTGTGAGATCCAAACTCACCCTGGCAAGTAAACCAGCAAGGAGGTTTGGAATACTGGAATATAGAAGGGCCAGGAGTGTATATAGATGGAATACAAAGAGCTGTCATTCAGTCTCGAGACCATAAAGCCAATTGTTTCTATAGAGCCATATATTTGCACATAAGGTAGAGATAGATTTGAGATTATACATACACAGAGAGACACATACACAAGAACACACAGATTCACCCACATATGCATACAGAGGCACAAACATACTCCCATACAGATTTAGACACAGAAATAGACACAGGAAAACAGACACATATCTACAAATACATAGACACACACACACACACACACACACACACACACACACATACACATACACACGCACACACACGCACACACACTCACGCACACACTGACTGCAGTCCTATAAGGCTTACTACACTATTGACCTCAGAATTTTAAGAGTTTCAGTTCTATTCTTTTAAATATCCTGGTGTACAGCAGCTTGGTACAGCAGGCATAGGAAGATGATATTCTGCTATTCTTACTGACTCTGGGTGAGACAGGGGTGGTATCACAGTATATGTGGGTATCATTCACAACCCTGGGTGAGGTACTTCTAGTAGCTGCATTCTTGCCTATCGTTTTAGACAATCTGTAAGGATCAAAGTGCTTTTTCTTTTCTCCATATGACTAACGGGTGTTACAGAGTGACTAGAGCAATATTGTACTTCATTTATTTACTTGATACATTATAAAACATATTACTGTAATACTTGAAAAATTTAGACCTGTAGCTCACACTTCTTATATTCTTTTCTCCTGAAGTTACAGATACTGTGTAATACAACCAAAGAACCCCCATGAAATGTGTTATATCTACTTCATTCTGCCCTATTCTTTAAATCTAGTACTCGACATTCCCTTCTAGCAAGAGTGAATCATTTCACGCAAAGGATAATAGCCATTTGTTCACATTTTATTATCCACATTATATTTAGTTAATGTTAATAGAATGCTACCCAGTTAGATTCCACAGCCTTTGTTGATTAAAAAAAAATAAATCTTACATTCAAGTAAAAATCCAAAGTTGAATTTAAGTGCATCTTCACTTTCTTGAAGATCTTTAGAAAGAAGCATAAAAATATAAATGTACATGTTTCTATGCAGAAGCCAGAGGCCACATATACACATACAGAAGTCATACATACCAGCATATCAGAAAACAAAAGCTGACAAATGATAGTCAAACTGCACTCTTTAGGCTGCTGCTAAGCGGTGAACACGTTGCCTTTGTAGTGTGATTTGCACTGCTGGCAAAATTGCTCAAAAGTTTTAGCAGGCATTTAAAGAGATGGATATTTCTCATTCTATTTTTCCTATAATTTTTAAATTAATATGAATGTTGAATGAGAAAACACATAAGAAACTTAGGAACCACTCTGCAGAACAATATTTTACTTAGTAAATAGTCTGACAATCAACTTTACTGCTGCTTATTAGAGATTAATATCTGTATTAAGAATTAACCAGGGATATTAACTAACTCTTGGCATTTTCTTTTGTCTTATCTTTTGTTTTATGATGCTGTTCTGTGAGATACGTGGCCTAAAGCAAATTGCACTGAAGTCACAACTATATTTCATGTAAGTCACCCATATGATGTTAGTGGTTTGGAAGGCTGGAATTATGAGCTAGGAAGAAAAAGCTGACGGTCTGGCTCTTCATGCATTCAGACCTGAACCCTTTTAAATTTTCTCATCACTATTCAGGAAGCATAATTCATGTCTCCATCAGGAAGCAATTGGTAGGATCAATTTTCCAAAATGTGAGTGGAGAAGAAACCTAAAATGGATATGTGTCTCAGGACTCCATATGCTTAAATCACCAGAGGTTCTTGTGTCTGAATTACCTTTATATCCCTAAAGCCCAAGTAACTCACTGAGTGAAAATGGTGTTTAAGATTTCTGAGTCTGATTCAGGTAGCTCTTTTTTTTTTTTCCTTTTCTTCTTTTTAAGTGATTCCTCCATATATGAAACTCTAACTTTTGCTGTCTTTCTACTCTGTGTTGAGAATGTCTGCACATGCTGATGACTGACACTGGACTTGACAGACTGAGAGCAGCTTTTTAATCTTGATTTCAGGCTAAAATTTAATCGAGAATTTTTCTATAGGTGGTCTTATAGTTTCTATATAAACTTAATAAGAATAATGACTAGAGAATAAGGAGTGGACCTTGCCTTCCTCCATGTATCTTGAAGTTAAAACTGAAACTAAATTGTTAAAACTAATTTTGTAAACAGCAATCCACAGATGCTGCAAATAATAGATGACCATTACTAAGAGCGATATTACCCAATAAGCATATATCTTCACCTATTGTACTTGGCAGAACTACCATACTTGTCTGAACTGACTCTTCTACAGGAAATCTCACCAGACCCGGATGATTGTAGAGTTCAGAATAAAGAGGTACATGGGGTGGTGTGGGAAAAACTCCCCCGCGGGTCCCACATTCACGAGGAGGGTCCGCGCACAGAGGGTTCCGATTGATAAAAAAAACAGTCCGGTTTCAAAAAGGATTTCAGAAGTTTTATTCTCATGGTGTGGTGGATGTGTCTAGATGGTTAGTGCCCCCCAAAAGCCAGGGGAAGGCTGGCTTAAATAGGGAGGGAGAAGAGGGGAGGAAATAATTTAATTAGCTATGCACCCCCCTCCTTTAGATAACTCATTAATATGTAAATCTCTTAAGGAGGAGGCTTGTTAGTCACTCTACCTGTGTCTTATATGACTGAACTGGGAAGGTAAAATGGAGTTTAGACCACGTGTCAGGGCCCTGGGTTCTGGGGGCATGGCCGAACATCTGTCGTCTCGGGGTCCCATGCTAACCCAAGAACCAGGATACTCTCCACGGCCCGACATGGTGGGGCTACATCCTAGGTTGTATCATCTTGCTTTTAGCGACCTCAAAGACCTTTAATGTCTTTTCATGAACACCCATGGACAACCATCCTGCAAAGGTCAAACTCCCTTCATATTTTGCCTCTCCAGCCAATAGCCAGTCTTGGATTAGCCATCAGATGCTTCAGTGTATTGTCACAGACAGAAAAAAGAAAACTGTCCTTATACTTCATATAGATAAACAAGCACCTTAGCAACACTTGATTTCTGAAAGGAGGAGGGCACAGGCTATTAACCTTTTAGGCCCTCACATTTGTTCTGTTGTAGAGAAGCAAGGAATTCTAGGGAGACAGGCCATGGCTTTCCACACATGCAGAAGTTAGAACAGGCCTCCATTTTCCTGGGTGACAGTACAGAAAGAAATTTTCTACATTCAGTTAGAGTTTATCTGGTTCACAAAGAAATCTCATCTTTTTTCACCTTTTCTCTCCTCTCCTCTCTTTTCCTCTCCACAGCTCTCCTCTCCTCTCCTCTCCTCTCCTCTCCTCTCCTCTCCTCTCCTCTCCTCTCCTCT